>VZSV01000250.1:89098-140178 GCA_013398735.1 Nothocercus julius | reverse complement strand
GTAAAGCAAAAAGGGAAGTCCCAAACTGAGTGGCCAGAAAGATGACTTTCTGTGGCAATCAGCATTTTATCTGGTATTACTGCTTTATTCAGGATCAGTGTTTTAAATGATGCTTCAGGGCATTTGTATAGAAATAAATAGAAATGTGTAGAAAAAATAGAAATATACAGAAAACTGACATTTTAGTATTTTTTCACTATTTTAAGTATACTAAATGCAGTAAAAATCCATCACTTTTTAGTTTTTAATTAACAGTTAGCTTTTAGTTTAGGGATTCATTTAAAACTAGTTATATTTTCTCATATAGATCCTGCTCTGGCCATTGAGTAAATCTTCTAGTCTCTTACCATGGAGCTGTATACCTGGACTTTGCTGTCGCATTAGGCAACTCTTTCAAGCTATCATGGCCTCTGTTTCCCAATCTGAGCTATTTCATAGATCTAATTTGTAGCTTATTACTATGTGTTATAAAATCTTTGAATGAAATCATTACACCCTGTGTTATTTGTTGTCTAAAGATATCAGCAGTTTTGTGTTTTTTTCCTTTTTTTAAGTTTTGATAAGTTTATCCATTTTTTACCTTTTTTTATGTTTCTATGTCAAAGCCTTTGAAATGAGAAAAGACTTAGTGCATAGTCCTCTTCTTCCCTGTGCCCTCCTCTTTCCTGGACAATAAATAATTAGAGAATTTACCTAAGTTGCAGCAGCTCTGAAATGGCTTTTAAATGGATCACTTAGATTTTGCTGAGCAAGGAAATGGTGGTTTTGAAAGATAATATATAAAATGACCCAGGTAAGTAACTCCCCTCTCACCAGTAGCTTTAGGACAGGATTTTTATGTGCTGATATCAAAAGTAAATTTAAACATAGATTCATGCACTCGTCTCTTGACAAGCAGCTGCTGCGCAGGAATGCAGCGCTGTCAGGTCCTGCCTTGCTGCCAATGACTTTGCGCCGGCTTGAAAAGTTTCCTGGCGCCGTTTGCCCGTTTGGGCACACACGTTACCTCCTATAAATAAATGAGGAGTCAGCCTGTCTGCTACTTCCTTTAAACTTTAAAAAAGGACCATTGGTGACTGTAATCGTCTTTTCCCTCACCATGTACTTGTGTTTGAGAGATGTATGCATGAACCTGTGCTTGCACGCACTCTTGGCTAGTGCTTTCCCATATCTGTGGGTTACATCCCACAGAAATGGTTAGGGCTTTTTAATCCTTTGTTATCCGATTTCTTGATCACTGTGTGCTGAAGGGTGACTCATTAACCATCATACACAGCTCTTGGATTTCCCGAAATAATGGGAAAACAAGATAAACCAACATATATGGAAAAATCGACTTTTGGTAGTGATTTGAATTTGTTTGTTAGCTGAGAGAGTAGTACAAATTTCTTCTCTTACATCTGGTTGGAGAGAGGCTACTTTTTTATCCTCTGTTGAGGAGCAACAGTACACATTTGCTTATGGGAGTGTCTACACGTGTATGCTTCTAGATGTATAACGAAAAAATAGAAGCTTTTATATACTGAATATCAATCTGAGTTTTATCAACGTATGTTTTCCTCCGTTGAAATGCTAAGCATTTATTGAGGTGTACGTATTCCGACGTGTCTTATTGCTTATCACTATCACTCAGAACTTTTGTCAGACAGTTGTAAAAACTATTTTTCATATGATTAGAAAAGTTTGCTAAGGTGCCCATGCGATATTACATTTGGTGAGTACATGGAAACAATCTTGCAGAGCTTGCATGCCTTTGGTTTGTGGAAAGAGTATTGGGATGATGTTTGCCAATTATTTTTTCCTGATAAAAATAAGTGTAGCTAAAGAAAAATGTTTTACCCCAGGTTCTGAAACATGCTTAAGCTCATAAAGCACTGACAGGGTATAAATTCAAGTGAGTCAGAAGAAACAAAGGTACTGATTTACTCTTCTTTTTGCTGCTAAAGGCAACAGCTGACATACGGTTCCTCTTTCTGTGAGGTGGGAGAGGGGAGAGAAGGAGGCAAAAATATTAAAGTAATTCCAGAATTTGTTTGTATTTTCCTAATACATAAAAAGCAGAAGGAAGCTGTTGTTATTTCTAATAGACCCAGTTCAGACCATCTGCTTTATGAAGCTTTCTAGTAAATATGTGATGTCTTTAGCTTATTGGCACAGCTGACCAGTTGGGCAGAGCGAGCTCCATTTTGCTTTCTAAATGAAAAACGTGAAGCTTAGAGGCTGCTCTTTTAGGGATTTCTTTTTGTAAAAAGTGTGTGTGTGTGTGTGTGTGTGTGTGTGTATATATATTCTTTTTTTCTTGGAGAAAGTAGCCTCTCTGGGATAATGTGCTTGGCTACAAGTGTCTGTGTGCGTATGTATGTGTGTATATATATATATACACATATATATATATATATGGCAAACCCACATATATATGTGTGTGACATATATATATATATATATATATGTCTCCCTTTCCCCTCCCTCCTTCCTGGTGAGAATCATTGCTCCCTGTGAACAAGGCTCAAAGGTTGTCCCCACAACGACATCATCACGTTTATAATTAGAGGTAGTAATGAAGCCTGAAAGAATTATGTTAGAATTAGCAAAGAGAACCAGGATGTGTGGAGCAGCATTTCGTATGTGAGGAAATGAAGGAAAGCAGCACGTTTGCCGCTGCCGTTGTTCTTCGTGTTGCTTGCCATCCTGTGCATCGTGTTCCTCTTCATCTGCGGTGCTGACTGTGGCTGTCCCTGCTCGGCCAACACATCCTCGTGGTGCTGCAGGTTGTCTTGCATTTAAATTAAGCTGCTTTGAGCCGTGAAGCTGCCGGCACTCACAAAGGACCCTCCTTTATTCCTTAGTTTAGTTACTCAGAGCTTTTGTCCAGAAACTTAGCGGGCTGCAGTAAATGACTGATCGCCAGTGTTTCCATTGGAGAGGGATTTAGGGCCTCTTTGTCCACTCTGTATCCTTCCTTTTCTGCTCCCTGGCTAACGTCTTGGCAATCACGGGCCTTGCTGGAGCTGTAATACCAGAATACCCCATAATCTCAGTTAAAGGAAAAGAAGGAAATTCTTTGTGCTAGCTCCAAAGGGAGGTGTAACTCCTTTTGAGTGAGCTGCAACTCACAAAAAACTGTGTGTGAAATGGTCCTTTCGCAAATGGAGCATTCGATCTTCAAATTAATCTGTAGGAAGGTTTATGGTAGTCTTATTTTTGCCTTTCTGAATTTCATATAAAGATGCCTTGGAATTAAATTTTCAAGCTGCTTGAGTGAGTGCAGGAACAAACCTGCAGCACATCTGGACCACTGCTAAAAATACTCTGAAAATTCTTTCATTTATTAACCATGACGTAGCAAAGATTTCCAGTCAATAGGGCTTGTGGTAGATATATTAGTCAGCCTTGAGCAAGTACAGATCTCTGTATATGTCTGTATAACAACAGGATTAAAAAAAAAAAAAAAAATCTTTTCTGTGGTGTGTTGTCCCATGCCTCCCCCTTCTGCCGCCCCTCCAGTTAAAGGCTGTCTGAAAATATGATCGATTTTTTTTTTTTTGGTTGTATTTCCATTCTACTTTGTTCAATACTGGAGCCAAACTCCTTATTCTCTGTTTTCTATTTAGTTACTTGCAGAAACACTTACCTAGCAGTTCAGCAGCCTTCCCATGCTACTTCATAAAATAGGAAAAAACAGTATAGATTTTATTATTGATTTAAGAAAGTTGTTTGTATCTGAAGAATTACTTTTATATCAGGGTTATGATTTCGTTCTCTAACAACCTTATCCCTTACATGTCCCCTGCCCAAGTGAATCCCCATCCATGATGCTTTAATTTCTACTGGCGTATCAAGCTTTGAGTATTAGTTTGGTATCCTTTTGTATTAGTTTATATTTGTTTAATCACTGTTCCCTTTTGTCAAAGAGTTGTATTTAAAGTAAAAACACAAGTAGTAACAGTAGTGAAATAGAAATTTGTTAAGAGCTTCCACTTGCTTATTCTGGTTGCTTAAATACTGAGCTGAAACCCAGCACAATAATATTATGTATAGCTGGCCTACTCAAATATAACTGTGTCTATGAAAATAATTGTCTGTAGACAATATTTTGCATTCCTGAAATTCCCCTTGCTGTTCTCAGCTTCTCAAGCCATTTTGTCTTGGGCTATAGTAGTTGCCAAAATGTGGGTTTTTCACTCTTCTGTTCTAAATTTTTATTTCTCCACGTAACATGCTTGCACTTTTTTCCATTGGATTTGCCTTTAGTGTAATTACTTTTGATGTAACACTCGTGAATGATGATTGTCAGAAGTTGGAGTAAGTACAAAGTCCGTTGAAGCTTTATTTTAATGAGCTGGTACCAAGCTTTAATGCTATGAAAGCTAAATTGTTTTTGTAGCTGTTGAGCTGTGAGAGTGGTGAGCTGCTTTGCCAGCTCAACTGAAATTAAGTCCCTTAAATGGCATGGTAGAAAGTTGGTTTTGCTTCTCTAAATTCGGGATGTGCATTCCAGGCTTGGATAGCTCTAAAACTGATTGCTTATCCAATAATTATTCATTTGGACTCTGGATAGTTAAACCAAGAGAGCAGCAGAGTCATGTAGCTTTTGGATGATGTGTGTGCCTGAAATTTGGTGAATCTGGGTAGTGTAATCATTTTGTGGTAACTTCTTACTAATTTTACCATTGGCGAATACATGTGCTGTGGTTGGCAAATGGCCACCGTTTGCCCGGTCGCAGGGTTTGCGTGGAAGGTAGTTTCTCAGGGCATGGCTTTTTGCTCTGACTGGGTGCTGTCATTGCACTCTTGTGTTAGCCAAATGGCAAGGAGAAAGGGAATCTCAGATTAGTGTTTCTATATAACATAAAAATGTGTGTGCACTGCAAGCGGTGTGTTAAGCCTGACGAGCATTAAGTAAGTTGCGTTTTAGTTCTCCTTTTCAAGCCACATTTTCCTCTATCGAGTGCAAAAATCACCTTGAGGTGATTTTTCTTGGTGTGTTTGGCCTGGAAGCCCAATGCAGCATTTCGATAGTTGTAATTTAGTTGGGAAACTTAAGCTAAAGCTGAGGGCTGAGGGTATGACTGTGTGGACAAGTCAGAGCAAGGCAGCGGAGGGCGTGGGGTTACGGTGCTCTGGGTGCTCCACAGGAGCTACTCACGCATGTATTTTCATCCCCCCAAAAATGCACAGTCCTCAGTTATCTCAGTCCTTAACAAGTAAGATAAAATTACCTTTTTTTTTTTTTTTTTTTTTTTAATGGATAAAGATAGACAGCTAGTAAGCTAATTTCTAGATGCTTGTATTATAGCATTTCTGAGAGTTATTTCGTTAAACTCTTTATTGGCATAAAAATATATTGATGATTTCATCCTTTTTTTTTCTTCTTTTTTTTTTTTTTTTTTCCTGACTAGTAGCCACCTGTATGTCACACTGGTAAAACTGACCAGCCCCTTTAGGGCATAGTCCTCCTGCAGTTTGTATCTTGTTTAGGGCAAAGTCCTCCTGCAGTTTGTATCTTGCTTACTCCTTAATATGCAAGAAATGCTCCAGTCTTATAAAAAAGAAAATGATTCAGGAACAGGGGTCACTATCTCATCTTACTAATATTGGTTTTCAAGTAGTCAAATCAGCTCGCGCTTTGAGGAGTTTTAGTAATATAGGGACATTATGGCCAATTTTACAGGTGAAGGGTATTAAATCTGTTGTTGACTCTAGAGCAGAGCCTCCGCAGGCTTTTCACCCTCTTCCAAAGTTTGCAGTCTGACTATTTTCAACATGATTGTTGCTTCTACAGAGAAGAATTTTACTTGATGTGCACTACATATACAAAATACAGGGCCAGCTAGTTTTCCTTTGGAAGAAACGCTCTGATGGTGTGTACTGAAATCTATTTTTTTGAAGGTATTTAGTTCTCGAAAGTGATGACTTGGATTTTAGGAATAGGAAGTTAAGCCACTAGCCTGCTTATGCAGTTAAATAAACTCCTCATGGGCTTTTTTTTTTTTTTTTTTGCATTTTAAACTTTTGATGATTTGTGAAAATGTTTAAGACTTACTGGCAACATCGACAGCAAGGTAAAGCATAACACGTACATCTGAAGCAGTAGCAACACAGCTATGGGCAAGCCGTGCATTTGAAAGCATAAGGAAATTTCTCCTTATAAATTGGGGTAAATTTGCTGCCACTAGGTCAGTTGTGTCATTCTGTGACAGTGCAGGATGTGTTTAGAGTTGTTTAATAAAAAGGAAAATTAGGACAGCCTGACCTGCCACACTTGAACATGATAGTGTTTTTGGCATGAGTCACAGAACATTTCTCCGGAATCGGTGGTATCTCACAGTCGCTGCAGGTCTACGCAAGTTGTTTTTCATTTTTAAAAATGGCATAATTGTTGAATGGAAAAATATTATAATTAGTTCTGGACCACGTCAGATTTGGGGTTTGGCAGGTAGAGCCTTCATCCTAACTTTGCTTTTCTGTTTTCTTTCTTGATGAAAATCTTTTCATTTGCTTCCAACTTCCTGCTCCTCTGCCCACATTCCTGTATCTGTTTATCTGCTTTTTGCCACCTCTTTTAACATTACTCATTTAACCTTGACTCAGCTTTGACTTTCCTGCAGTACTTCTCGTTCTTCATCTTCACAGCCCTAATTATTGCTCCTCCCTTTGGCCTCCGCAGCTTTGAGCTCTGCAGTGGCTGTTCCAGGGAGAATTTCTGTTTTCTCATCTTGATCAATACACGAGAAAAGTGCACGGGGTCCAGGTGCAATGACCCACCTCTTATTTTTAAGTTCTAGTTAAAAGTTGTCATACTGGTTTCAAAACCTTTTATAGATTTCTTAAAATGTAGGGGTCTCCAGATAACTGTTTTTCTGAATTTGGTGAAGGTCCCCACTGTGGTGATTCTTTCCCAGGACAGATTTTTGAGCTGCCTTCTTAAGGCTTCTACCTCCTAAGACAACCTTGCCGTTTCCCACTTAAAATAATTGTAAAAATCTGCTTTTCCATATACCTTTTAGCTTGCTTTCTTCTGTTATTAGCTTCAAGAATAAGTAGTGTAATCACTGCCATGTATATTTAAGCTGCCATAGTCTATACTTCTGGCACAGTAGTTTGAATCTAGTTCTTGTGTCATATGGAGATTATTGTGAAAAATCCTTTGTGAAATAAAAGTGGGTTGTTTTAACTATTTTAGTTTTGCATTTTTGTTAAAGCAGACCTCTCTTTGACCTTACACTTTAATTAGTTTTTGTTTAGTTTAACATTTCAGAATTATTTTTCTTATCGAAGTCTCTGCATTACTAACTAGGGGTGTTTTGGAGGTGTTAAACTAATTGACATCATAGTTAATTAATTATCTTGCAGGGATTTTTGCACTGTGCATTTCTACATCTAACTGAAAATCTTGAAGTATATACTTCTATGCAGCACTGGCCTGGCTTAGTGATTGAAAAACTTCTTAATAGTTTCTCTCGAAAGCTGGTTATAGGCATGCCAAGCTGATAATTAATTATCTCTTCCACATATTATTAGAGCCCACATAGCTATATAGTATAGTAACCTGAACACAGCAGATAAGAGGGGACTTAAAGAGCCAACTTCTCAAAAAGTAAGATGACACTCCCACACACAAACCTTGTGCTAAATTTGCTGCCTAAAATATTTAAGCCTCATGTGCTTGTATCTTGACAAGAACTGTTTGGGATTTGCATTGACAAGAACAAGTAATACTAATACCTAATGTATTTATTCATGAAAGCATCTATTAACATAACTGCCTTTTGATGTGTATTTATTACATTGCAAAGCAAAAAAATGAAAATAATAGCAGTATGTTGAAGAAACAGAATTTCAGAATCTGAAATGCCCCATTGAAGCGATCGTACCCCAAATATTGCAAAGTAGATATAGTGAGTGTACCTTTTTTTCTCCAAAATGCAAAAAACTGCACTTGTAAAAATGGAAATGAAGAAATGACTTGTTTTTCAGGTAAATTATTTTGTTTTCTGTTGTTTTTTTTTTTTTTTTTCAAAAATAGTTTTTACTTTGGTTTTCTTCCAAAAGTTAAGACTCAGTTTTAGTATAGAAAAGGATTAATTGTTGTTTTAACTGGTGACCATGTAGCTTATTAGTAAGCAATAGTCTTCACTCTATCAAGCATCCTCAGTACAAACACTTTTCTTTCTTACTGGGGTCATTTTACCTTTGAAGCTGGGAAGCTACCCTAAATATTATGCAAGCCTTAGTGGAATAACCATGGATATGACAAAATGCCGTTGCATCAGTCTTGCGTTGAATCTCTAAGCACGGTAAGAAATCAGAGGCATGCTCATAACTCATTAATGTTCTCTACAGAGATTTCTCCCCTGCTCTGCTACAACTTGGTTATCGTATACATAGAATTTCTAAACTAAAGGCTCACTTCATTGGAGGCTTGTGAATGAAATTTCACTGCCTTTTCTTGGGGAAGGGAACTTGATTGTGAGGATAAGAGAGCAGATGAACTTGACAGCTTTTAGCTACTTTGCCTGTGGACATGCTTTTTCCACTGGTATCCTGTGGCAAATAAATATACCTTCATTTCTTCTTGAAAAGGAGCAAGGTGGCTAGAGTTTACTGCACAGTAAAAGTGTGACCATGGCAGCTACCCACGTGTTGGCTGAGGCACTTTGGCCAAGTACTTTGTTCACCAAACTACGAATTTTGTAGGCTATTCAAAAAGTATTATTTGGCCCATGAAAATGCCTCTAGAAAACCCTAAAAATGTAATTATGACTGTTTAATGGATGCATATTTACACCATTTTTTAAAAAATGGCTCTTATATCCCACTTACGCTGCTGAAAAGCATTAGACTTTTGCATGCAGTTGCTCAAGCAAATGGTTTTAAGAAATGCGCATTTCTCACAAAGATTTTTATTTTGAAGCTTAAGTTTATCTAGGAAAGATTTTGGAGGCACTGGTTTGAGTTGAAGAGCTGCAAAATCTTGTCTTTTTTAGATAAGGAAATACAGTAAGTGCAGTACAAACTGCGGGAATGTTTTTGGTTGGTTTTGTTAGTTTTTGTTTTGAGTTAAAATCAGGAAACCATAGAAGTAGCTATAGGTAGGGAAGGATACTTCTCATGCTGAAAATCCTAATGCATGTAAGGCCTTTCAGCCTTTGTTTCCACCTTGTATGGCACTCACTGTTGATGCTAAAACACAAATCAGCCTTGCCAGTCTGCAAAGTGAAAGCTGTGTTATGTTAAAAAAAAAAAAAAAAAAATTAGAAAAATCAATGTTTATCAAACTGTAGAAATAATGTGCTATCTGAAATGAAACCATTTCTCTTTTCCAAAATTGGAAAACTCAGTTATCTTGGGTAATACGTAGTTATCTTGGTTATGGTAACCAAGTAACTTTGGAAAGTTTGACTTTCGAAAAGGTAATTTGTAGTCTCAATAACTTTTTAATTGGTTTATCAACTCTTGGCTTTAAATAGATTTCTTTTCCCTCACTCCCCGAATCAAGTTAAACCTTTTCAATCTCTGTGTCCCAAGGCATTTTTTCCCTCCTGCTTGTGTTCTTTTCTCTGTAGTCTGCACCAGCTACGTGTGTGGTTGCAGCCACTTTTCCGTCTGCTAAGATCTTTTTGCTTTTTCCCTCATTTGGGCCAAGCCTGTTCCTGCCTGGTCTATTAGAAAATTATCTTTAATTGGAAGAAAATCTGCTGAAATGTAGCTGAGCTTTATTTTATCTAAAGAATTGTCTTTTTCTAGGAAGGTTTGAGCTGTTTTGAGACTCATAAATCTGAATTTATGCTGGTTTTAAACCCCTAGGTCTCTTACTCTTCGATCACATCTAGACAGGCTAGACCTGTGTAGCCAAACCAGGCTCCAGTCAAGAGCGGAGCGCTTAGTGCAGAAAGAATACTATAAAAATTGCATTTCAGACAGACATGAAGCTGCTTTCTTTAGCAGTTACTTAGAAAATTAGCAGAAAGGCATCACAGTATTCCTCAGAATTGCAGAGGAGATGCATGTGTTAAGGGTACTTTTTATTGAAAAACATCGCAAAGTTGTAATCAACATAAACACAAGCAGATGTACTATGTTATTTATATTTCTCAATGTCATTTAATCATAGATATTTGTGGGAGTGAGTGGTAGGTAATGAAGAAATCTCTCTCCAGCTTCAAAAGTAGAAAATCTTGTAACTCTTGAGTCTATTTCTTCAAGTTCCCGAAGAAGAAAAGGGTTGGAGGGAGATGGCCCTGCCTCATATTTTTCTTTAGCGTTGTCAGTCTGTGTGAGAATGCTGTTTGGAAGAGTTCCTTGAGATTGTGCATATAGGAAAGCAGTATGTAATAAAAAGTGGATAAATAATGTACCTTGTTGTGACAAAATATGTATATAATAAACTCTGAAAAGAGTTAATTTAACAATATGAAATATTATTAGGCATAAACATTTGATTATTAAAATCCTGTAAAAATTCAAATATTTATTGTTTTTCTAAATCTTTTCATAAAGTTTCTGTCCTTTAAAACATACACACACACGCACACACACACACGTATACTATAGTTCAGAGACCTTTAAGCTATATTCCCAAGTCCATGTGTAGACAAAAAGGGATACTTATGACCCTCTCAAAATGGAGGAAGTGTCCCTAAATATAGCCAGGCTACCGTGTCCTATTCTTTTTAGGAATTTTGACCTAATTCAGTCAGTTTAAGCTATCCGGGCAGAAGCAGGCTTGTGATGAAAGTGGGTTGCATCTATATCTTTTTGTTTGGTGCTATATTATTTATTGCAGTAAGAAAAGCTTTGTTATTCTTGGACTCTGCTAGACTCCCAGAGGACCGAGCTATTGGAGTTTTAGTGTCTAAGAGACTTTTCGAAACACAATTAAAAATGTTTTATATCTGTACTTTTCAGGCATTTGTATGTTGTTTGGATAGAAACTTCATCTTCTTGCCTTAATAACCCTACTAAACCAGGAAGAACTGTTAGAATATTGTTTAAAAAAAATCAGAATTTGGCAGTAGTGGCACTTATTGCCATAACCCAAAGTATTATCAGATGTAGCATTTACAATATCTAATTTTCAAGGCATTGTATCAAAACCAAAATAATGCAAATAAGCAAATAGTTCCAGTAGTGAGGAAGATGTAAATCGCATCATCTCATTCCCATCTGTTAAATTTTAATCTCAAGTTTAATGCAGTTGAAGTCTTCCTTATATTAGTATTGTGTCAGACTTGCTGTTTCTTAGCTTCTCCTTTCAAGGTGGAGAAAATGGTGTTTTGTTGCTGTCTGTAAATCCAAATTCATGTATGTGAGTATCCTCTCAGTCTATTTGCCTTTGGGCAGTTATTCTTAATAAAGATCATGTGGGAAGAGTATCTAATAAAGACTTCATGGCAGAGGTTCACAGAGGTGGTTTTGCCAAAGTGTCATGGGCCCTTCAGGATACCTCCTGAAGCCCCCAACACTAACTGTACTTAGATGAAGTCGAATTTATTCTTTCTCCTCCTCTTTGCAATATCCCTTTCGAGTTGAGTCCTTCTTCTGTTTCCGTGCACAGAGGCCTGAGAATCTGCCTTGCTTGGAAATGGGGTAGCAGAGGTTGAGCAGTCTTGCCCCATGCAGCGCTCTGTGCTCCCGAAGGGCCTGGGCGAGATCCGTCCCTAAGTGGTTGCCACGTAGCTTTGCAGGAATTTTGCTGGAACAAGCTGTAATGTATTGAAAAATCCAGAGACAATGTGAATGCAGCATGCTATTTAAGCATTTGCTTTATGACATTTTATTTTTCATTTATAATTTATGATCATATTTTTCCCTTTGTTTTCGTCTGTCTTCCCCCATCTTTGTCCTTCCCAAGGTTGCATGTAACATTTTAAGTTCAAATCTGCTATTGCAGAACCAGCACTGGGAGAATGCTTTGGATAATGTTGCATAGCAACATAAAATTTAATTGTGTCAAATGTTTTGGCATTCTCCTAATGTACATTTTTTTCATTCTTTTCTTTTTCACTTGAACTATATTGTCATTGATTGGGGTGAAACCACTAGTATACGAGTACAGTGTGAATATTATTGTAATAAAAGCAATGCCCAGTGTCCCAAGTCATCTGGAGTTTCGATTTTTGTCTTGCAGTCATTTAATGCTCTGTCAGCCAAAAGAAACCAGAAAGAAATGGGGTGTGAAAGGAAGAAGACTGTTTTATTTCTGAACTCTTACACAGTTCAAATTATGTTCTCCTCTTGTAATTACCCTTATTTCATATGCCCTTTGCACTCACAATCCATTTTCCGTAACATACGTCTTTAAGTGTCTCATCCATTCATTAGCCAGGGAATAGAGTTTGGTGAATAGTCTTCTCCTGTTTCAACACTGAACAAACACCTTGGGTTTATAGATTAATTTGTCTTTTCTAGCCACTACCTGAGAAAACGTTGTTTCCAGTCAATTTGGAGAAAGAATTCGTATGAGGAGCGTGACCGTTCTCGACATTTCTGGGTTGTGCTACTGAGGGGAATGAATGTAAAGAATTAATGTCAGTTGAGGTATATGCTTAATTAGCTCTCAAGAGAGCATCTACCTATGAAAAATGAAACACAACTGAAAAATGAGTTCTTTACCTGACCCACTGACTTCATTACTGCAAGCATGCTTCTATAGTAGGGTAATTCAAGGCATCACAACTGAAACAGAATGTACTAGCTGAATAGTATAGGTATGTTGTATGTGATTCATTAAAAAAAGAAAAAGGTTTTAGGCAGTCAAATGTATGACCATATATGATCACAAAATGGTTGAGATTGGAAGGGACCTCTAGAGATCATCCAGTCCAACCCTCCTGCTCCAGCAGGCGTGTGGCACAGGGCGGCATCCAGACGGGTTTGGGAGATCTCCGGAGAAGGAGCCTGCACAGCCTCTCTGGGCAGCCTGTGCCAGGGCTCTGGCACCCTCACAGGAAAGAAATTCTTCCTCACATGGAGATGGAACTTCCTGTGTTTCAGCTTGCACCCATTAGCCCTTGTCCTGTCACTGGCCACCACGGGGAAGAGTTTGGCCCCATCCTGCCTACATTCTCCCCTCAGGTATTTGTACATATTGATTAGATCCCCTCTCAGTCTTCTCTTCTCCAGACTAAACAGCCCCATCTCCCTTAGTCTTTTTTCATAAGATAGATGCTCCAGTCCCTTAATCATCTTTGTTGCGCATCATTATGGATAATGTTTGTGTCAGGCTCGTTTTTCACAGCAGATAATATTGCATCAAAAGGAAATGCCAAAAAGTAGTATTTTAATATGACTGATTTTGACAATTTCAATAATTTTTAGTTCAGGCTCTCACCTTTGTTAAACTTTGTCTTAAGGATTCTTACTTTGACTTTACAATACTGGCCTTTGCCTTGGTAGGTACCTCTGAATTCTTCCTGTTTTGGATTGTAAGATTCTCTGTGGATATTTACCTGGAGAATCAGGTGCATACAACAGTTTGGGCTGGAAGGGACCTCTGGAGCTGAATATAACTGAATGACTACAGAGCTATACATTTAACACTGAAAACACATATTTGAGATAAAAGAGTCTATCTAGAAGGCCAGACTCAGGAACACATTCCCAACAATTATGTTTTATGTGTATTTAAAGAAAATCTTTGCACAAGGAATCCTAGATTGGTTTAAATCAGTCTGTATTGAAGCCTGCATATGCACATCTTTGGTCTTGTTGGCTAGATATCCTTAAGTTTATTTCAAAGATTTCTTTTTTTTAAGCATGTAGCTTTACAGTTTGCAAAACACTAGGAATTTTCTGTAGTCGCGGATCTTCCTCTGATGATTATCAAATAAAAAGGCCTGTGACAGTTTTTAAAATTGAAATCTGCCCACACTTCGCTGTTAAGTTTAATGTGTCCACATTTGCTTGTATTTTCATTTTTATTGCTTACTGGTATTTGGATTTATTTTTTTTTAATGTTTTAATTCAGTTTTAAATGCTTTCTCTGGTATTTGCTTCCTTTATTGTCATTCTTGATTTGGTTGCTTCTATTTTTTCCTTCTGTTTATATTTAAACACTTTTCAATTTCATTTGAACACTCTTGTACTTCAAACATTTGACATTCTTTGTAGTTTTGCTGCCTTTTTAGCTAATGTGCTGTAGTGGTCAATTTTCTATCTGCCCTTGCTCAATGTGGTAACATCTGTAGATGCCTTATTGATTTGAATGAAATGAAAAATATCTTGATGAGGTTTGTTAATAATGTTGCTTTGCAAGGTCAGTCATTTCAGCAGAATGGAGGTATAATATGAGAAAACTGGTTTACAGATCTGAATAGAAATGCAATGAAATTGCAAGTAAAGAAAAGGTAAAGATAATTCAGCAGACAAAACCCGTGTCAGTAGTGATGCTGTGTAATCAGAGCAGACCCTTTTCCACAGGTGGGAAAAAAAACATTTTTTTTTTTTTTTTTTTAACTAATGTGTGAAAAATCTGCACCTTCCATTTAACCTTGAACTTTAGGGCTCAGTGGTCTTTGACTGGACATACCAATTTAAGGACTTCATGATTTGGGGAGCAGTGTACGAAAAGCTAAAATAAGCTAAGATGAAGCCACTTTTATATATAAACTGAAATTTGAAAAGATCTTGTCGTGCAGCAGTTTATTTGCGGGGAGAGCCCTTCAGAAAGGGCTTTTTCTGTCTTTCACAGCAGGAGCCCTTGGATCATCCTGTGCACGGTGCCGCGCTCCAACAGGGAAGCACGTTCGTTCGGGGCAGACAATGGAGAATGGTGCGTGGAAAGCGGCAGGTCCCTACGGAGGCTTTCTCATTGGAATGCAATTCAGCACCAAATCTCTGAAGAATTATGTCACCGCTGTACCTCAGGAGATAGCAACAATAACTCTTAAAGCTAAAGAATTGCCATCTATTGTTAGGCTCTTGTTCCTGTTTTGACCTGGTGTGGTCTTTCAAGACTGTAGATGGTACTTCTTACCCCAAGGTTTTTGTTTCTCTCCCACCAGGATCTGTTAATTGCTTTATTCCCACTGATAAGGAAAGTAAACACTGTACTCTGTCCTTACTGCTTTTAAGGAACCCGGTGAACGACCTTGTCGTACGCATCTCCCTTCCGTAGTTCCTTGGGATTTTCGCTCTGCTTGTTTGTTGCTCTTGACCCTGTTCTCTTCGCGGTCACTCTTCAGGCGGCCAGATCTCAGCCGCGTTTCTCAGCGGGGATTTCTGTGCTCGTTTTTGTAGCCGATCTGGAGCGCTCCTGCGGCGCTGGCTGCTCCGGGGGTTTCCATAGTGATGGGCGCGCTGGCGGCTCCGCGCGGCTCCGCTCGGTGCGACCGTGCGGCGCGCCTGGGCTGGCGCGTTCGCAGCCACCGCGGAGTTTTGGAGAAGCAGCAAGTGTGTTAATTAGGATGTCGTGGGTTTGGCAGGGTGTTGTGGTGGGAACCACCTCACCCTTGCCCAGGGAGTTGCTAATGATTTCTGTTTTGTAAGTAGTGCTTCTTGAACTGTTTTTGGACAAAATTCTGCCCTCTCAGGGAAGGACTGTGATTTACTCAAAGTATGTGTCTGGTTTTGGTCTCCTAGCTGCCTGAGCCTTTGTGTTTTCCTTCCCTAAAATGAAATTTCTCCGTTTTGGCACTCAGTGTATCCAAAGACTGGGCTAACATGCTCCCTCTTTTCCCAAAAGCCCAAGTTGTTTGTGTTTCCTTTAGCAGCCTTCTCTTTTGTGTCACGATGGAAACGTTCATTACTGAAGGACTTGGAAAGTGACTGACCCTCTGAGATCCTCCTCTCCATCTGGGAGTGCATGCAGCTCTGTGGCTTCGCATTGAGCCCACGTGAAGCAGCACTAGGGAGCCCGTCCCCCTGGGGAGCTCCCAGCCTGGCTCCAGTCATCACATTCAGGGTGAGGAGCTTCACTACCCAGGCCAGAATTGCCTCAAACAGCCACAAAATCCCTGCCTTGCGCTTTAAGCTCCTTTGAGACTCTTTATTTTGACTAAAAGCTCACGGGCCTAGGAGCTGGCTGTCTGGTGTCTCCTCTTGGAAAGATATGTCCCATCAGGTTAGCGTCACTCTTTGGCCCGTTCAGCTTATAGCTGAAATGCTTTTCTGATGAGAAGAGCTCTATTAGCAAAAGGAACCCAGAAAACACCTGCCTTTTAGTAACCATACCCAAGCAGCTGACCTGCTCGTGTGGGAACTGTGAGCAAGTTCACCCTTGTTCTCCTCCTGACCTAAGGTCTCCACTGGGAGAAGTTACCGGAAAGCTCCTCGCACAGAGGGATCCGCAGTTCAGCTTCCCCCTTCCCCACTTGCCTTCTCTCTCCCACCTTTCTCTCAGACAGATTCACGAGTGCCGCGGCGGGCAGAACTTATCCACCAGCGGGCGCCTCGTCCTCTGTCACTAGAGTCTTACAACAGGTTTAAGTGTCAGAAGGAACAAGAGCACTTCAAAAGTCTTTGGGTGAAAAACAAGCAAACGGATGAGTCATTTGCTTTCACCCATTCTAGCCTAGTGAACTCATCCTATGAACCTTGCGGCTTGTGGCAACACATGAGGTAGTGGTTCTTGCTGTGAAGAAACTGCTGCTTGAAGAGTCTTTTAATATTATAGGTTGAGCCTGAGCCTGAGATGCGTCCAGTTTTGGGAATCCTGTTGAATCCGCTTAGTTTTTAAGTTTTAGCACTTCTGCTGGTATTACACACAATGTCTCCCTTACAGTGTAATTCCTCTGTATCTAACATAGAAATCAGTGCAGCACCTATATTTTTATCAGCTCTGTTCATTTGACAAATACGTTCCCTACTGCCCAGAATTCAGTCCTGAATCTAAATGTCCATTGAGGTGTTTTTAATTTGTGCTCAACTCTCAATCGAGGTGCCTAGGCAGGAGTAATGCTTATAGCTGGCATCCTGGTTGGGGCTATTTTAGCTATGTGATACCTAGGAGAGGTCAAATGCAGTAGCAGCGTGCTTGCTTTCCTTGCTGCCTGGCTTTGGTTTCCGAATAGGCAGCAAGGGATTGTTCTCTTCTCCCGAATATCCAATTTACACCCATACAAGCCACTGCTAGAAATCTAAAACCTGTGTTTTTGTCCAATTGCCTTTGAATGTTGATTTCATTATTGTTAAATATAAGCATCAGCTTAATCTCTCCTAGATTTGCTGGTGAGATTTTACTCTGGATCATGTTACCAAAGTCCTTATCTTTTAATGCTGATCCTGGTATCGATTTACCCATATCAACTGATTTCTCAGGGATCGTTGTTTTGTCAGTGCTCATTGACGTAGGGAATGGAGCTGCTAAACAACACTGCTTTTTTAATTGTTAAAAACTATTAACTATTAAAATATTAACTATAACCAATAACTTGCTGTTGATTAAAGTAGCTATTGCATTCTTCAGGTGGAGTGCGTTTTCCCTCTTGAATGGTTCCAAAAGTGTGCCGGGGAATGATAAATATCTCCTGCCGGGGAGAAGTACCTCCTGGAGCCAGATGGGAAGGAATAAGCTGAAATAGCATTTATTTTAGTTTTTGTTTTAATTAATTTATTTTTTAAATGTAATCACTGATTGCAGTTTGAATCAAATTAATATCTGTAGTTTGTAAGTTACATTTTGGGTAAATAATGGCAAGTTTTAGGAAATGAGAAGTTGGTTGAGATTCCAGTATCAGCTTTCTGGGTATTCCTTTCTGATGCTTGAACAAATCCTGCTTGACCAGAGCTCCTGCAGAAATAACAATTTTAAATATAATTAATACTTGGATGAAAACCTTCCAAAACACTGCTTTGCAAGTTCCTTATGGGTGTCTTCATTCAAATAATTTAATGTTTTCGGTCTTCCAGTGTTTGCTTTTTTACAGCTAACATAATAGGGTAAAAGCTTCTAGGGAATGGCTGTTGGTATCTGAGAGAATCTAGATCCTAAGTGTAGAACAATTGCAGGGCCATCATGTGCCAATTTTGCACGGTGCTCACAAATGTTGCATAAAGTGCCTATAAGGATTTTGCTCTGTCTGTAAAGGTTTTGTTTGTACTGTAAAAAGTTTGTGGATATACCTGAATATATTCCCATTTTAAGGTAAAGTCTCTTGACATGAAATCAGCTTACTTTGTGGGGAGGGCGAGGGGGAAAATTGCTTTTGCCAATGTAATTGTTACCATTCATACACTAAAAATAAACATAGCTTTTAAAATCTTGTTGTATATTATGATAACAACAGTAACTTTTAGCTCTGAGTCTCCCTGCCAAGTCTTGGCATTTAAAATGAGCTACATGGCAAAGGCATGGCAAAAGGACTTCTTGCCAGAGTATTGATCTGTGCAACAACCCATAGCCTGGTGTGTGCGTGTGTATATATTCATATTTGCTTATTTTAAAAATTATGTATATATATGTATATAAATATATGTATATGTGTGTGCCTATATGTATATTTATTTATATATCTCTTCTAAGAAGCAAATGTCACCAATGAACAGCATTCCCAATTTGGTAAAAATGGGAGTGTAATTTGAAGTTAAGATTGCGGTTCTTACTATGAAATGTCAAAATACTTTGCAGTTCTCCTTATTGTGAAGTCGTTGACTAGGAATAAAGCGCAAATGCCAGCAAAGCATAAATGTACGGTATTTTTAGACTTCTAAAAATATTCATAGAAATGTTCATATAACATAGTGTCTGTATTTTTATTATTCTTGAAGAAAATCATCAAAAGTTGGTCAGCTAAGTATTATGTTCTTTGTTTTCCAGAAACCAGCAAACATTCTGGTAATGGGTGAAGGTCCAGAAAGAGGAAGAGTCAAAATAGGTAAACCTTTCAAGAAAATTTCATAACACAACTAAGAAGTAATTATAAATACTGCATCCTCAGTATAAGACAGAAAAGAAAAAAAAAAAAAAAAAACTCTACAAAACATTCTGTGATGAAAATGCATAGTCAAATGACATCCTTTATAGTCATATCAGAGGAAGTACATGGAGTTTAGGCTTATATGAGGATAAGTATAGTTATGAGTAACTTGTCTGTTACTTAAAAGACGCCAGTTTGTAAGTTTTGTTGGTTCTGGACTTTTTGGCAAAACTGTTAAAGTACAATGTGTAATTTATACTAAATTCTTTAAATGTTCTTTCCTTTTTTTTTTTTTTCCTCAGCTGATATGGGTTTTGCCAGGTTGTTCAACTCACCTTTGAAGCCACTGGCAGACTTGGACCCAGTTGTGGTGACATTCTGGTACAGGGCTCCAGAGCTGTTACTTGGAGCCAGGCATTACACAAAGGCCATTGGTAAGCTGCTGAGTGAGGAAGAGCTCTATCTTTATCTTTCTTGGAGGAGGGGAGCCATAAAACAGATATGACAGTAAACTGACCAGTTAGGTTTTTCCGTGAAGTGACAGCAGATGGAGTCTGGTCCAAATCACAGTAAATCCAGATGGAATCTTTTTGAGGACTCAGTGCTTTTATTTTTAGATACAAGTTAAGATTAATGTTAGAAATATTAAATGCACTTTTTTTAATACAGAAATATTCTTTGCTTTGGCTTATATGGTTTTCTGATGTGGGCTCAGAAATCTTGTAATAGCTTCAAAGGGAAAAAAGCTGTGACTGGTAAAGTGGTGTTCTCCTCCTGTGTTCCTTATCCAGATGCTTTGCACTTCTGTAAAGCATCTGGCTTGATAAGGTAAAGGGCAGTCTCCTGCACAGCTTGCAGTCTGCTGATCATTCACTCCTGAGGGCTTATGAAGCTCCATGTTCAGGAAATGCTGGTGGCCAGATCCTTGCCTTTATTACAGCTTAATAAGTTCCATAAGCACGATCCAATCAGCCTGAGTGCCTAGCAGTTTGTACAATAAAAGCACTTGAGATGCATGGGAGGTTTTCCGTCTGCATGATTAGGCTGTACGTTGAAAAGAACTGTGAAGGAAGCAGTGTCCCTGCGTTGAAAGGGGTTAAATCATTCCCCACATGGACAAAGGTGATTTTCTTGGCAGTGGCCAGCATTTTCTTGTAATAGAGATTTTTGCAGGTGCTATATGATCCCTTGTTCAGAAAGTTAGAAAACACTCTTATACTAGCATCTCAATTGAGAAATCAGTGGGGTAGACCAATATTTTCAATTAAGATTTCATAGTCTGACTTTTTCAAATAACTATTGTTTATCAAACTATTCCCATTATGTGTCAGTGCACCAAAAAAGTTTAAAAAATAGGAGGTTATATATTTGCCATGTAGCTTCTTTAGTGTCTGCTGTACTTCACATTTCTTTACTCACCTCTCCCATTTAGAGTCCTCAAATATGGACCTGAGGTGGGCAAAGTACTGCCTTATACATTGATCTGGCCTTCAGAATACACAGGAACTGTGAAGAAGTGCAAAAAGACTTCTGCACAGGTCAAGCAAGTGAGCAGAGCTATAAAACTGTCTATAATAAGAGCTGCATGTTCCTACTTATAAGAACATGTAGGCTGAGGCTTGAAGAATTCTGCTTATGGGCAGGTAATGTGCATTTCTATCCTTGGATAGATTTATTGGCATTAAAAAGCTGAAAAGTCAGGGCTTAACCCTCACTGTTGCTTTTCAGCTGTTGAACAGACATAGACCATTAAAAGGACTGTTTCCCTGAGCACGTAGTGTGGCACAACATAAGGGTAACTGCAAAACAAAATGATGTTGAGGAGATGGCATCTACCTTACATGTTTCAGAGAAAGCGGAGTACTTTGGGCTATCTCTGGCTTATTTCAATGGACAAATGCTCATTAATGGTGAAAGCACATCTCTTGGGTTAATTTAATTCCCAAAAGATTATTTTTGTACATTCTGAAATGACTTTGTGGTGTGAGCTGAAGTGGGAACCATTTCCAAAAGCATTTCCAAAGCAAACTCCCAATCCAAGATAAAGTGCTAACAACAGAAACATTCAGTTTGGAGGGGGAGCTCAGGAAGTCTCCAGTCCAGCCTCCTGTTCAAAACAGGATCCACTCTGAACTCAGACCAGATTTTTTAGGACTTTGCCCAGTCATATTTTAAAAACCTCTAGGAACAAAGATTGCCTGTCTTCTTGGGTGACCTGTTCCAGTACTTAGTCACCCTTATAGTGAAGAATTTTCTCCTTGTATCCGGTCAAACCTCCCTGATTCAATTTATGCTCGTTGTCTCTCTTTCTCCTGCCCTGTATTGCTGGGAAGAACCTGGCTCCATCTTCTCAGTGACCACCTTGCAGGTACTGTGAGGCTGCTGCTAGAGCCCTGCCCCAAAGCCCTCTGTTCTCCAGGTTGAACAAACCCCCAGGTTTTCCTCACGAGGCAAGTGCTCCAGTCTCTGATCAACTTGGTGGCCCTCTGCCTTGTCCCCAAGACAGCCCTGTCCATCTCTGTTTATCTTCCCTGATGCTACATGGCTGTTCTTCTCCTCCTGCAGCTCCTTCCCCTGGTGACTCTGCCAGGGTGGCAGCGCTCATCCTCTGCAGCTCTGGCTTAGTGGAGGCCTCTGGTTTCCCAGGGTGCCTTCCCCAGCAGTTGCAGGGGATGGAGCGCTGCAGCACATCCCTGATAACTTTAAAAGCCTCTGCTTGCTGCACTCTGGTGAAAATGGTTGCTACAAGTGTTTAAAGAAATGCCAACAAAGTGACTTTAAATGCTTGTAAATGAACATGATGCTTTTGAACTGCCTTGAAATTGCTTTTGTGAAGATGCAACGTGGGTGGACCAGCTTATTGAGTGACCTGTGCTTAGAGCAGGGCGAAGCTACCTTAACTGACAGTTACCCCCTTTGATAGATAGCAGATTTGTTTGCAGATTTAGATGTGCGATATGCATCGTTATCTCAGGATATCTCTTTGAAGAATGAATTAGTATAATGACGTTATTTTTTAATTATGTCATAAATTACTTAATTCTTGCCCTGAGCGGTCTGTAGTCTATACTAAAACACACACAAGGAGTCCCAATGAAATTTTAGGGGATAATGCTGCCTCAGAGAGTTCTCTTTTTTTGTTAATAGTTGATTATTTTTGAGGCTGTTCTTATACTAGACCCACACCAGTGAATATCCTGGAGAGGGTCTGAACGGATACTGTGATGCACAGCACACTGTGGGTAGCGAGGGTATTCAAAATACTTTAAGCAGGAAAGTAAAAATTATGGAAATGAAAACAAGGCAAGTTGCAAGGTAGTATTTGCAAGCTGAGTGAAGGATCAGAGGAGGATGTGATTAAAGAGGGGAAAAAGCCCTGCAAAGATACACGGAGGTGATCTCCACACAGCTGTAGGGCAAAGGGAAGGAGGTGGTAACAAAATGACAGCACTGATGTTAATGCATTTTATGAGTCCAGACTTGCGTTTTGCTTCTAGCATTATGTGCACTTAATCCCACTAGTGAGAGTTGCCATTTAACTAGAACATGTATGCTTTTTTGGCAAAGAATGCAATTCTTAAGCTATCTCTTAAATCTCTGTGCAAGAAATGTAACGCTAACATCTCTTAAAATTACACATTCCTCAGGAGCGCTGCTCTACTGCTTTTAGCAATAACTCATAAATTATATAAGATTCTCACTTAACTGCTATTCAGTAGAACATATGCATTTACAAGAAGAATGATTAGATATGGCAGTTTATGAAAAGGTAAATAACAGCCTATTTGGTATGTAGCTTCTCATTTTCCACAGATATTTTCTGATACTTTCTACAGAAAGTGTAATTTTAAGTAGTCAGTAATCCTCAATAAAATGAAGTTAAAAGCTATATCATACTGGCTTTGGTCAGTTCTCTTTGAATTTTACCACTGTAAGAATATTTTTATTTAAATTTACTTTGAATTTTCTTCAGTCATCAGTTCTTTATTGCAATACATGTCTGAAGCAGTTGCTGCATAATTTAAACTTCTACTCAAGTTTTTACTGTCTTTTAGTTTTTAATGTATCTATTTTTTAATATAGTCTATTTTTTGTGTTTCATATTCTCTTCCTTATCCGTTTCTGAAGATTCAATTTGCTGTTACCTTGTGCCATGTTTCCACAATACTTGATAGAAAATTATCCCTGTGCAAGAAAAACGAACAGCTCCTTTTGTCTGCCCTTTGCCAATTGTAGCTCAAAATGTGTTTCTTTTCCTTGACTGTGATATCCAGCACTTCTTCTAAAATAACCTCATGATCAAAGCCTTCAAAGATACAAGTTGATTTTGTAGCTTGCAGTTTTAGCCTGTTCAACATGAACAATGCTAAAAGAATTTCAGAGAGGGATGGAACTCAATACTTATTAAAAATTAAGTTCTTGATATTGTTTTGGAAAGTCACACACTTTTAATTTTTTTTTTTTTCTTGGAGCTTTCTAATAGGGAATCCTTTCTTCATTTTCTTCCTCTCATTTCCTGTTCTTTGCATGTACTGATGCTACTTTACTGCCCTATAACCTAAAGTAGAGTGTAATTTTTAAAATTTATTTATGTTGTTATAAAAAATTAACTTTCTTTTTAGTCAACTCTGGGTAGCTGTTACTTGTTAAGTGCAGAAAACATTTATTTAGCTGCGCATACAACATGCATGCATGTTAGCAAGTGCACTTCTGAGATTATTAGCAGTCTATTCATAAAATCTTAGGTATAGACTACCATGCTGTCCACTCTTGTTTTTATTCTTCTAATAAGGCCTTTAGATATGTTTGCCTGTATGCAACTAGTTCCTGTACATACGTGATCAGCTGACAAAATTAGAATTTGACTTGTGTTACTTTACATGTTACTTTATCTTTCTTTTTTTTTTTTTCTGGGCCTTATGTTCATTTAATTTTGAGGATTTGAACAGCAGGGAAATATTTCAGTCAGTGCAATCTGTTTAGATAGAAACAGCAATCAGAACACAGAATACTTAATGTATAAGCATATTTCATTATTTTACAGGTAGGTTTAACTCATTGGCATTTTCCCCTTGATTTGTCCCTTCATCTTCATGAAGTATTTTTCACTTATTAGCTTGCAAAAGAGAGTCAGGAAAAATACTGTGGCTCGAAAAACAAGGAGAAATAGCTTTTACATTCTGCATATTAAAAGAATAGTGTAAAAAAAAAAAAAAAGCAAAGAAACAAAAACTGTTAGAATTTCATGGCGATTAATATTTAGGTGATTATAAACAGGGAAGATGTTGGTTAGAACCTGAAGGCCACTTTCAGTTCTGTTTCACAATATAAATCTGTACTAACATTACTGCAGGCACTGGAAGCTGGTCTGGATTTTCAGCTCCATAGCTTAAAATCAAAGTCTACTCTCCTGAGTTCATATCCTAATATTTTAACAAAAAAGTAAAATACACAGAGAAAAGTAACTTGAACAAGCTTTAGGTGAAACCAAGTTACCAGAAAAATATAAAATAACTCTCATAAAGCATAAATATAAAATAAAACTAATATATTATTTAAATATAATATATATGCAATATGTAACTATATAACATTATAGAAACATGAAATAAATCTAGTTGTTAATAAATTTACTGAACTTTTTAAAAGTCTCCAGAGAAACAGAAAATGTCATGTAGTCAAAATACTAAAGAAACTATTTTGAAGCAAATGAGGTACCATGCTCCATTCACTGATGGGCAAAGACATCTGCTGCAATTTTAAGATCAATCAAGGAAACAACTGAGGCAAGATGAAGGAAGAAGTAAGTAAGCCTTTGCTTGAAAATCACATTAATACAACTTTTTCATTCTGGGAACATGAAAATAGAAAAGAGAATATTAGAATGGTAAGAACTTTTTTTATCATAGATGCAGATTCATAAAGCATGAGGCAGTCTCTGCTATGATTCATTATAGAGCATCTTGAAGTGTAATATCTAGGAAATGGCATGATTAAGCCTTTTTTTTTTCATATCAAGTTGCAACTTGTGTAGTTATCAGTGTTATCAAACAAGAACACGTTATCTTACCTCTCCTTACTACCTGCCTTAATTAAAGAAATACAGGATAATGTCGTGTTATGGTTTAGAGCATTCTAGATAGTTTACATTTTGCTGGCAAACACTTCTTTAGTGTGACTGTCGGCCCACCCTTTAAGGGAAGCTAAAAAGACTGTTTTAAAACAAAAAAAGAATGAAATTAGTACTTATAAATTGGAGCTCCTAGGAAATCTCCACTGCTGAGTTACAACATAGTCAAGTGAGGAAAGGTGATTCCTATACCTTAAATGTAAGTGAGCAGGAATGTCAGTAATGGCCATGTGGCAGCTGCATTTACCAACCTAAGCAAGATTCAGTAATAAGAAAAACTGTAACTTAAAGTCTGGGCAGTGCACTGTCACCTCATTCAATTTCCAGGCTAACATATGGTTATGAAAGCTGGAAATGTGTGAAAGGTATAAGCAGATATCAAAATGCCTTTGAAAGCAAATGTCACAGGAAAATATTGGGTGTATCAAAGGGAATGAATTTAAAATGAATGCTGGGATCTGTCAGAATTTCAGCAACTCACTTCAACTTTATCCAGGGGGAAAAAAAAAAAAAGAAAAAGAGGGAAATATCTGGGCAGTATTATGTGGGATTTAGGGTGGAAATATGTACATGTGTGCTCCATGTTGCATATGCAGCAAGTCCTGCACGCTCTGATTATGTGGGATGCATTATGTGCCCGTGGACAAATGCCTAAAGCCCTCAGATCCTCTTATTCTGGGAGGGTATGGGAAAGCAGGGGAGAAAATAAGATATACTTGGAAAAGGTGGTGAAGCAGAAACTTCAAATGAGGTCGTTGGGAAGATTGGATCATCCTTGGGGAGAACTGAAACGGAGTTTGTTTCACCTGTGGGAAGGTGGGGACTACTTTTAAACATCTGTCAAGGGTAATTAGGAAAAGCAAATGTAGAGTCAGTTAGTTTCTGTTTGCTTCATAAGGATCCACCTTCCTGTTGCTAAGGATTGAGGAAGGGGAGGAAAGCAGAAAAGAATTGCAGAAAAGTTTGAAGGAATATTTATGTGTTCTGAAAAGAGTAATGCAGCATAAACTAGGAAGGGAGCTTTGTTCATGCCCTGGGCAATGTTATATGACATGGGAAGTAATTGGAATCAGATGATATTTTGTGGTAAGCTTAGTTTGGCCTGTGGTAAGCTTTCTTCATTTTGATTATCACAGTTGTTCTTTTTTTTTCTGAGAGGCAAAATATTTAAATACCAAAGATTAATTGTGGTACTCTTATCTAATTATTGCAGGTGCTAAATGATTTACTGCTGTTTTTCCCTCTTGTTTGACAGGGAGCTCTAAAATACTTTATATGTTTCTTGCTTTCAGATAATAAAAAGAGGGAGAAAAATTGCACTTAGTACACTGTGCAGTCTTATCACTGCAATGACCTAAAAAAGTTTTTGTAGCAGATTATTAGGTCATTTGAATAGAACATTTTATAGATACAGTAATGAATGTTTTGTGAAACTTTAGATGCTGACAGCAGCTCAGGGTATATTGCTCACAGAACTGTTGCACAGTTTAATACATCAGCTATCTCAGGATCTCACATTCTGGTTCCTGGCTTCTTGTGACTGCTGTATTGCTCTCACTTGTCAAGTTTGTTAATGTCTGTAAATAAGCTAGGAAAGCCTATGGCCAGTGGCAGGATGAAGGCATGCAAAGATGTGACCGAGATTTCGTGCTACCCTCGTAGCTGGCAGGATGAGAGCGGTGGCAGTGACTCGCAGGACAGGAGGCCAGGACAGTGCCTGATGTTGTAAAAGCAGTTGGGTTGCTCTGATGTGAGGCAGAGAGTGAAATTTTATCTTTTAGGACAATAAAATGGGTCTCAGGAGACTTGAGTTTAAATATTGACTCAGTCCCGAGCTTTGTATGTAGTTTACAGCGTGCCATTTAATCCATCCCATGTGTTGTTTCACCATCTATAAAATGGGGATGCTACTTAATACTGTTGTCCTGAAGATTAAAATCGACTGCTGATAACAGGGGGCTCCCAGACAAGTGTGTTATGGATTATTTTCATTACTTCTGTGAATAAGTTAATTTATCTGAACCTGGGGATATCATTTAGCAGTTGAAGTTAGCTTGAGAAATATTCTGTATTCTCATTCTGTATGCTTTAAAAATGGGGAGGGGCATAAGAGGGGGATAAAGAAGACAGCAAAACAACTCAGTTTTCCGTCACGATTGCAATCTGCAAATTGTGCTGATTTACAACATGATTTTTAGCTAAGGGAACACGTAAATTGTGTGAAGGTTGCTGTATGGCAGATGAAAATCTAAAGTTTTTTTACAACTTAGATTGCTGGTGAAGTTAACCTGTAAACTTCTATTGCTGATCACCCCATGCTCTTCTGTACATTCCTGATTCTTTTCTCCTCCTGCAAAACATATGAAAGAAGGAACCAAGGGTTTTTGCCTTTTTAGGCAGTATTTTGACAGATTTGCTATTAGATGGTTACTATGACTTAGCTGTACGTGCATTATTTTAGCAATGGAAAATCAAAATAGCATGAAATACTCAAAGGCAGAATCTCTTCCATAGCATTAGCACTGTGATGAAAAAACTTTGAACAAGAGTTGCCTTCAAAAATCCCTCTGCGCTTAGGTCCTTGTACTTCAAAACTTGACAGTGATCTGTGGACCAAAACCCCTCCCTGCCCATAATAGTCTGTACTGCTTCTTTTTCCTTTTAGTTCTTTTTTTTTCCCTTTATATCAGACAGTTTTAAGTTCCTCACAGCTGTGAACAATCGTCGTCCCTCTCCAGGCGAGCAAGACTCTGCCACCTCAGTAACTCCCTGACTTTGCCTTTTGCCAGGCAGATGCTGCTGCTGCTGCAGCAGCAGGATTGATCCTCTGCTCTCCCTAAGTAGCCTGCTGTTTAAGTTCAGTTAAAAAGAAGGATTTAGGGAGGTAAGACATGAGTTTTCCTTACAATGCCCACCATAGGCAAGAGGGGGAATAATGGGTGCTAATGTGGAACACACATGGTGACGTGAGAAAGCAAGAAGCAGCATTTGGAGAAGATCAGGAAATAAATTGTGCCCACTTCTCTTTGTCCTTAACTCCTTTCTATACGTGTCAGTTGGGATATATTGTAATTCTTTGGGATAATGCAAATACGTAGTTCCTTTCACATATGAACAGGTAAATGGTTTGCTGCAGAACTGAACTTGCATCTCAAGAATATTTGATACTGCTTTGTATTTTAAGGCTTCCTTTACAACGCAATGAAGTAAAGACTGGTCTCATTTTCTTAAATGAAAGGTGAGGTTGCCATATAAAGATGGAAAAGATTGTCTCTAAGACCTGACTGCAGGAACACTTTTCTCTAGCTAACTAGTGCGGTAATGAAAGCTTTTTAACGTGCTCTCTTCACTCCCTTATCTAAAAAGGTTGGCCAGCAGAAGTTAGGTTTAGAACTTGGTTGAAAATCAAGCAACTACCATCATCACCATCTCAAGATGTATACTTCTGCAGCAGAGGAATTTTTTAGCTGATTCATCAAGCACAATTACTTGAGCAGTATCAGCTGAAACTTTCAACACTGCAGTACTGATCAGCACTTCAGTAGAATGACTTGTTCTCAGGACAGATTCGGGATTGCTTCACAGACTGCTTGGGAATAGTTCCGTCTGGCAGCAGGATTATAGTTGATGGCATTTCATTTCATAGCCTATCTAAGAGTTACATACAAGAATGTAGGAGATATCCTCAGTACTGTGTTAGAAATAGCTGATAGTTGAAACCCTTTGTAACAGAAATGTTAAGAAACTGTGAAGTGAAGCCCTCTACCTAGAAGGAAGAAAGCCTCTCTGCCTTGCAGACATAAGGTTTCTTTGTGTGCATTCTTCTCCATTGATTGAAATAAGCTAAGCATCAAAAGCCTTAATAACTCTCAGAAAAGACAGTTGTGGACTTGTGAACTGGACAAGCGATTGAAGCACTTTTCATACATGCTTCTGCCAGACAGCAGGCCTTCTGCTCACCTTATGCTAGCTGGAGATGGTGTTGACATGTTGGACCTAGTAAAAATTTGTACTAGTTGGTGACACAAGCCAAGTGTGAGTACACAATGGATTATAAACTCGTTCCTCTCCATTCAGCATGGAGTTAACCTCCAAAGAGCTCCACTGTGTACAGAAAAGTTATGTTTTGTTAAAATATTGTAATATAAAAATCTGTGTTTGATTAGGCAGGAGAAATAAGTATATTTCCTTTTCGAAGAAGATTTACTACTCTCTTCTGGTTGGCTGCAGTTCAGAAACATACACATAATGGCAAGAATTTTCTAATATGCTATGCTATTTGTGCAATATATTGTACAATGTGAGATACCTGTTGCTGCCAGTGATGGAATAAAAGTAAAAAGATGAGGGGCAGGGAACTAATAATAAAGCACCGTGATTAAGATCCTGGCCTCCCAGTCCTGTGCTCAGATGATACAGTCAGTCCTTGTTTTCACATGATAAAGTGACTGTGCAAAGCTGTGGATGTTCCCAGAGAAAAACTTTGTAAATATTCTTTCAATATACAGTATTTATGTACAGTATACAGTACAGTATACATATTTTACAATATACTTGATTCCCTCATGGTCATAGCGGGACATGGTAACAACGTGTTTGTGGTACTCAACACTTCGCAGTATAAAGGATTCTTGTGGCCTTGGCAATGAGAAGCTTTTACTTTTCCTTTACTTAACAGTAGTTTGGTAGGGGGAAGTAGCCCTCAGGCTACAAAGCTAACGCACCCATTAGATTTCTTGTGCTCTTGGTGAGATGTCACTTAAAGACCGCTCTTTCTTTTGCTGTTGTTTTGTTGAAGAGCTTTGGTAGCCTGACAAGGTAGCTCTTTGCCCCTTGTTGAGGTCTAAGCACTGTAATTGCCAGAACAGGACACAAACTCTGCTACACCTGGGAAGTGCTGGGGGGTGGCATGAAAACGATGGCCCCTCTGCCTTCCCTGACTCACCAGAGGGCTTAAGAGCAGGGAGAAAATGAGGTCGTTAACCCACTTTCCTCAGCGGAGCTCAGCACTTGTCCCAGTGGCCTAATTCCCTGCTCCGAGGGGACATCACCCATGCCTGGAGCTCCCCTCTTTCTGTGGAAGTGGCAACAAGGAAGAAAAAAGAGATGGGCTGGCTGTCGTGCAGCCGTTCCTCTCCTCTTGCAGGGATTTTGGCCCGCTCCACTGCTAGCCATTGTAGCTAATCTGTAGGTTAAATAGTAGTAGCCTCAGAGACATCACCAAAGACTGAAGAATTAAAGAACTGTTGAAGAAAATGTGGTGTGTAGGATATTTTTTTTCCTTGGGAAAGATTCAGGGGAGGAGAGGCACTGCAAATACTTACAGAAGTGACCTATTTAGAGAATGCTGCATTTTTACAAAGGCAAGTATTGGAAGCTTAGGAAATGTCAGATTCACTAATGTCCCTAAAAAAAATAATACTTGTGCTTTATGGTACAATTGTTAATAAGATTACATGGGTTCCCCCTGAGGTTTCCTCTAATACATACATTGCACAAAGAAAATAACAAGTTGCCTTTGCAATCACAAATCCAAGTTTTGGGATGTGAAGATCTGCAAATTAAATATTTAAGTCCTTTAATGTGGATTCTTGGTTTATATTTTTGCAGCATGAAAGGGCATATTAGGGCCATGTGATTCTACTACCACTCTCCATATTAAGTCGTTTATTTTAGATGTCATCAATATTACCACAGTAAATTAAATGTAGCACTGCAAGCTAGATAATGTGTCTAACTCATAGCAGCAGTGTGAAATCTTATGATCTCAAGATGGTCTTGTAAATATACTAAGGAATAGAAATTCAAGTCGGGGAATAAATTTTTGAATAACCTTAAAATAATTCTGTTTAACAAGAATGAAGAAATCCTGGCCCATTACAGCCCTGTAAAAATTTACAGTTGATTTCAGTGACCTCAGAATTTAATTCAGGATATTCCAAAAGTTTTAAGATGTAGTAACTGAAATTTATGAAATCCTTAGGAAAATTTTGAAAAAAGCAGCTTGCTTTAAAAAGCTAGAAAAGAAGTATACAGGTGAAGGAAAGAAAAGGGGAGTGAGTATAAGGATAGGAACTTTCATAAGTAATTTTAATTGAAAGTATTTTGCCTTTGAAAGTTTGAACTATCTTGACTGCAGAAAACTTATTCCTTGTGTTTTTACAGTGTAGACTCCTTCAGTCAGGTGCTTTTGAGACCCCGCTCAGCAGGGTCAGTGGACATTTGCTAACCTAACAATGAGGAACAGCAGATTGCTGGTCTTTAGCCTCTTGATACTTTGCTTCCCCACAAAAAGCCTTTCACATGTAAATGTTTGACCATGTTACCAGGTTTGCACAGATGTCAAATTTAAAAGACTAGTAGTAATTACTCTTTCACTCACCCTCTATTTTATTGACTAAAGTATTTTTTTTAATGAAACATAGAAAAATTGAGGCCTTAACTGGCTTGGTTTAGGAAGGGCCTTGCTAACCAGCTTATGGTTACTTGGGTCATGGCTTTTACCCTTGCTAGAGGTAGAGAAGCTCTACTCTGGCGTCCTTCTGCTCCTTCGTCAATGTTTTCGCTTCTTCTAGAATCTAGATTTTGTATTCAAAACCAAAAGACAAAAATCTAGGTTGGCTGAAATACCAGTACTACTAAACTAAACTTCGCCAACAATCATTTGCCGAAAAGGAAATGTTTTCCACAGCATAATCCTGAATTCTTCATTTCTTTTCTTGAACAGAATTTTATTGAAGAACTGTAGATTAGTGGCCTGTTTTTGTATTTCTTTCCTTGGATCTAGTTAACAAATATAAAGTATTTAATATTTTTCTCTGTCTTCAGTGAAACACTGTAGTTAATATGCATGGGAAAGATGTTTCCTTTTGCCAGTCAAGGCTATTGGCTCAAATTGCCTTATTGTCTTAACAGCCTTAAAGAATGTTTCCAAAATACTGGCACAAATACAGAGATGAGGTTGTTCTGCCATGCAAAGGAAGGAATACATGAGCATTTGGAGTATATCACCAGCCCTGTCATTGCAACACCGACACTGGCATCCTTTTGTACTTGCTCCTGGACTTTGGCACTGGAGTAGACTGTGTTGTGCAGGATTTTCTCAGATTTAGTAGCTGACCTAGAAAACTGTTAGCGTCACTGATCTCAGAACTGGGACATGCGCCGCTGTACAAACCTGGTCATCTGGACACCGAGGCGTGTGTAGCAGGAATTCGTTTGTCAGCAGCACGGGGCCATCTTTAAAGGGTGCTGTTTGTTTTATTTTGTTTTTCTTTTTTCCCTTTTACAAAGTCATTATGTTATACCTGAAAAAGAAAATGTTACTTTGGAAGGATATTGAAGAGCCATGAGTGGGACCTGAGCTGAGTGTTGACTGAAGGATCTAGGGGAAGAGCTTTGCTACCAATGCCTTCCCTCCCACCCCTCACTCAGAGAAAATGAATTTACTTCCAGAACCAGACAGCAAAATTGGTCTGTGTTTAAGTTAAGTATGAACTGGGAAAAAGTGAGCAGTCTGAAGGTCCTGGAGAGCAGAATGCTAGAAATATTGGGGATCATGTTAGCGTTTGAATTTATGAATAACTTTGCAGTCAAGTCTCTGGACCTTCAGAAATTTGTGCTCTGCGCAAAGATCTTTTTAGTGACGCCCCTGTGGAGCAAACCTCCCACATGCTTGTCTGAGTGTGCTAATTCCCTGATGAGGAACAGCTTTTACCATGGATTGTTTTGCAAGACTTGTGATATTAGAGGAAAGGGTAGAGAGTAGAGCTATTATAGCAACGGTTGTATCACTCTAGTATATTTATTAGGATCCTCCTGAGGTATCAGATTGGAAAACTTTTAGTCTTTAGTACAGCCTTATGGGAGGTACGTGGCCCAGTGTTCAGTGATTCTGGGACATACATGTTAAATAGTAGCTATCTTCTCATTAGCTTTGGTTCAGGAACGGTTGGAAAATTATTGGAAGTTTTTGCCTTTCTTTTTAATATGTTTTAGTCTTATTTATAGTAAAACTATTATATGGTTATTAGTATTATAAGAAGCTGCCATTGTATTAAAGATAGGTAGGCACTGGATGAATAAAATGTACTCTATTTGAAAAATACTGTTTACATTTTTTAAGCCTTGCTTTGTAAATACCCACTTATAAGGGGCAATACTTCTTATTTGGAGGAGACTCTTTGATTTTAATGTGATATAATCATCATTAATCCTTTTTTTTTTATGGCCAATGTTTTGAAAACATTTGAAGTGAGGCTGCATAGGGAATTACTAATTGTCGTATTTTTTCCATAGTCAGATTTTAAATTCATATTTGTTTGACTAGCACAAACAATGTAAGGAATAAACACATATTAGGGATACTTATAATGATGAAGTTATGTTTTCCAGAATTTATTCCTGCTAGGAAAAGGCTACACATTGTAAATAACCACCATAAATTATAAGTCTTAAAAAAAAAAAAAAATAAAATAAAAAGGAATAGAGAAACTTGACAGAAAATCATTAGCAGTGAGAATGGTTTCAATATGCATCAAGGATGTGTTTAAGATCAGGTTACACAGAAGTTAGTTTCATGAAGAAAAGGCCCTGACCTGTTTGAACTGCAGGTTTCCAGCTGTTTAATCTTCACATATGGAAATGAAAGCTTCAGGCTTTCTATACAAAGTATTTTGGGTACTTTATATTAATGCTTTGAAGCTGAAAGGTATGTAGGAAGAAATGTAAAGGGCTGAACTCCAGCACTGTGAATTAATTACTCAAGAATGTAACGTATGATCGATGTTAAAATATGCTCATGTTTGACTTACCCAGAAATGCAGTCCAGAAGTATATCAAACGCCAACTTGAAGTTATCGGTGTTTATTCAGATGTAACTTTCAGTTGCAATAATGTCTGTCTTTTTGAATTCTCAAAGGGTTTTACATGTGCTGTCTGTATTAATCACAGAGCCAGGAAATGGGAATTCATCGCCCCCGTGGTCCTTCCCTTGCACCATTCAGCTCATGAAGCAGCAGAGGTTCAAAGAGAGACTTTGCAGTTTAGCTTTGCTGTCAACAAGATTACTGCATTTTTTTTTTTTCCTTCAGATGGAAAAGATCAGTCAGGATGCAGCATCAATGAACAGAAGAATGTGCTACGGCCCAGCCGCTCCCTCCCTATGTCCTGGATGGTGAGCGCTGCTGAAGGTCACGGAAACAGGGGTCTACAGCCCCCTGGCCTCTAGATAAAGATTATCCATTTGGTATGAAATTTAACGAACAAGGAGTTTTAAATTAGGATGCCATTCTTCAAGCAGTAGATAATTTCTGTACAGTTGTAGATAATTTGTGTCTACTGCCCAGGTAGGAACTGTAATTAATATGCCGCTTTGGCTGCTTGAGCAGATAAAATCTCCACAGCTAAAGATCTTGTTTTTATGCAGGTGACACTAATGAGAAAATCAAAGCAAGATAAAAACCTAGGAAAGTGCTGTAATGCATATAGCAAGTTATATTCTGTTGAGATTGCGAAGTCTGATGAGATGTTATCAGAGCTTCTTGTAAAGGAGGATGAGGAGAAGGCTTGTAAATTGGGAGACCCCCCAGAAAACCCAAACAGTACATCTGTAACATAAGGAAAATGGAACATAACTGGTTTGGCAGAGAGGGCCTGTCTGGTGGCTCTTTTTGCATCTCCACCTTTTCTGATTGTCGTGGAGGAGCAGTGCTTTTTCTTTACTCAGTAGGCTGGGGTCTCCTAGGCAGCAGGCTCCGATGAGAAGTGCTGGGCTTTGAGTCTCTGAGGTTGGCTGAGTTGACTAAAAAAAATAAGGTGGTGGTATTCTGTTCAGTTTGAAGCTAATAAACCAAACTCCAGTTAGGTAGTTCTGTATCTGTTTTATCTCTAAAGTAAGAGCAAACTGCTTTTTCTGTATATAGATGCAGTTCAGAAGGTCTCCCAGGATCATCTAGTCTATCCTCAACTATCAAGTAAAGCTTCTACGCTCTTGTATTCAGCAATCTATGTTCATTATTTGTCTAATCTTGACATCTTTTTCCAGAGTTGTATCTTAGACACCTTTTATTTGTCAATGTTACAGATCGTTTTTTTTATCTTTTTTTTTTTTTTTTCTTCCTGCCAGTAATCTTTTCCTCACTGACAAATTCATACTTTTGTTCTAAGATACAAACTAAAGCATTGGGGTCTTACAAAACACTGGGACTGGTGGTGTGGTAGTAGCTAGAACAATTACATGTGCTCTAGAATTTCTTTAAAGTAACTGAGACTATTGTTCTTGTACATTATATATTTAGTTTTGAAAAGCATATCAATGAAAAGTTTATGAAATGAAGGTTGCTGTTTCCTAGCATTAAAACAGCGGTATATCATGCTGTTGTTTTGTGCATATGTACAAGATGTAATATTGCTCCAGTGGGAGTTAGCTGTCAAGTAGGATTTTTTTTTCTTAATTTGGTAATCAATTTTCTACTCTCAGTTAAAATTAGGGTCTAGTTTCTCTATTTTATCTATCTTGCACTATTGTCTAAACAAATGACTCATTAGCCTCTTATTAGAATGTGTTTGCTTATCAGTTGTCTGTTTGGAAATGTTCTAAAATATGCGATAGAATTTTGATTTGAATATATCCTTTGGGAATATTAATATTCTGGTTTTGAAAATCAGTTGAATGCCCTTTAGGCTATGTTGTCAGCAAATACTGTGTGGATGTCTGCCTTAACTGTGAATACGTTAAGTGCTGGACTGCCAGTTTATGGTTTGAAACAGAATTTGGAAACTGTGATTTTTGCCTGTAAAATCTAGAGATACATATATTTTTCTCTTTTTTATTTGTTATGTATTATTTTTTCAAATATTGTATGTAGTTGTACAGATTGTTCAGGAATTGTACAAAAACAAAAATCAAAGTGACGAAATGCAGTGAATTTGCATGAATGATCCTCCTTCTCTCCTAGATATTTGGGCAATTGGCTGCATATTTGCTGAACTATTGACTTCGGAACCTATATTTCACTGTCGTCAGGAGGACATCAAAACAAGTAATCCTTTTCATCATGATCAGCTAGATCGCATTTTCAGTGTAATGGGATTCCCTGCAGGTAATTTATTTTCATTTAAGGGCAGACTGAATTTTGTTCCAAAAGGAACGCTGAGTTGTTCTTACAGGTAGGCAAAAACTGTCAGTGTGGACGTATTTGGAAGTGCTGACAATTATGGAACAATAATACCAGCATACATAAGGAATCAAGCAACTCCTGTAGCTGTTTCTTCTCATGTGTAACTTAATCTCTCCTTTAAGTATTTCAAATGCTTCTCTCTCTCCTTTTTTCTTTTTTTTTTTTTCCCTCCTCTCCATGAAGATAAAGATTGGGAGGACATAAGAAAGATGCCGGAATATCCAACTCTTCAAAAAGATTTTAGAAGAACAACGTAAGTGGATGATAAGAAAAGTTCAGTGAATCTAGCCCATGTGGAGAAAGCAGCTTCTACTCTTTTTGAACTTTTTTTTTTGTGAATATTTCTGTTCTAGGGCTGTGACGGCCCTCCTGTTTTAAATTGGCTGTTTTGCTTGAAAGGCATCCCTAAGTTCTTAAAAGAATCAGCTGGGCGGCCTCAGTTCTGTGGAAGGGATGACCTTTGGGAGTACCATTTAATCTGTGGCAGGCAAAATGGAATGGGGTTGTTTAAACCACTTGTTCAAGATAACTTCATTCATTTTGTGTGAGAAGGAATAGGGAAGAACCTCCCTGAACCCTTTGACCAGCAGAGACCAGAGTCAGTAATGTGGTGGTCGTAAGCTGCTAGGGAAGGTAACTTGTGCAACAGATAGTGATGTGAAGTCCATCTGGGATCTGAGAATTTCCTGCTTTTAGTGTTGCCAAGTGCTTTGTCTAAATCAGGTGATGCTGAAAGATCAGAAGGCATAAGGAACAACACAGATTCGTGTTTTAAGGAAGAGGAATGGGATTTGGGAGCTTTGAATTCTGTGTCCAGCTCTCTCACGGTGTCATTTTACTGATTTTAAACAAGATATGAAACTGCTCTGTGCCTGAAGTTTTTTTGTCTTTAAAGCAGCTATAGTTAACCTCTGGATTGATAGATTAAAGGTCATAATAAAGGTCATATGACTCAGGTCATAACATATTCTGGGTGTTTTCAACCTTAAGAGCTATATTGACTGTGTGGTTGTGGATCCCCGTGAAAGTTGCATATTCCATAGAAATAATCTACACACAGTCGATCTTCCTGCTAGTCCTGCTGCCGTTATTAGGGAAAGGCCTAAGTGTCAATTGCTGGTATGTCTGACGTCATTTCTGATAGCAATTCTGTTCACATTTTATTTATTGAAGGCTGGGAAACGTTTCAGTGATCACTTGGTAAAGTTCTGAATTTTAATGCTGCTTTGTTTCTGAAATATCTTTGTCAACAATATTTTTCAGATATGCCAATAGTAGCCTCATAAAATACATGGAGAAACACAAAGTCAAGCCTGACAGCAAAGTTTTTCTTTTGGTAGGTACAGTTTGAAAATCACTGTGACACTAGGAGTGAAATGCATTTCTGGTTATATCATCTGTGCTTATTCTTATATCTTGTTCTAATGAACACTGATGTTAAAGAAATCTGTTTATCACTAACTAGCCATTTTGAAATGTTTCTTCTCATGTTCAGGGTGTGCTTAACCTGTGCCACTCCAGATCTGAATTAGTTATCTAAATAAATCTGCAGGGCTTTTGTGTTCCCAGGCCTACTCCTAGACCTGCTGTACAAATGAAATAGTATTATGTATCCCCTGGTTCCTCTTGTCTTCTGAATCCCAAGAGCTAGAGACTTCTGTGGGGAAGAGGAAGGAAGGCTAATAGATGTATACATAGGCAAAACAGTACCTGCCTTATCTTGTGAAAGATCCACAAAAAAGAGCAAAGTTTGAAGATGTACATTGCTCTCCCATATCAAGAGATTAGAAAAGCGGCTGTCTCGGAGGCTGCGAGTATGCTGGCTCTAAAGCAGACTTCTTGAAGCCTCTTGTTTGTATCTGAGGCAGTTTGGTTGTTTCTTGAGGTAACCTTGATTTTGTAAGATGACCTCTGAGGATATGTCCTTTGTAATCTTGGTTGATTGAGATTTGGAGCTAAAGGGTTCAACAAGCCTAGCAGATAGAGAATAGGTTATCCTACTTATCCAAGTAGGATAACAAGTGACTCTTGACAACAAGGAACCTATCGTGCTGCTCTTCAAACTGATGCAGAAGAATAATGTCTGCGTGAAAGCCAGAAAGTATTTCTGTCCAGGAAGAGAGGCATCTGCTCTTGTTGCCCTTGAATAGTTACAGACATTATATTTATAGCCATCATGTCAGGCTAGTAGAGCCAACAGTCGGTAATCTTGAACTGGAGAGCTTCCAAGAAGTATGAGAGTCTGCTGACAGAGTCCAGTCTCACAAGCTTTCTCCATTGTGATAGTGGCTCTTACCCTGAAAGGAAAACATGTCCAGACTTTTTTTGTTTGTTTGCTCACTTTCCTGGAAGCAGCAAAAGCTACAGAACGCCAGACTGTCAGAGAAAGTTGTCCCCCCAGGAACACAGAATATCTTGCTTAGAATGATGCTTTGTGCCATCACCTGAAATGGGCAAACTCATTATATTCTTTGGGATGGAGGAACATTATTAGGAGAGAAGCTCCTCCTCTTCTGCCCATGACCACATGCAGTACCAAAGGGCAGGACGAGCCATATAAGAGCATAAGCATTTGTCACTGCGAAAGAGCTAGGGAGGGGTATTTTGAATTATGTAATGGTGCCGCAAACCAGTAAAATTAATGGTAGGAAGAGTTATGATTTGAAAAAAGCTGGTGAACATGTAATCAATATATTTCTATTTTGTACTGCTGATATATTATCATCTTCATTTTTAGGTCTGGTGCACTCAACAGCTTTTCAGCTAACAAATTCATTATTGTTTTCCTTCTAGTAAGGAGGAGTGGTTGCGAGGAAGGGTCTGCATCTTCTCTTTCTCATGTCAGGACCTATTAGAGTGCAATTTTGACCTGTGTGAGTGACAGAGCACACTGAGTCTAAAGTGTTTCCTGTGAGAGAGAGGAAGATTTATTGTTTTTCATCTCTAAAGCAATACGGAGAGGCCTGGTCATGTTCAGAGCCTTCTCCTCTGATGATGCTCTTTTCCTGTTACGTCAGCAGTAAGGAAAAGTGTAAAAGTTACAAAGGTGCTAAAACAAAACACCATTATTTAGAAGTGATGCTTTATGATCTTTTAATAGTTGAATTTAGCACTCTAGTACAGCAATTCAGCCTTAGCACTTAATACTGCTAGATACTTAACTGTATTTTTTTATGTGAAAAGTCCTTCATAGTCTTAGTGCTTTGATGGATGTGCGTTCCGTTTCTTGAGACATTTACTGATAATGAAATGCTAACTTATGCTTATCTGGACAAGCCACAAATGATTTAACAGTCTGTGATCTAAGATGTCCAAGTCATAAGTTTTAAAAATGATAGTCTGACAAGCTTTTTACTGTTTCTAATGTTACACTTTGCAGCTTCAGAAACTTCTTACTATGGACCCTACGAAGAGAATTACCTCAGAGCAGGCTTTGCAGGACCCCTACTTTCAAGAGGATCCTCTGCCTACATCGGAGTATGTATTCCCTCTACTGTGCTCTGCAGGAGTATCTTCTCTCTGCTAAATGCTAATCTCTGATAACGAGGCCACAGCTGAAAATTAGAGATAGCTCCTTGTAGCTGCAGTTCAGGCACGCACAGCAGAAACTGTTCGTGCAGCTTTGAAGAGTCTGTATCTACTGATGCTGGAGCTGAATGGTCAGGGGTGACATGACCAGTATCAGCAGTACTACAGTTCTGAATCTGGTATCAAGTGAGGTGTCTGTACTACTGCAGTGTTCAGAGTATAAGTGTGGACCTCTTCTGCGTGGCTTGCACAGCCTCACACAGCCCTTGCCCAGTTTCACTGTGCCTCTCCTAGGGCTAGGACACTTCTCTGACCCACAGCTCATTCCCATGCCCTCCTCTGTGGGGACACAGCGCAAGAAAGAGAAAGAAGAGTAGGATACTACTTGGTGCCCAGGTTAGGCACTTTAAAAATCATAGTATGTTGATTGTATTGTAAATGACATCTTAGATTTCTGCCAATGTCCAGAATTGCTGCAGTTGTTAGCATTTGAATATCAACCTGCGATTTTCTATTTAGTATATATCTGATGTATCCTATGTAGCACTGTAGCTCATCCCTGGATTACAAGATAACATTATGATAAAGTATCTGCTGTTAAATGTCAAGGAATGTTCCAAATCCCATTAGCTAACTCAGTTTAAAAGCTCTCTTTTTTTTTTTCTCTAAACAAGACCTGAGAGACTGAGGCCTTGTTGACTGATAGTAGCTCTGTAGCTGTGATTGGCAAATACATTTAAAGCTCACTGTAAGTCAGAGGGGCTCAGAAGACATTATTTTTCCTTCTTTCAAGCTCTTTACCCACTGAGCCATGCTTGCTCTAGCTAGGTGCTGTGGAACCTCTGGCTGCTATGACACCCTGTTTATTAATTTTGTCATCTGAATCAACAAGTGGTCTCTCTGGCATTCGGGCATTCAGCTGTGCTGTGCTTTCTAAATGACGGCATCTTGCCAGCACAGAAAAGATCTGGTGTTGTGGTAACCATCTAGTTGTTCATGTGTGTTGCTGTCTTGGGTGTTTACAGTGCCATTTGGTTATGGAAAGAGGACTCAACAAATACCAGAAATTATGTTATATTTCAGATGTTTTTAATAGAACATTAAGCAAATGTATTTTATATACCTATTTGCTGAGTGTTTACTGTTTGGTGTATTTCAGTGTGTTTGCTGGCTGCCAGATTCCATATCCTAAACGAGAGTTCCTCAATGAAGATGAACCTGAAGAGAAAGGGGATAAGGTATAATAAAACTTTTTTTTTTTTTCTTTTCTTTCAAGTATGCAACAAGGAAGAACCATGATGCTCCCACATGAAAACTGATAAAATGTAAATGGTTAACCAAAAGTATGTTTTTCCAGGCAAGGCTGTCTCAAAACAGCTTCTCAGCAAGATGGAAAATATCACATGACTTTGGGGGTGTCTCAGTCCATGTGACCAGCACAGTTAGTTAGTCCTGTCTTGTGGGGAATGAGCTGAATGAGTTGTTCGGTGAGCAGTAGCCTGCTTTCAGCTGCCATCATTCTGAGAGGACCTAAAGAGGCCCTGACCTCTACCTCCTCCTGCATTGCATGATGAAAATCCATCATGCTCACATGAAAAGAATGATATTTCCATTGTATGACTGGCATACATCCAAGCACTTGAAGGGAGATGGTTGTCAGGGTCTGAAATGAATAGTGGTAGCCTACTTCTGGCACTGCATCAGAACGTTTCATCCATCTGCACGTAGTTTCCTGATCATGTAGAACGGCCTTCAGACAAAGGAGAAATAAGGAACACGAGCTGTTCTGAGAGTAGTAGTCTACTCTGAATATCCCCTTTCCCACGGCCTCTCAGATGTGGGCAAGAACCTGTCTGCATTTGTAGTAAATCTTGGTGTATTTGGGAAGCACTTGATTTGCTCAGCTGTGCTATATAACCATGGTGAATGTCCCCTCATGCTCTTGTGCATAAGACATCTTGTGATTTTTGCTTAAAAGGTACAGTGAGGCACCAATAGTAATGTATAGCAAGGAAAAGATGAAGAAGCCTTAACCTGTAATTAGCTGAGGGCTACATGAGAGAGCAGCCTTCTGACCCTGTGTATATTGTGGTTCAGATACTTTGAGCATGGCAAGAACCTAGCTAAACTGTTTTTAAAAGCTGCCTATCTTAATACATTTCAGGCAGTAAATTTTGTTTTCTGGACAGATATTATAGATTCTCTTGTACCAAGAACAAATAGTAATAAGACAAAGAGGACAAAGTAGTGAGGACAAACAGGACTTGACAATGTCAAGTATTTGGGGATTTTCTTTTTTTTTTTTTTTTTTTTCAGATAGTTTTTCAAAAAGAGGAAACAAAAAAAATAAGCAAAGTTACAGTAAAAGTTATGACACTGTTTTGATTGTAATTTAGATACTAGCTTTGCTCTAACTCTCTCAGCTTTAAAAAACAAACCTTATGAATTATGAACAAACCTTTAAAGAACAAACCTTATGAATTAAAATGACTCTGACTTTTGTTAAGTTGGTGCATTTAAAAGTAAATATCTGTCTTTTGCATGGGACCTTTGGGGGAAAAACAATGGAATGTTTATATTCAAAACAGCCATTGTATAAATGGTCTTTGAGATTGCTGGGGACTGTCACGTATTTGTGCACACTGCAAATGAAACCTTTTTCAGACTGTTTAGTTAATTTAAGTCACGCATTACTCATTGAATCTGTTCTCACAGTGCAGAATATATGAAGGCAGAGCGTGTTCTAAAATTGGATCTGTGCCATGTTTCATTTCTTTATGCTGGTGTTCCAAGTGAAAGGATTTTTTTTTAATAGTGTTACTTTGAGATTTATTTTAAAACCATAAATATCTGTTCAGCTCTTGGAAACCTACAGGGCTTCTCTGTGCTTGTTTATGTGGAACTCGCATCTTCTTTGAATAACCTTTCACATAAGCAAGCTCAGAATCAGCAGTCAGGAGGGCTAAATGCCTGCTCATAAAACAAAATGAGAAGATTCCTTTCTCATTACAATTCTGTTAAGTAAGTTTTGTTAGATTCAGTTCTGCTAGATAGGACTGGATTTTCATTCTAGTAACTTGGGTCTTGCTGAGACATGTGGTAATATGTTGCTAACTCTAGATCTAAAACAAGTTTATTTCATTTAGGAACCACCATGAACTAGGCTGACCAGAGCATTTTTTTTGCTGGCATGAGCTCTTTTCTGCACTAAGATGGTTTGCCAGAACAGCTGGGCCTCAACCAGAATCTAACACAGAGTAGATCTCGGTCTCTACCAAGGCAGTAAGAGTAGTAGCTGCATGGAAGAGCAATCTCAGCTAGTCAGGTAAATTCTGTGTTAATGTCCAGAGTTAGAAAACGTAGGATCTACGACAAGCTGTTATTCATAATTGTGTTAGTTCCTGCCATGTTTGTTTACATGTAATAAAATTGCTGTTTTTCAGCTCTCACAGTTTCAGCCCTCTCTTGTATCCAAGCACCCCTACGAAAATAGAAATCTCAGAGCGTGAGCACAAATGCAGGCTTAGTTACTGAAGCTCGTTTGTATAAGTGAAGTTCAAACCATTACTAAAAAAGATAAATTGCTTCTTAAAGGAAGGTGAACTTTAATTTTAAAAGTTAATCAAGCTAGCTTGTCAAAATCTTTCTGGAAATAGAATCTGACTGGAATGGAATTTGAGGACTTTAGACAGTAGGATGTAATAGTGGTTTTGCTAAACATTTGATGGAAATACAAGCCACCCCTAAGCCCCTGAAGATGCAATGTTTCTCTGTGATCTTAAATGAATTTGTCTTTGCAAATTTCTTCTGAACATATCTTGGGAAACTGTTGTGACGAATGTCATCACAGCAGATTTTCATGTCATTTATTTGAGGTAACTAAATGGCCATTGATTATTGGGGGTGTCAAAAAGTTGCTCCGTGTGGCAATGGGTTGCTATAATTTCTGAGAAATTAGTAATGTGAGATTTTTATACAAGTCTGTCATACGAAAGCATTGATAATTACATGTTAGGAAAAAAAGAAGAGACTATCCTGAAACGTTCCACAGCCACATATGGTATATTAGAGGTATTACGGGTTCTATTAATAACTTGAGTCATGAATATTGTAGGTGTTTTCTTTTTTTTTTCTTCCATGGTGAACAAGCTACATATCTCACATTTGGAGTGAAATTGCTTTTCTTTCCAATTCTCTTACTTGCTTCAGTGCTTTATTGGAGGAGCCTGCCTGAAAGCAGAGAAATGGATGGTGTTTCCTTGTCAGTGTCTCACCAAGGAGGTCATGGTTGCACTGTGCTGGTTTTCCAACCTTCCCTCCAGTCTCCTGCCCATCCTCTAGTCTGTAACCACCTAGAGCCAGAACAGTACCATGACTTTTGCTTTTGTGTTCCCTTTCTTAACTTTTTTTCCTCCCTTTTGTGGTACCTTTCTCTTTGTCTCTCTTGCTGCCAGGCCCCTGTGTCATCTCAGTTTTCTCTTCTGTGACTAATTTTTCTTCTGTTGCTAGATTCTTCCTTCCTCCTTTTTTCCTTCAACTACTTCTCTCTGGGTAATTTTCACTTTTCTGCTATTTCAATTGGATTTTCTGACCCCATACCTAGCACACCACACTCAACTGTATTCCCACTATACCTCTCTTTACAAAATCCTGAAAGCAGAAGAGAGTTTAAAAAAAGGTAATGAAAGCTGTTCTGGTTCTGGCACAAAATTTGCCTGTAACCTGGAAAAAAAATCCAATTTCTCCGGTCTCGCTTTGCTCGCCTTTCTGCCGTTCATGCTGGCAGCCGCCTCCGATTATTGCCAAGTGTCACGCGCGGAAGTTTGCAAAGTGGCTTTGATCGTGCGCGAAGGAGGCCACGGATGCGATCGGAGCGGCTGCCTGCGCGTCGTGACATCCGCCGCGGGGCCCTGGCGAAGTTGGGCGCGTTGTCGGCGGAGCCGGCAGGCCGTGCTCAGCGGTGGTGCCTCGTGTGCCTCTCTCCTAGAACCAGCAGCAGCAGAACCAGCACGGGGCGCAGGCTGCGCCGCAGCAGCAGGCGCAGGCTGCGCCGCAGCCGCCGCAGCCACCGCAGCAGAGCAGCAGCCAGACCAACGGCACGGCTGGCGGTGCTGGCGCCGCGCCCGGGGGCGCCACCGCGGGGCTCCAGCACAGCCAGGACTCCAGCCTCAACCAGGTGCCTCCAACCAAGAAACCGCGCATGGGGCCTTCAGGCGCCAACTCGGGCGGGCCTGTCATGCCCTCAGATTATCAGGTAACTCCTCAGTTTCGGCTCCTTGTGATACCGAAGTGCCAACGCGTCGCTTTCCCCCTTTCCCACTCCAAGCACAGGCCATCTTGTAATGACGTTTCCTTGCAGGCTGAGCAGGCGTGCTCTGGTATACTGGATAAAATTGTGGGTTTAAAGCCTATCACAGCGCTAAAAAGGTAAAAGGGTTCTGTAGTTGGTAGTTTTCGGCAGAGTACCAGTGCCCTATTGAGGACTGGCCCATTCCAGCTAAGCACTTAACCATGCACTTAGCTCTATGAGAATAATCTTAGCGAAGTCACTGGACCCACTGCATGCATTCAGGTGCTGTGTTAGATCAAGTTCAGAATACCCAGCTCTTGGCAAGGTTAAGTCTTACGTGAGAAGCAGGAGCCAAGCTAGTATCAGGCTCTTTCATTAGATTTTTAATTTATTCTAGCTCGTCTCATCACAATCCATAAATAAAAGGAGCATCACTGAATTCTTTTTGAGTTTGCATACCTTCCTAGAGTTACGATTTCTCTCCACTGAAAAAAATTGATTTAGACCGCATATATAAAGCGCTGGATGAACGAGGCTTGCTATTAATACAGAAGAAGAAAGTAGATATTACAAAATGATAAGGATTTTATCTGCTGCTGTGTTTTGAGAGGGTCTAACCTTGGGAAAAAAAAAGTGGTTTGTACAGGCTGCTTTTAACTTAAAAGAAGCAATTAAAAAAAAAAAGCTCTGGAGTTGCTTTGACTTAGGCCTCCAGACCTCCTCCACAGACAATTGATTTCTCTGTGCCAAGCATTTTTCTCCCCTTTTTGTTTTACTCTTAATTACAAATGCTCATGAAGACATTGAGGGCAATTTAAGGATAAAGACAGCTAGGTTGCTTTTTTGAAAACTTCCAGACAGAGTTGAGGTCTGGACAGATCCCTGCAGCTGTCTGGCTACACAGTATTTATGGCTGGCCTGATTTGGGCTATATTTTGGGGGCTGGTGAGCTGTGTTTGATGATGTCCATTATAGAATGCTTATAAAGCTCTCTGAATTGTTGGCAAGCTTCCCCCTTGCAAGGTTTTAGCAGTCTGATTCTCTTCTTTCAAGATAATTAGATTCTTTTTTTCCCCTGTGACTCCTTCCTTCTAGACTTTTTCTTTGATGCCTGTGCTGTTAATGATCTATATGTTCCCTTTACGTCACTTGCTAAATTGTATGGTCTGATTATCCATTTTTACACTTGTGTTTGGCTATCTGCCATTCGATTCTAGTTGCCTCTCTTCTATTCCAGAAAGGAATGTCTGCAATTTGTCCAAGTCTGACTTTGTTAGAACAAATTCCCTTCTGTGGAACTAAAATAAGCGTGGGCAAGTTAATATGTTCTTGTAGTCTTAAGGCATTAATTTAATCCATTATATCTTATTCAGAAGTAGGAAGAAGAATTCCTTTGCTTTGGGTTGATTTAGCCTTTAATCTAAAATCTCTGCTGCAAATATTTTGTAGCTCACCAACAGCAGTCTTTGTTGCTTCTACAAATGACAGTGCAATTCCTTAATTTTACTAGGCACTCCGTATGTGGTCTTGCTTAGCACTGGCAGCTAATGCTTTTCATCCAGAACTAGTTCCTACATAATAAGTCATAATTCTTTCCTGTCAAAAGCTGCAAAAACTTGAAGAATTCTGAGACAAATCCCAGGTTTCGGGCATTCTCTCCATCATTCAACCATGCGTGCCAAGCATAATCTGGTTGCTGGTAGCCTACTTGCTGCTGAGGGACGTCTCTTCCAAAGCCAGTGTCCCAAGCTGTTGTCTCCCAAGTTGACCCTTGCACCCCAGTGGAGTCGCATCATGCAACCTATGGGGTATGCTGATATTATACGGACGTACAATGGGCTACACAGCAGGCCTGTTAAGTTATAAACCTATGTAAAGAATGCATAAAGAGCTGAAATGTTTTACACTGCCCATACTTGGGGTTTTTACTCGTCATTATCCATCTGGAAAGCTGCCAAGATGCTTGCACAGCTCTCCTAGTTGGGACCCCGTTGTTAGATGAGACCACTGACTTGGGTATTGCCCTCACTGAAGAGGCATCTCACACCTCCTTCCCCCACAGGGTTTCCACTGAGAAATCAAACTTTTTCACAGGGTTTGGGGTTTGTGTAACTCATAAATTTGGCATTTGGTCAGAGTATAGGTTCTTAGCACTTTTTGTCGAGGACTGGTGTTGGCTACAGTTTCTTGGGCGTAGCTGGGTGGAGCCATCACCTAAGCAGTGGCCAGGACTCATTACTGAACGAATCCCTGCTTCTTGGGGACTTTCTTGTGGATTGGCATGAAGTTTGCCCTACTAGAGAGCCTCCTGTACACTGACCAGTGCTGTTCATGCAAACGGATTTCTAATAGGTAAAATGTTCAGAGAAGAACTACTGATGCAGTTCACTACTGATGCTTGATAGGGAGTGGGTTTAGGGATGCAGAGCATGCAGTTCAAGCAGGCTGGAGGTGGCAGATGATGCTCGAATTTGGCTTGCTGATATTGGGATCCCTCACAACATCTCAAACGGCGCAGAAAAGAACATCCAGGGAAGTGAGTGCTAGGGTGTTGCACACACACATGCCGACCTGTAAGTGGGTACCTTCCTTCCAGGAGATGAAGCAGCAGGTGGGAAATTATATTGATATAACCTGAGGTTCATTAAGTTATATGGTTATCTTCTCAGCAATAGAATACATCATTTCTCTGTAACTTCTACCTATCTTGAAAAGGGTGTGTGTGCCTAACACTTGTTTGTCTGTACATTATTTTAACAGTGCTGTACAATAATGATAGGCTGAAGTTTTAGAAACAATTCAAATGCAGATACATTTCAGTGAGCTTTGGAGAGACTAAATGTTTCCTGAGATTCCTAGTCCTCCCGGGCTGTTTTCCATTCGCTAATGCCCTTCTCTTTCTCCCCAGCACTCCAGCTCACGCCTGAGTTACCAAAGCAACATTCAGGGATCTTCTCAGTCCCAGAGTACGATGGGCTATTCCACATCATCCCAGCAGAGCTCTCAGTACCACCAGTCTCACCAGTCTCACAGGTACTGAGGCCTGACAGACTGCACTCAGAAAGGAATGGGCTCCAAGCCACAAGACTCCAGCAATATGAAGTTCACAACGACGAGAAGAACCAAAAATACAGACTGTGATGCAGAATGAAAATGCACCATTGCAAAAGGAAAACTTTACTCACGGAAGACTTTTTTTCTTCCCCTTCCTGCCACCTGCCCTGGCTCTATCCCTTTATTGCCATAGAGGAGATTCTGGAGAAGTTTTCCTTCCTCCCTGCCCCTGCATGTGTTTCATTGTGGTTACTTTAATGAACCCTTCTGATCTGAACCCAGCACTTAAATTCTTTAACCTTTGGAATTTTGAAGGATTCCTGGTGCACCTTCCTTATGCTGTAGTGATTGCCATAAATCTGTCTTTTCAAATCTCTTTGATGGGATTTTAAAGTTTTAAAATCTTGAACTCCCAGGCTTTCGAGCTTGTATATAGTTAGTTTTATACTAGGCAAACCAGTTTAGCTATACAGGTATATTGCACCTTTTTAAAGCACTATGTTATTTTCACAGGATATTACTGTTTTGCTCATGGATGTCAAGAACAGCAAATTTTACTGTTCCAGAGTATTTTACTATTCTGTTTTTATTAGTCTAGTTTTCAGGCGAGGTCTTAAAAATAAAAAAAGAAAAGAAAAAAAAAAGAAAAGGAAAAAAAAAAGTAAAAAAAAAAAAAAAAAGAGAGAGGGAGAAAAAAAAAGCAACCCAAGTGTCTGCAGCGACAAATACACTTCATGCTACTGGACTGAACACCAGACAAAAGATTGCTGATATTTCTTAACTCATTCACATTGAATTCTTGAAATCACAGTGATCATGCGCTGACCAGTTTTAACTTAGGCGTTGTTTTAAATGAAACCATGACAGTCACTTCAAAAGGAGATGCTTTTGGGATCCGTTGGAACAGAAGAATGGAATGTCTTCCCAGGCTGGACACCAAAATAGTCAGGAAAATGTATTTACTGCCCTCAAGTCTCAGTAGGAGTGTGGCTGATAGGCTTGTTGTTCTGTTAAGCAGCTGATTAATGCATATAAGAGGTCTATAAATTTAGCTTCTCTTTTACATCCCTGAGTTGGTTTCCTAAATATAAAGGTGATAGAAATACTAAGATTTGCAAAAGCAAATACACTTAATCATTTTATGTCAGAATGAATAATTAAGAAAAAAATATATTGTGTAGTTTGAAAAGCATGTTGAAAATTTGTTCCTTTTTCATGTTTATAATGCATATTCTGTTTCCCTCACATTGCTGTGATTAACCCAGATTAGTTACACCAGATGCGCTTGATTGCACTGAAATGTTTCTTTTTCCCTAGAGCAAACATGTTTTGATTGTGCCTAAAGACTGTAAGTGGATGGGTAGCTGGCAGAAAATCCCCAGTAAATAAGCAGAGTTCATCAGCATAATCAGAGGATCATTGTCCAACTTCTGCAACCTCAGTTATTCAGAGAGACACAACATGTAATTTGGGGCAGCTTCATTTTTTTTTTTTTTTCCTCAGCCTTTAGAAATAAGGCTGATTCCTGTTGCAGAAAACCTGGAGGAAAAAAAAAAAAAAAAAGAAAAAAGAAAAAAGAAGTTAATGTATTTAGAAAGCTACTAGCTGTGTAACATCAGCAGGCTTCTAAAATTGCTCGTCTGGGGAAAAGGCAAAGCAAGAAAGGTTTATATGTAAAGAGTGAATGTGCCAGGCCCTTACACTGCCAAGTGCTCTCTTCTGTCCGGTGTCTGTGCAAGAAATTACAAATACCAGTGCACAGTCACACAGAAATGACGGTCAGACCTAGCAAGATTAGCAATCTGTTTGCTCTGAGGAGAATTTTTTTTTTTTTTTTTAAATCACAGCTGGACAAGAGGGAAAAAAATGTATTTCTGCTAGGTTTGATCTTCCCAACACCTTTCGTGCCCTCCCCCCCCTCAGAAATGTGTTGTTTTCATGCCTTTTGTGAGCACTTGGTTTGGTTTGGCCACGTTCGCTGTCACTTTGGCTTTGACAAGACCACCTTCTCTGGAGAAGAGGCTAAAACCCACTTTTGTCACCAAATGGGTGAGAAGAGGGTGAAAATGAAAATGAAAAAAGCAATTTGAAGGAAAAAAAGAGTCACTAGTTCTGCAAGGGGCAAAATAATCTCCCAAAGGATACTTTTCATGTATAGTCCTTGAGATGCTACATATTATATGTACCCTGGTAGGCTGTTTGAAAGAACAGATTTTAATTGTTTCTTTATTCTATTTCAGTGAATCCGGGCTAACATTCTTTCCATAGTGGGAATTTCCCACCTCTTACCAATGTTAGGAGAAAGCACCTTTCAGCTAACAGAGACCTGGCCAATGTCATAAGATACCAGGGTACTGATATTCTTGTGGTTTGACTTTTGCTTTTCTGGAAATTAACCTTTGGCGGAGCAATTTTTGTTGGTTCCCTCCCGTGCTTTTCAGCCTTCCCTTCTCTCACAACTCTCTCCTCCCTTCCTTTATAGTTACCTAGCGTTTGGCCTCCCCGTTCGGGAGCCCATAGCCGATCATCAGGATTGAGGTAACGGCAGAGGGTGACAGGGAGACGCGTTGCCGAACGGTCAAGCTGGGCTCTCGTGCCACGAAGGCAAAACCACCGTGTAGCCTAATCCACGCGCGCGGTGTGAAATGTCGCAGTGCTGTAAGGTGCGTGAGCCCAGTTGAGCTTCCAGCTTCTAGAGCGACTGCCGGGAGCGCAGTCTGGATGTTCCTGGTGCGTGAGGCGCCGCGGGCATCCCGCGCTGCAGCCCTCTGCGGTGTGCGTGCGTGGAAGCCGAGCCGGCCCCTCCGCTGCTGGAGCGGGAGAGCAGGCGAAAGCAAAAGCAGCAGTGCTACGAGGTGCGCGGTGCAGCTCCTCGCGCTGCCTTCTGGTTGTGAAACAGTCTGCCTTTCCCGGGAAGCTTTATGTGCATTTTGGGGGCAGGCGGCAGTGCTAGCAGAGGGAGCCTCGCTTTTCAGGGGTAACGTCATGACGTTAAAACGCTCTACGTGAATCACGTAGTGTGTCATGGAAAGCCAGGACCA
>VZSV01000250.1:57455-89023 GCA_013398735.1 Nothocercus julius | reverse complement strand
TAGTCCATAGTTTTGTCTTGGCCCTTTCTACCCTCACCAAAGTGTTTCACGCCGGTACCGAGAGGGGCGAGCGCCGCGGCCAGAGTTTTCTCCTTCCCGTTGGGAGAGTGGGCCCCGAAATGCAGCTTTTCTTGGCTTGGGGCGGCGAAACAGACAAGTGGGGAATGGGATTAGCAGCCTAGTCCGCATTGGTGAAGTTTATGTAGCACAAACTGCACAATGAAGGAAACCTCGAGGGGAAGCTGCGAGCCCTGCACTGTATCTGTGACACTGTATCTGGGGAGGGGGGGAGGCGCGTTCGCAGAGGGAGGGGTGCCGAAAGGGTTCAAATATGTATAATATTTTATATAAACATAATAAGCCTAGTTCCCCTTCATAATCTTCAGGAATGGTACTTTAACACCATTAAGCAAAGAGCTCTTTTAGGATTAAATAAATGTATTGTACATATAAGGCCATACGTAATCTTCTTAAAAAAAAAAAAAAAAGTCGCCGGACAGGAGCGATGTGTATTACTATATGAAAAAAAGTCCTTAATGCACTGTTATCTCCTAAATATTTAGTAGTAAATTAATACTATTTAATTTTTTTAAAAATTTGTCTTGTGTAGACACTAAAAAGTATTACACAAAATGTGGACAGAACATGTCCTTTTTAACAGCAATTTAAAGAACTTTTTATATATGTAAGGTAGTATACTTTTCAAATTGTTCTAGTTGTATTTTCCCATGTTTACTATTTGTGGAAGTGTGCCTGTCTTCAGTTATTTTTTTTCTATTAATTTCATGCACGCATCTTTCATTTTTGTAGTTTCCATTAGAAATTGTTGTGTATGCGCCTCATGCTGCCACAAAATGCTGCCACTTCAGGTCTGTGGTGGCCACGTTTAGCAGTGCCCATGCCGATGGGGTAGCAAAACAAAACAAAATATTTGTTTCTCATTCTAGAGTTAAGAGTTTACTGCTTTTAAGTTGTCCTGATGTCACTCTTGAAATGACTGTTAAAACTAAACTATGAGTTCATTGCATTTATTTTATATTCTTGGTTGTAATGAAATGGAATTGACTTTGCTTCAGTGTGAATTTTTTTAATAAAATAATATACATTTGTAATAATAATAAAAAGTTCAAATCAAATAAATGTGCTGAAAAGTTTTTTGTTAACATTGGCTTTGGGCTACCAAGAGAGAAAATATAGCCCGCAAAATTGCTGTTGTAATTATATTCAGGATGTTTATGATATCCTACACCACAAAAAACAAAGCTTGCAAAACCTCAGAGCTGAAATTGCAGCCTTTAAAATGCCCATGAGGATATTCATGCTTGTGTGTCTATCGAAAGAGAATGAAGCTTTATGGAAAACAAAATAGCTGGAATGGTTCTCTTAGATTTTCTCCTCTGTTTAAAAGTATTCTAGCATGTCACACTGATGCCACTTGTTGAGATTTGTCACTACTAGCATGTATGATCTTATAAACTTGTCTTACAGAAAAAAAAAAATGTTCTACCACGTTCTTCCTCCCACTGAGCCATTAAGGATTTCAGCTCTTCCAGATGACAACATGGAGAGCGTGAGCTTGAATTTGGTGACATTTTTCAACGTGAATGTTTGGGCCTTGCTAATCTGTGTATTTCAATCCCACCCAATCCTTGTTTCACAAATGGATAGTTATTTCTTCTAAAAAACTGCACCTGTTTTCTCCATAACAGTTGCATGGCTAAGAATGGTTGGGATTTATTCGGTTTGTGTTGTACCTTTTGCACAAAGGTATACTTAGGGTTAGACTTTTGCACAAGGACAACGGCAGCAGAGGAATTCTAACTGGTACTTAATGTGTTCAAGGATCATCTTTCTGAATGAGGGGTGCAGACCCTGCTTACAGCATACTGGAGTATTGGAGAAGGATTTAGATGTAGTGGTGACTGAAGGGGAAATGTAAGTGCCTGTAGATTTCAAGAAGATAAATATTGTTAGACCGCAGAAGACCCCTCACCATTTCCTTCCTGCTTCCACGGGAATGTGCCTACCCTGCGGTTTGGTGGGACGTTGGCACGCTCTCCGTAGCTTTGGCTTGGATGTCCATCCCTCTTGAAATCCCCAGTGTTGGCTCTGTCCCAAGCCCACGTTCTCTCTTCTACAGTACTTCTCACTGCCTTTCCTACTCGGCCAAACAATTTGCAGTATAATCCAAGCTTTCCCCATGCTGATTTCAGTTCTAGCAGCCTCTCTTCCTTGGTCCTTGACCTCTGGGCAAGTGGCATTTTTCAGCCATTCAGAAAACTGCAGGGTAGGTTGTTCGCTAGTCTCTGACTTGTTGCTGCACTGGCTCTGCCATCTCTTGCTTTGCATGTGAGCTGCTCTCTACCCTTCTGATCACCCCCAGAACTTCTTGTTTTTCCATCGCTCTTACTCAGATGAAAAGGCCATTTCTGGGGCTGATCATGCCACCAGGTCCACCTTGATCCCTCACCCATCTAGCTTTTTAGGTTTCCAAATAGGCGTTTTTATGCTATCTTTCCAATTGCCCCATGTTCCTGGCAGACCTTGTTCCTGGCATACGTTTCTGAAAAATTCCCTCATTAAAACCCCTTAGCTGTGATGTCTACAGAAGTTTAATTTTTTAAGCTGCTGAATCTCAGTTCTTGTACTCATGAATATAGTCTCACTGTTTGGCTGTGCCCTGCAGTCTGTCCGCATCCCCTGTGGTGTCTCTACACCACCTCAACCTGCTCTCTCTGATGGGAATGGCCATCTGGGTCTAATTCAGTCATTTCTTGACCAGTGCTTGCAGGCTTTGCTGTAATGCAGGTAATCACTGACAAATAGCTTCTTTCTTGGACACTGTGCAGCAATAATGAGAGAATTCATTTTCCTGCGCTGTTTGAACACATTAAACACTGTATTGATGCCAAGTATTATCATGTTGATCTAGCTCAACTTGGAATTGGAACAAGCAATTGTTCCAATAGCCGGGAAAGGTTGACTATAATTTACTGATGATCAGAGTTGATTTACTTAGCTACGATTTAACTGCGATTACAATATTTTTCACAGCTAGGAACTGTTTGTTGTGTTTACATTCTGGAGAACTTCATCCCCATCTTTAAATGTGCAGAAAAAATACACCTTTAATGTATTTTGGTATTTTTGTAGTAACAGATAAACATTTTATTGCATAATGACTACAGTGACTGTTTTTTCATTCGTGATAAATATTTATTAAAGCAATAATTGTTGGAGGTAGATTGAAACCACCAACAAAGTTATGAAAGATGTGTGTACAGTCATAGCTAAGCTGTTGAAATGTCTGCGCAAGTACCACAGTTTTTATGTAACAGATATCCACAGTAAATATTTTCAAAATTACTATCAGTTATTAGTTTAAAGTATGAAAATAATGCCAACGACTTTTATATAACATCCTTGTCTTGGAATACTGCCATGGGATCAGTTTCCACAGGGTTATATAGCATCCTGGTAAATATATTGGATGGTCTGTGATAGACCTTTTTGGTGATTATTTTGTAGCATGCTATCTGAAGCATCTTCAGTAGACCACCTGGGATCTTTATCTATTTTTTATGTAATTTTTATCCCACAGGACACTGGTAACATGTCCTCTTTAATGAAGTACCAAATATGTGAAGCACTGAATTCTTCATGGCTATCCTCAATAACTTCAGAAGATGGAGTTTTAATTACGGACCAGGTCCTGCTGAAGAATGTATGGCTTAAAAAGTCCTTAAAAAGCAGTATTTTAGTCTACACTGGTAAGATTTTTCCCTGCACCCACACATGGAAGTTCTTTGGGATGCTAGAAAACAAAGTATGCAGCCTCTTGATCTTGTAAGCTTAGCTTACAAGGTTAGCTGCCTGAAGTTCTCGAGAACCTTAAAAATGTCTTCTTAAATATATTTAAATCACTTCTACTCTTAAAAATAATCTACCATTACCTGGGTAATGTGGTACGGCTCTACATTGGAAATATGACCTGTAAATCCGAGTGCCTGACCTGAGCAGGCGCGGTCATCAATTCTGAATCCTGATGGTGTAAACAAATCTGATGGTTTAAACAGGTGGAAACTGAACGTTAACTTGTAAACTTAGGTCAAACACCTTTATGGAGAAGTTATCTGTTGTTTTGTTTTGTTTAAAAGAAAAAAAAAAAAGAAAAAAGAAGATTGCTGCTTGGTTGAAAACACAGCGAGAGAACTAGAAAATTGAAGGCTCGAAGTCTTACCACAGAAGTCTGCTGTAGTTCTCCAGGAGTTCTCTCTCTGCTTGGTAGTGCTATGAGATGATACTAAATTGTCAGATTTTACTATTTTTATTAGGGCGTATAGTATTAAAAATATCTGTTGTTCTAAGCTCTAGTGACTATTTTCTGTTCTCAGCCCCCTTGAATGAACGGATTGTCCTCGTGGTAATACAGAAGAAGGGAGGTCAGTCGCTGTAGTTTGTTTTTTGCAGCAAGGCTCAGGATGGCAACTTGCTCACAGGGAGGACGAGAGACATCAGGGCTTCCCCTTGCTGGGGCGCTCCTTTTGCTGCAGCCGGAGAGATTCAGGCAGACAGTATTGTGCCATGGCATCATGTAATACCTGCTGTTCTTTGGAAGCGTTTGCCTTTGAAAGGCAAATGTCTTATCCCATAGGTACAGCATCACAGCTCTAGAAGGCATGCCTGGTAAATGGGATGATCTTCTGGCAAAGCAAGCTGGCTCAATCGCCTCAGAAAGTTTATGATATTTGATCTTACCCACACATAAACGCATGAATAGCTACATAATTTATGGTTTCAAAATACTCCCCCCTCATAATAAAGGAACTTTTGTTTAAACGTTTAAATATATTTGTGGCTTGGATTATCCTGCCAGTGTAGAAATAAATCCCTACCAATTTAAGAAACAATGGGGGCGTCTGCTAATGTAACATGGTGGTTATATCCCCATGACTGCAACTTCACATGTATCAGAGTTGAGGTACTGCAATTGTATTACGTCTAGGTACTTTGCGATGAGAATAGTTACTTGTATTTTTTGCATATTACTGGATGGGGAGAACAGCAGCTCAGTAATCTATGACTCTATGTACTCCACGTACTGCCTTCAAAATCAAATCCAAAGAGCGACAAGAGTAGTACTCAGTCTTGCCCTTACAGAGACTGAGATTTCGATGCATGTGCTACTCCTTGCTGAAGAGCACTGGGGAAGGGAAGGGAAAGGAAGAGAGGGAGGGAGGAATCCCTACTTGTGCGGGATCAGTGGTGGTCTCCGGACGTGCCTCATGTAGAAGCCAAAACACACTTCAGATTTCAGGATCTTGCCAGCCAGGTGAACTTCAGCAGGGTGCTCCCTTAAATTGTTCAGGATAGTTTCTAAGCCAGCGTGGCTAATAGGATGATGTCAGTAGTGATCAGTAGTCAAAAAAGAGACCAACAAAAGTTTCCTGTGTCTCTTTTGTCTCACCCACATGCCCAAATGTGGGGTGAGCATGTCCCATTTCCTCAAAATGTGGTGAGAACGCAGGATACCTTGTGCAGCCAAACCAGCTAATCACGCTGAGCGTAACGGTCCCGGGGCTTCACAGAGCAGCCTTGAGACTTAGGCCAGGTACTGGTGCGGGGGGTGGCCACGGGCAGACGCTCCCGGCTACACAACACGATCGCTTCCTCTAGCAGCTTCCCATAGCATAGCTGCTGCTGCGCAGCCCAGGGACCTGGCCCAGAGCTGCCCTGTGCCGAGCCAAGGCCGAGCCAAGACGAGGCCAACAGTGCCCGGTGCAAATCGGAGGCTCCCGCACAGGCGGTTTCATTCGCTTTGTGTGGACGCTGGCTGCAGCATTTGGAGGCGATCGTGTTAGTCTCCCCTGAGGGCTGCACAGCGGTGCTGAGATCCCCTCCTGGGCTGTCACTGGAGCGGCCGACGACTGCCACGCGCCGTCGCGGGGCAGCTCCAGCTGTGAGGCCTGCATGCGGAGATGGATAGGAGAAGATCCGGCTCCCGGAGCAACAGGCCCATGTTGTGCCAGCTGTCAACACGCGCTCCGGTGTGTGGGAGTCTCGGGACTGGGGCCAGCAGGACCTGAGGCAAGAGGGAGGTCCTACTGGTTACCTCATCCAGAGAGGACTGGGGTATTCAGGGCTGGTTTGTTGTCGGACCCTTTGCAAGCCTAGCGACTCTTTGGAAAAAGCCTTTGAACCCTTCTAAAGCGCGGTGGCGGCGCCAGCCGTTGCCCAAGAGAGCGCGAGCGGAGCGGTGCCAGCGGCGAGCAGCCGGCCAAGGGCACGTAGCTGCTCCTGCCCCCCACGCACGCCGCACCCTCTGAGCAATCGCAGGGCCTCGGGGCACCAAGCGCTGGGTGGAGAGCGCCGCGTGAGGACCTGCTCGCTCCTCACCGAAAGAAGAAAAGAAGCGACATACCAAACCGCAGTAGGGAAGCGGCTGAGTGGCCTGCAGCACCCATCTTCCAACACGGCTGGGCCCTGGTCTTGCTCAGAAGGTGCCTGACAAGCCCCATGCTAGGGTCACAGATGGCTTTTTGGAGGATTTTTGAAGCATGTCCTAGAGCTGCTCTGCCATGTCCCAGGGCTAGACTTTATTTTGCTGTGTTTAAGGTCTGTCCTTAAACAGGGGATGTGCTATAGCTGGCAGTTGGTTGAATTTGGATGGAGAAGGCCTGATCCCCTCTGATCTTTTCTTGCCTACTTTCCTGGTGCCACTTTCCGTTGCACCAGTGCAAATCCTCCCTTTCCCAGACGTCCAGACAGCCTACAGCAGCAGATGCCCAGTCCATTTATGGTATCCCCACGGATACCTGGATTTTGGTCCATTAATGGTATCCCCACGGATGCACAGAAAAGGCAGCTGTGGAGAGAGCGCCTGGGGATGTTGTTTCCCTTTGCTTTTGGCGATAGGGGTGATATTCTAGCGGCGATGCTGCCTGGGTCCTGGACATTTTAGGGAGCTGTCTGCCAGCTCCTGTGTTTGTTACGCGGGGCCTCTCCAGCTGCGGCACATATTTCAGAGTGTGCCTTTCAGAGCCTTCACGGGATTATCACCTTTGAATTCAGTTACATGTGATGCCGTTGCGGATGGACACCCTGCGTGCCTCTCGGCAGGCCACTGTGGGAAAGGGCGGCCTTTCCCAGAGGGAAAGGGCAAGCTACGTGGCAGAGGGCAGAGCTGGTTTTAAGAGGCACCTCAGCAGTCTCACTCAGCCGTGGAGCTCCATCTTCTGCCCAGAGGACACCAGCCTCGCTGAGGGGACGCAGCCCATCAGGCTGGTGGAAACCTGGCTTCCTAGCCACGACGGGCCAGAGAAAGCCAGCCAAGGCCTTGCTCGCTTGGGGCTCCCGACGCCTGCTTACGCAAAGCCTGCTTTGTGCAACCCTCAGTTGCCAACAAGCCGGAGGAGCTGTGCTGGCACTTCTGCCATCGTAAATCTTCTGATGGGACTAGATGGGATAATGACAAGATGATTCTGACGCTGCTGACAGAGGGGGGCACTAGAGGGGCCGAAGCAACGAGGGAGTCGCTGGAGTTACCTTGCTGTGCTGCAGGATGACAGCCCCAAGTGGCAAGGAGGGGGTGACCAGTGCTCGGGAGGGGGCCTGGCCACCCCCTTCGTGCCATGGGGACGCCCGGTCTGTGGCAGTTTGGTCCCCTCTTTGCGCTGGGACCTGCAAACATGCCTGCAGCCCCAAAGTCCCCGTGGCAGCTGCTCTGGGAGAAGGCGAACAGCAAACAGCCTACCCAGCCTCTCAGATTACCTCTGCACTCCACAACAGGAGGGCAATAATTGGTCCTTTCCGGTAAAGCCCTTCAAAGTGAGCACTTCTACTTCATTTTGCAGGTGCTGACAGAGAACGAGCATGGAGTTATTTAGACACGACATGGACAAACCATGTCAGAGCACGTTGGAGTGACTGATGTTGTGAGGAGAGCGGCGGCAGAGGATGCCAGGCCTCGGGAGGTGCCCTTGGAGCCGTGCTCCGCACCTGCCCGCGCACGGAGCACGCATCACCCGCCTTGGCACGGGCAGGTGGGAGCAGCTCCGTTATTCTCTTTTGAATCACTCTGCATTTCTCTGCCACCCGAGCATGTGTTACCAGGCACATGTGTGAGTTGATGTGTGTGAGACCCAGCGAGCCCAGTGGGAATGGGCTGCACTGACTTTGTCTTGGCTTCAACTACTGCTCTATGATCACAGGCAATTCTGCAGTACAGTTTCTCCTAGTTTCCATTTTTTTTTGTACTAGGATCCACAGTGAGGGATCGGGAGCCTGTTTTTGACTCCTCCATTGGGGTGTTTTCCTTGGAGCCTCAACCTCACTTCTGCTTGTCTCATAGTTGGGCAGTGAGACCTTGCAGTAGGCACCACTGTTGGATCACAGGGGTGGGGAAGTTGCCACTTATAGTGGTTCCCATTCACTGTCCAGAGAGAGCCTGCAAATTTCTGGCCCATGGTGTAACAAAGTAAAAAGGAAGAAGTCACTTCTGATCTGTTTAATATAAAGAGTCTAACTGTATATAACCAGGGCCATGGTGGAGAAGAGGAACAGCATCTTGGGAGGAGGATTCAGAGCCCAGGAAACGGGATGTTCAGCCGCAGAAGTTGCTCTCTAAGTCTGGTGTGACTGCACGTGGGGGGAGAAACCTGCAGCCTGGAAGCAGAGGGCATGAAATATCTCGAGTTGTGCTGGCCTGGAGGTGTGAACCATCCAGTGGGATGCCCTCTGGGGGCACCTGCAGCTAAGCTACAGAAAACAGAGCCATCGCTGTCCCAAACCCCCACAACTCCAACAGTGCTCTGCCCTGTGCTTCTCAAGGCGTGGAGATGCTCATCTCACATACAGGCCCCTTCGCAGGAGCAGGCCGATCCTGGCTTGCTGCAGTTGTACGCAGTTGTACGCCAGCTGCAGTTGTGCCATGCAGGGAGGTGATGCTGTTTTCAGTGTGCAGACTGGTGCTCTTGACCCTCCTTTTGGTGTGATGTAGCAATTCCTGCTAAGGGTGTGATTCCTCTCCTGGCACAGAAGAGCTGGTGCAGCTGCAGGAGCAGAGAGGTAGCACTTAGCACATACCCTGTAGGGGTAGAGCTACCCTGGCAGTGGGCTGTGCTGCAGCTCTGCCAGGCTCGGGAAGAGGACAGGATTTAAAGCGTGTTTACCTGCCTGGTGTTGAGGCTGAAGAAGGACAGCCTTGTGGCTGCCCCTTTCCACACCATCTTGCCTGGGGCATCACCTCAGGCAGTGCAAGGGGAGAGCACCCTCTATCTGCCCTGCAAACCCTCTATGCCACTATGGGTTTGCCTGTAAGGGGAGAGTCACAAGGAGAAACCCTCCCTGCAAGAGCCCAGGCCCTCCAGGGAGATGCAGTGGAAGGGCCGAAGTGGGTTTACGCGAGGGAGTGCTAATGGGCTCGTGGCAGGTGTGCTCAAGTGCAAGAGAGCTTGAAGGAAACCTGACCAAAGGATCTTGCAGCGGCCCCACACGCACTTTGCGGTGCCCCCTGCTTGCGTCCTGCGCAAAGAGCTCAGGCAGCAGGAACCCACCCCAGGGCAAGGAGGTAAAAGGACCCTGAATGTGACGTTCTGGTGCAGCACCTATTTGTTCCCTGGTGTTGACATTGTATCTTTGGTCATGTCCCTCTTTTCCTTTACAGACTGAGTACAGAATTTAGTGTCAGCATTTCAATATGAATGTGAAACAAAAACCGCTCTTGCAGTGACTAATGAACACTTACATTGTGAGCACCAGTGAGGAAAGAACGAATTTCAAGTTAGAGGTGCATGGGCACAAACAGTGCAGGCATGAAATCCTGCATGGTTTCCATTAATACCTCAGTGTCATTAATAAATGCCTGCACAGGAGCCTCTGAGCTCAGCCGCCACAGGCAAAGTCTGTGGTGCCGGCTCTGCCTCTGCTTGGCGTGGATGATGGGAGCAGATAACCCTGTGTGATGCCAGAGGTGAGGGAGGCAGTATCCAGGCTGCTCTTTCTTTCTTCTACTTTTTCACATGGAAATGTTCATTTGGGCTAAATGGCCATCAAATAAGAGTAGCGGTACTGCTGGTGTTCAAACCACACACACCTGTGCGAGCTTCACTACTCACTGGCTCTTTGTCCCCTTGCTGAGAGTGCCGCAGGCTCCTGCAGAGCGTCGCTGCGGCCACGCGCTAGGCTGCACTTGCTCCAGCTGCAGCTGGTGCCTGTGAAGGGGTGAGGATGAGGGTGCCGGAGAGCTGCAGGGAGATTTTTCTCCCTTTGGATGGGCCAGAGGAGCTCAGCAGCCAAGGTGTGGCTAGTGAGGACCTCTGCCAGGGGTGGCCTGCCATCTGCTGGTTAGTCCCATGGGATGGATGGAGCCCGAGTGGAAGCTGGAAAAGAAAGCTGTTTACCCTGGCATGAAGGAAACTGTCTTGGAGCTGTGCTCAGCCTCCATATTCAACAGCTCCTTACCTCCAAATGGGCTTCCAGGGACCACGGTGCTGAGCAGGGACAAGGACTAGCCTGTCTCCTGTGGAGACTTGTGGCCCTCAGCTCGCCTATATTTCAGGCCTCAGCACTTTCCTTCTGAAGTAAGTGACACTGGTGCCTTTTCCCTGGGGATGGAGAAGACAGAGGAGGATGGTGCCCTGGCTGCAGAGCAGCTTGGCATTTGGACGCCTTGCTCCAAGGCTGGGCCCCACGTCACTGCCCACCTCTCATCTGCGCAGATCTACCCCACCGCTCACCTGGGGCAACATGGCTTGGCTGTGGCTTCAGCGGGCCAAGGGCGAGGACAGAAGGGGAACCACCAGCCCCGGGGGCTGAGGCCCTCACCCGTCCATGCTTGGAGCGACACCAGAGCCAACAGCAACCTGCTGCAGGCGGCGAAGGAGCCGCCGAGCGAGGCCTCTCTGCGTGTGGGACGCGCATGGCCGGGCTCTTCAGCCACTTCTGATGAAGCAGAGCGAGCTCTGCGGAGCTCCGGCTCGCGGCGGGCAGTGGTGGCCGGATCTGTTTATGTACCCGAGAGTTCTGGTGGCCTGGGGCCCGGGCGGGCAGGCAAGGGGAGTGCGTGTGCGGTCCCAGCGAGGGAAGAACAAGGCGCTGGTTTTTAACGAGCGCCTCCCCGCACCGTATCCGCACCACGGAGAGCATCAGCGCGCCGCCTGCGCCTTCGCGCTTGCGCTGGGGACCTGTTCTGCTCATTGCGCTGCACATGCTTTGCCTTCTTCATGTCTGAGTTCTCCAGTACCCTCAGAGCCCGGCCTGCCTGGGACGAGCACGGTCTCCTCGGGCCGGCCCTGCGTGCTGCACGGTGGGGATGGCTGAGCTGTGCTCCCCGCCAGCGGCAGCGCTTCCCTCCTGCAGACGCCGTGCTCCTCACCGCTGCTGCCAGGCCCGGCAGCGGCACCCGGAACCCTCAGAGCGGGCACGGGGGCTTCCAAACGGAGAGCAAGAGGCGGCCCCTGCCCCGGCGGGCACCGAGCACGGGCCTTGTGGTTGGCTTGTTCCTGCTTCTCTTTGCTCAGGATGTTTTCTCCCCATTTGATAAAAGCTAGGTCGGAGTAAACTGCCTAGTATTGGCCAGTGATGTGGTATTTTTATTTTTATTTCTCTGTCCCCTCCTTCCTCCTTCCTCTTTCCCCTTAAGGCTGAATTAGGATGGGGTTTGTGGACCGATGGTTTGTAGCAGTGACTGGACCCTGGCTGTGATCAGGGGCAGTTGTAAGAGACAGAGATTTTGGTGAGTCTTTCTGAAAGTTTGTGGTATTCCAGTGTATCCCTCCAAGAGGAGAACAGTCAGTTTGTCTGCTGCAGCCCTTCTGTACTATTTGAGCCATCTCTGAACTAAAGCTACACATGGGCCGCTTAGAAATACACCCAGGAGTGGTTCTGGTAACTGGAAAACAGATAGTCCTGTACATCGAGTCTGGCTGCTACCAGAATGATTGCTATAGCTCTGAAAGACAAGGAGGGAAGATATATGAGATCTTTTTTCTAAATTTCAACGTTGGTATTTGTTTTTTATCCTCTGGTTATCATGCTCTGACTCGTTTGTCTCACTCAGGTGTGCTGGCTGTGTGGCTTTCATGGTGAATTCTGCACAAACGTTACTGCACGGCAGAATGGGTATTACCCAACGCGAGGAGCTCGCCATGGCTGCCTGGCAGGGACGGGCCCTACCACAGGGCCTTCGCAACGGCCTTCAGAGCTCGACGCACGGCCTCCTGCTGAGGCAGGTATTCACAGAGGGAGAAGGGTGCAGTTACTGTAGAGACAAGGACGACTGTGTAAGAAGACAGCCTGTACATGTCGTGTGTCAGACATTCACTATAAATCTGTAAAAGCTGACCATTTTTTCTTTGCATTATAGTTCCTGGCTGTGTTTCTGTATTTCCCATGACTCAGGTCTGTTGAAATAGCTCTGAGCATTAGGGCTGTTGCACAACTTCAGATAACACTGCTATTCTTGCCTAATGGCAGGAGGGTAATAATGACAGGTTGCTACAAAAAATATCTGTGGGGAGAGATACTGATTTCGTTTTCTTGTTCGTTTTAAGTCGAACTGATATATTTGCATTTGTTGGTGCCAAATATTTTGGCATTTTCCACATAACCAAACACAGTTTATTTACTTTAAAATGCAGCCTCAAGCAATCCCTGTGTTTCATCCGCTGCTGAAAATCATATAGCAGAGACAAAAAAGAATTCAGATGCTTTCAGGAAATAGTGCAAAGATGCTCGGGACATTGACACCTGAAAATGCAGTTCTCCGAGGAAACATAGAGTGGGGGGAAAGAAGTAAGAGGACCTTCCTAGCTCTGCTGCTTCAGCACTGCAGCCCCTTGCTGTGCTTCACCAAAGCCCTCAAGGGTGGTGTTTTCAGGCTGCCCCTCAGTGAGGAGCCACTTCCCCAAGAGCCAGCAGCTCTGAGGGTTTCTGCGTCACGGGCCCCACGCTGAGACCAGCTGCTGCTCGAATCGTGCGATGGTCTTTCCCTCTGCCCTCCAGCCTCCCCGCCTGGCATGCAACAGGCAGAGACCCCTTATCCTAGTGTTAGCATTAAAAAACATAATCACTATCATTAAAAATAGAGGGTGTCCTTTCCCATGACAGCAGAGCACGCGTCTCTGCTGCAGGAGCACGGCCCCTGTGTCCTTCGAAGGCAGTGCGAGGACTCCCGCTGGCTCCTGGCCCGGGCCGGCCGTCTCTGCGGAGTGCAGCGGTGCTGCCTGCTCTCCGACCGGGAACCTGACACCGGGGCGCAGTGCGGGACAGCTGCAGCAGTCACACACCAGCGAGCCGCCTCGAGGCTCACGCAGGGGCACAGATATGAACTGCGTCTCAATATAACTTACTACGGTCAGCTAAGCCATGCTTTGAGGAAGAAAATTATGCCCTCAAAATTATGCCCATATCTCCTAAAGCTGCCTTTATATCGAGGCATTCTGGAGATACAATAACATCTTAAAAATGTGTCAGAAAAAAACAAAGTGTTTATATATATATATATACATATATATATATAGTGTCACAGTAATCCCAAATAGGGCTATAATGCACAAATGCGAGAGACACGGTTTCTTAAACAGGGGCTGTTTATGCAAGCATTTCCTTGCTGGGCCTGCTGGGAATACAGCCATGACGGGGAAACGGCATTTGCAAACAAATGAGCGGAGAGACACTGGCAAGTTCTCCTCTTGGAGGGAAATTAGCATTTTAATATTCTGCACAGGGCTTTGCCAGGCAGCCGGGACGCGTAGGTATTGTGTAATAATGACACCGATAATTAATAATAAATCTGATGCTGAAATGCCGTGGAGTCAGGGCTGGCTGAAATTCCCACCACACACTGGTGGCCCGGAGGCTGCGAGTGCCCAGGCCATGCCCAGGCCTCATTGCTGGGGGTGGGCATCGAAACCGCTGCTCTCCACACTTTGCAGGTGCCCGGCTGCCTGTGGCAGGAGGGCAGTGGCTGCACAGATGGCTCAGGGCTGAGGAGCAGCCGTGTGTGGGGATGGACGTGTTGGGTATATGTATATATGTGCATGTGTATGTGCAGATGTACAGGTGCAGGTGTATGAGCATGCACATATGTGTATACTGAGCTGGCAGGGAGTTTCCTCTGGCATGGGGCTTTGTTACTTTTCTCTCTGCTACTTCCCCGATGGACGCCAAGGCAGGAGAGGTTGGTGGCATCCAAAAGGAAAAGAAAAAAGAGGTAACTAGCCCTGTGTAGTTACACACCTGCAATAGCAGCAAAGCGAGGCCAGAACCCCCCAAGCCCTTGATCACACTGGGCTGGCAGCAGCACCACAAAGCACCCCCATGCACTCCAGGGTGGTGGGGTTGCACTGGGTATTTTGCAGGGCCACCCATATCATGGCACAGCACAAGACACCGGCATCGGGTGACAGGGAAAGGGGCTGGGGGGAGCTGTCTGATGACACATGCGCGGCAGGGCGGCCACCTGAGCTTGCCCCGGGGTTGCCGGCAGGGCTGAACCCCCCTCAGTGAGTTAGGAGGGGAGAAGACCCGAAACCACTGCACGTGGTCGTCCACCACCAGCTTGTCACGGGGCTGTTGATCTGCTCTGAGAGAGGTTGGTTGCCTCCTGTAGCCCCTTAGCTGACTGGGACCTCTGAGGGGAATAAAGCACGCAGATTTTGCCTGAAACATAAATAGAAAGATGGAATGGCTGCCAGGAGCATATTATCCTAAACGATGTTTTCCATCTAACACCCTGGCACCGGCCAGGTGCCCTCTGCTTCCCTCTGTCCTCACAGCTTTGGTTGTCCTCAGCTGTACCAGAGCAGCCGCAGGTCGGCCCTGCCAAGCCGGCTGCCCTACACTGGCCATAGCCCCAAAGCTCCGGCCCCTGCGGCACCATCAGACTCCTTGTGCCACTGGGTGGGACGCGAGGGACCACGGGGCTCAGGGTGACAGCGGCCCGGCCACATGTGGGCAGGGAGAGGTGCCCCGAGCGCTCAGCCTCTCCCCTCGGGCTGCGCTGGGACGGGGGCCATGGTCAGGCAGCCACCGGCTCAGTTTATGGCATGCCCTGCAGTCCGCAGGTGCTTCCACTCCGGCAGAAATACAACCCAGCATGTGCTGTCATTGGGAAGGCATGCTGGCTGTCCCGGCTGCCAGCAGGGCCACGGAGGCCCGTGCTGCTGGGGCCAGGAGCGGGGCCGGTGTCCCCAGGACCTGGCGGGGACAGGGAGACTGTCCGTGAAGGCCAGCAGCCCGAGGCCGCTGCCGCATGGGCCCCAGCGCCCGAGGCAGCACGGGCCGCTGCTGGACGGAGATAAGCGAAAACACCCCCTTGTAAAGACAGCGTGTATAAAATAGCAAAACCACTCAGGAGAGATCATTAGGGCAGGGCCAGTGTCTTCCTCCCATGAGAAGCTCCTCTAGCACCTGGGTGAAGACCAGTTAGCTACGCAAGATAGCAAGGGCTTAATCAGTCCTGGTGTTGGTGGTTGGATCTCCACCTGCTTCGGTCTCATCCCAGGAGTGTCAGATTGAGGCTCGACAGGTGCATTTACCCCCTCCAGCAGCCTGAGGAGTTTGGTTACACAGCAATTTGCTCGCAGGAGGCAGAGCCTGAGTTTTTCACATGCGCAACACATCCCACGATGTCCTCAATTGCTGGACAGCCTCTGCAAAGTGTTTCTCGTGGTATCTAGGTGCCACGGCAATTAATCAGCGGTGGGCACAGTGTGTGCCTCTTTAGCCAGGAAGCTGCAGTCTCACCCCTCAGGCATTTCAGCATAATGTGCTTCTGATGTGATTTTGCTGTAAAATGTATCCGTTGCCCTTGCTTTTTTGCCTTTTTTTTTTTTTTTTTTGGCTTTAATGATGATTCTTGCCATTCTCCCAAGAACCATTTGCCAGCTGAAGCAGCTCGCTATTCCTCACACATTTCTGAATAAGGAGGGGCTAAAAGCGGGACTTCATTTTGTAGAAGGTGTGAAATGAAAGGGCTGGGGCTGATAGCTGCAATTTCTCGGTTACCACGTTGTCACCAGAGGCCTGAATGCTCTTTTCTCTCCTTGTTGGGCCTGGCCAGGATAATCTCAGCCTCAGTGCTGTGGACAGGAGTTCCTGAGGAGAAATTGAGATCATTGCTCCTTGTTTAATCACCTGTTTGCCTTCATTGTTTTACGTTCTATTTTTATACGTATATTTTGGAGATCTTTCTCTGAGGTCTGTCTGGTTGGGTTTTGCTTCTTTTATGGGATTTGAAAATTATTGGCTGATGTTTCTTCTCTTAGTTTGGTAAAATGTTTATGGTCTCTTGCTAAATTCGAACAGTTTCTCTCTAATTTGGGTTTCTGCTTTCTTCAGACCCTAAAGAGACAGATATATTTTGAGTTGTCTGGAAATTGTACTGTGAAGGAAAAAACATGCCACTAACTGCAGTTAACTGTGCCATAGGTAAGGCTGAATAACCCCGATAGCTGTGTACGCTTCTGGGGCATTTAATCAAGGTTGGTCTATTCTCGGACATTTATTTCACTGTTTGTGTTAGGGAGAGCACAGGTTTTAGATCTGTGTTTTCATAAATATGTTGCAAGCTCATTTTGGTAGCACCTTAATGCTTATAACTTCATGCTTAGCACTACTGACCTGAGCTTCATGTGTTTTGAATTGCATTTCTGTGCTTCCTGGGGTAACTTTTGGCAGACTGCTAGCCCAGCCTCCTAGGAGCACTAGGAAGGGTGCAGAGGATCCTGCTGAAGTGGTGAGAACTGAAGCGCAGATTTCCAGGTGACGCTGTTCTTTGCCTTTGAAGACTTCCCTTCCTGCATCCGAAGGCCTCTCATTCAAGGAGGGCCTGTGAGACCTGCTGGGCACCATGAGGTACCTGTTGGCCTGTGAGCTACTGTTGTTCCTCTTGCAGACCATGAGCTTGACAAACCCCAGCATCCACGAAATGCTTTTATGGGCATTTGTGTGGCACCAAAGCCACAGCCTGGAGCTCGGGTGGAGTCAGATCTAGCCAAAAAAATGGTGAGCTGGTGACACAGTAATTTTTCAAGTAATGGAAATGTGAACATCCAAGAAATGCACCAGCCTAAAATAGCCCCCTGCTGCCTGGTTGAGAGCACATTAGCAATGGTTTCAGGACAAATAAAATACTCACACATGTAATCCATACAGCTTCTTGGATCAGCATGACTGTTTAGAAAAAAATGGAGGACAAATACAGGCTGCAGTCCTGGTTCTTGCAGTCACTCCTAGTGTGCCTGCAAGATTGTGTAGTGTGGCTACAGGTTGTTGACCTGTCACCATTTGCCTGTGCTCAGGACCACGTAATTCATGACTACACCAGTCTTGTCCCAAGCCAAATGATGTATCAGTAAGTTGGCTACGGCAGGAATTTTGCCATTGCAATTTCAGACAAGACTTAGTTAGATGTGCTATTATTGTTCTTAGGTTTGGGTTACTTCTTAAAATTTGCAGTAGACCTTAAGTGGTGTACTTTTCTTGCACAAACCCAGCTCTGAAGGCAAACTCTAAGAGCTGGAAGTGTGAGAGTGCATTTTACACAGATCAGTATTTTTGTTTTCCAAATTCTACATGAGAAGTTTGTAAAATAAAGGAAGCTTTTCAAAAAACAAACAAAAAAATGTGATCACCAAACGTTCCTGTATGAATTTCCTTTGTTGAGATGGCAAGTGTGTTATTTACATTCTTAACAATAAATACATTTCCTTGATCTCTCTGACATACTGTGCAGTTGCCATGAAGAGGTTTGCTTTCAGGCCTTTGCAATAATCCAAATAATTATATAAAGGTTTGCACTAGGAAGCAAGTGATGTAGACAGAGATGGAATTTTCACAGCTAAAATCTAACCAGGAGATGGGATTCCCTCTGTGAAACCAAGAACTGTGGCAAGGCTTTCTGCAATCAGCATCTAAGAGGGATGAGGATGTCTGGAAACTGAATTACCCTTGGATTTTCTTTTTTCCTTTTTTTTCCCTTTTTTTTCCCCAATCTGTTCTCAAACAGGTCTTTATGCTGCCTCCCCCATTCTCTGGTGCAGACACACATCTTGAATGGAGATAAAGTATCACCATCTACTGGTGGCTGAAAGGATAACGCCAGAAAAATGTAAGAAGATCATGAAATAAAAGAAGAGACTGTGATTTTGGCAGGTACCCGCGTGAGGTGCTGCGGAGAGCCTGGCCCCAGGCAGTGGAGGGTGGCTCGGTGCTCTGCTCCACACGGCCTCACCTTGTGGTTCCTCTCTCTCAAGCCTCCTTGGGCAGGGCAGCCCAAGCCTGGCAGGGTGTTGCTGGCTCCCTCCTGCTGTGCTTGCACCTGCCTCATGGTGACAGGTGCAGAAGGGGACCTTCCTGGCCCATTTGCCTGGGAGCTGCGTGCTCAAATGGATGACACTCTGACTGGAGCTGTTCTGACTTGGTGGTGGGAAACGGGAAGTGAAGGCCATGGCCATGAGCTGCAGCGCCTCAGAAAGCAGCCCCGTCGTCCCTGCAGGAAGGGGTCTCAGGTCTGCTGGCTGCCACGGGCTCCTGCTAGCTGGGCAGCTCCCAGGCCGCCACAGTGAGGTGTCAAGGACTGGAAGGGCTGTCCAGCAGGGACTTCACTGCTGTCCTTGGCCGGTGAGTGGAGAAAAGCGCAGCTGTGGCTTCATTTGCTCTCTCAAGAAATCCCCCAGCAGGAGGTGGGGGACCCACAACTCATGCACAAAGCTTGGCAGGTGCAGGTGGCACGTCTGCGTAAGCCTGGCTGGAGACGGAGATGGTGGGGACAGGCTGCTCCTTTGCGTGGAAGGCACTGAGTGCCAGAGCAGTGCTGGGGATGGGGGCCTTTTGCTCAAGGGTCCCGCTGCCAATCTATTCCTCCCTCCTGAAGACCATGGGAGGCAGTGGTGCCTACACAACACTGCTGAAGTGGCGCTGGGGCCTGGGTACTTGCTGAATGGAGAGAGCTCCTGTGCAGAGCAGAGTATAGGAAAGCAGGTAGGGAGCTGACTGAGTGGAGGCTACACGAGGATTTTGTGGCAAGGGTCATTTTGTTCATTAGTAGCGGCTCCTGCTGCATTTCCCCAGGTGTCTGTGTGGCTTGGCCTTCTAATAAAACCTTCCCTTTGGTTTCTGTGCAGAGCACATCCAGCTTGGCAGTCACCCTGGGCATTGCAGTACAATGTGGGCACATGGCTTTATTCCCTACAGGGTCATTTCCCCTGTTTACTGGTTGCTTCTCTGAAGCTTGTGCCAAGCTTTCCTTGCTGCTGTGGGCTGCTGCCAGCACCCAGGCTGTCGTGTGGCAGTACTCAGGCTGAGGCCACAGCATGGAGACCGTTTGCACTTGCCCTTATTGGGGAACTGTCGGTAAAGGCATGTAGGAGATGTGTCGCCTTTTCCCAAGGAAGGGACTTGGGTCTCTGGTGTTGAAGAGGAATTCCTAGGAAGAGCAGTGCCTGGCATTGTATTGACATTTAGGATGGACACCACCAGGTCTGACTCAATCTTGTCTTTGCTTCTGATTGCTAGCTGAAGGAATCTGCTGTGAGCCATCGCCAGACGTGACATTCTTGGGGTCCATCCAGGGTTCTGGTGCAGGGACAGAAGAAAGCGGGACTTAAAGCTAATCTCTAGGTTGTTTTAAGCTTTGCATTACTGAGGACACTATGGCTTCTCTTTAAGCACTGCAAAATTGCATTGCATTGCAATTTTGAATTTGAAGCTCCTTCAAATTGCACAACCTGTTGCAACACGACATAACGTTTAACCACATGACCATCTGCTATACAGTAATTTCTCAGGGTAAATATATAGATGGGTAGGATTAAGGATGCAGGGTCAACTGTACATCTAGTTTCTCAAAAAATTCTGAACTCTTAGTTTTAACAAAAAAAAAAAAAAAAAAAAGCCAACCAAACAAAAACCCTGCACTTAAATAACATAATGGTTTTACATGCACATATATCTAATGACAGAAATGGAGTGTGGTCATAAAATGGAGCCAGTGCAAAAGGACAGCAGCCCTAGAAGATGAAGCAATCGTCTTTCTGGGACAGCAGAGAAGGAAACATTAGGAAATGGGATCTTCTCTGAGACCGGGAAGTGCGGCAAAGCATTTCCTCGCCTACAGCAAATGCAGCAGCTGCCTCCTGTTTGTCCCAAGAGGCAGCGTAAGACTCAGGTTCATTTTCCTGGGTCATTGCTGCTAGAGCCAGTAAGATCATTGTTGTTCCCAGATTATTTTGCATCCACATATTTTCACAGGAGCCAAAAGAAGAAATTCAGAATGGCAAATGAGTAATGTCTAATCTCAGAGCTTGGTCCAAATATCTTCACTGTTTTTTCCCCAGCCTCCATGAGACATAAGGGAGACTTATGCACAGATCTGCCGTTTTCAGGTATTAAACATGTCCTTCAATGTACGAGTGACTGCAGAGGAGCTATCTGTATGGCTTGTGAGTGTATCTGTGGACCATATGCTATGTTATTTGTTCCAGTACTAGTGTTTTGCAGTTTATTTTGGCTATTCCTTTAAAGAAAAAAAAAAGAGTATTTCAAGAATATCAGTAAATCTGGCATTGTTTTGTGCATTTAGATTATTTTATGCTTCTCTGAAAGGTTTTACAAAATAAAAATACTTCTAAAAAGGCATTATGGAAATACCCTACAACTGAAAAAAAAAAAAATTAAAATCTGTGCCTCGGCCATTTTTCGCTGTTTTGTTGACAACTGCTAATGTTGGATCAGGGGGAAAATATGCTCCAAAATATATTTTGCAGTGACTATTTTGGACTCAGTTGCTCATTTGATTGTGCCAAGCAGATCAACATACAAAACACCTTATTAATAAAAATTTCTTCCACGTGTTCACAAAAGCAAAATATGAGACCTATTTAGGCAGAGAGCCACTTAAAAATATTCTACGCCGCTGAGTCATGCGCACTACAAATCCAGCTGTTTAGTTAGTTCTTTGCCATGTCCATGCCCACAATTTTGCTTTCTTTTGTATTGTTGCTTGGTGAAATTGAGACATCTGGGACCCTGGCACTCCCCTGACATTGCGGTTTTTATATTTTTCCCTCTGATGTCTGTTGAACGGAGTGACTTTTATATCAGCTTTGTGAAGAAGCAGTGCTCCATATCCACCTGTGAGCAAGGATCCTTAAGCATCCTTCGTGTCCTTGGAACAAGCTGAGCCAAGAGGCTGAAGTTGAGGACAAGCCTTGATTCTTCCTGCATCTTTGCTGAACGCATAGGCTTGAATGAGGCTGAAGGGGAGGGATATGTAAAAAATGCTTTGGTGGTGTGGCACTGACAAATACAACAGTGTTTGAATTTTTGCAATGCAAGGAGAAATTAAGAATGCAATGCAGGAACGGGGTAATTTTGTCACATCTGGGTAACTTGGAAATGACCAGCTGGAACTGTACCAGCTGTTTCTGAATATGTCATCATTAAGGAAGACAACTAAGGACAGTTACAGTCCAGAAATTATTTTGGTATGAAGCCCTAAACACATGAGTACATGTTCCTCATGGAAGTGCCAGCTGTGCCCTGGTGTCTTTGCTGTCATTCTATAGAGAAGAGTTGATCAGCGCTTCCATCTTGAGCATGATCTTTTGGTAGAGATTTATTTTGAAGATATGGTCCCTGGCTTTTAGCCAAGACTCCTTGTAGTTTAAGAATTAAAACAGCCCTAGAGCTGCATGCTCTGCCTTGCAGGACTCTTTATTCCTAGTTTAATATGATTTTAAAAAATATGCAAGGATGAAGGGTGCTCGGGAGGGTAGTAGTGGGAAGTCAGATGCAGGGTACGACAGGCTGTCTCACTCTCAGTCCTTACCCTGAGGTTGTCACTTCTGTAAGTGTCTTTCTGGCAACGGATTCATCTGTTGAGCTTAATTGGTGTTATTGTGAATTACAGTGTTTATCTGAACTATTATTTTCTCTGCAAAACAATGCGCCCAAGACAAGGATATCTGTAAGACCTGGAAAAGTTTTCAAGCCTCAGGAACTTTGCAGTATTTTGGAGAAGTGGGGCATCTCCAGTGCATGCGAGAGAAGTTAGAAGAATCTCTTATTTACCAGTTCTTAAGCGACTTAGAAACCTAAGCCCTGATTAAAAATAGATAAACAAAGATGAAGGCATTTTAGGGGATTCAGGTTTCATTACAAGCTCAAACAGCACTATTTTCTTAAAGCACTTTTGGGAAAGCTACCCTAGAGTGCATTCCCACTGACTCAATGGTTAAATCTAGATTTGGATCACAAGTAACTTTCTGGCAGAAAGAGTATTTAAGGTTTTATGGATTTCAAGTGACATTTAAATAAACTTACATCTGCAAAAAGTCTCTGGATGTGTTATAATTCTGCTACAGAAATTCTTAAGTAAATATTTATTTACTTTAAACAGGAAAGCTGAAACAACTGTGCTATTCTGAATAGAAAGACTTACATTTGAAAGCTTGCTCATTCACCTAACACCAGCAGCAGGGTTAATGGCCAGCTTGGTGACAGTGACTGCTCTAGATAGGAATAACCTCAATAAATATGAAAACCTGATCTCTTCTCAGATGCACTGTTATAAATCCAAATAATTCCCCTGCTAGCAGAAGAGTTATTCCATACTGCTGCTGTATTAAGATATGTTCTTTGCAATGCAGCTTCCATTGATACTGTTATATTGAGTAGCTAGGATTAAAAAATCTGCCTCCTATGGTTTAGGTTACAATGAGGTCCTTGATTTTTGAAGTAGTTCTAGTTCCATACATTGCGATGAAGCAAACCAAGATGCAAGTTATGCTACATGGTGCTACATCGCAGATTTTCAGACGCTTGATAGAAACAGACTTCAACTTATTTGCCGGAATTTGCTGAAGAACTTGGGGACAGTAAGGAAGAGTCATTATCTTAGAACAGGAACCTTTAGGAAATCTCACAGAAATGTTAAGTGCCCCACAAGAGCATGCTGGGTTGCAAAGGGTGCAGGAGAGAGCCGGAGCCTCACCTAATTCCACGGCACAAGCTGTTGCTCATATTCATGCTCCAACACTCGCCTCCTCAGCTTAGACTGTTGAACTCATCCTTGTGGAACGGACAGGCAGCAAAATGGGTCAATCTTGCATTTGCCATGATTTTCATTTTCAGATAACTTGTTGTTTTGTGCATTTGCATAATCAGGAAATTATGTAGACACACAAAAGGGAAGGGAAGAAGGCGGCTCTTTGCCAGGGAAAGGGCCACAGTTTGTCAGAACAAGCGCTTTGGCAGCTTATCCAAAGCCAAAATTGGCTGGTTTCATCCCCTCTCCTTTTTTTGTGTGTGCTTGAAATGAACCATAATGTGATGTTTCTCAAATAAGTGGAAGAAAATCCAGAGCCTCGCTATTTTACTTCTTTCATTTTACAATGCTCTTCCCATTCCCTCAAGCAGCAAGAAGGAATATGGGACATGATTTTTTCATTTACTCAAGTTTATATCAGGAATAAAACTTGTCCAGGGATGATTTGTGTCTGTACGTTGGGAAATGGAGAGGAACATCAGAGGTACAGTAAGTGCACAGAATCACTCCTTTTCCATTTCATGAGGTGCTTATATTAGTTGTCAAAATACTATGTGGCTTGGTTTTACAATGAAGTGCTTATGTTAAGCTTTGTGTATTTTAATGGTGTCCTTTGGAAAATTCTCCCTTGTCTCCTCTTTGATTTGTTCTGAACAGAAATGATGTTCGGTACTTTAGAATAATCGCCTCGAGAGGACTGGAAGTCCTCGAGCATGAGCAGGCCTAGTTCAGACTGTCTGAGGCCAGGCAAACAAATTCAGAAGTAACAGTAGCAGCATTCTAAGCAATTACCATTTTCCACTTGAAATCTCACATAGGCCGGTGTGACAGGCTGTAGGAGGAATACTAAATAAACTGTTAATCCTAAAGGCTTCGCAAGAGCTCTCTGAGCGCATCTGCCTCGCTGTGGTCGTTCAGCGTATAGCAGGCATTGGCATGTCCAGCACAAGAGAAACTGGGTCAACTGAGAGAAAAGTGACTGCAAAGAAGTTGGTGTAATCCAAGTCCCTTCAGCTGCAAGATTTTAGAGCTAGTGTATCAAAGGGAAAGCAAAGCATCCTTGTAATGGTGACAAAAACACTGTAAGGATATTGGCTTTGCTAGTACTTTGTCTAAATTCACACTGTATCTTCACAGCAACATTTGTCCAAAGAACAAGACTTTGCAAACCTTAAGCAATCACTCATACCAACTGAAGAAGTGAAAAGGAGAGTTTTAGATGGCATTGTGCTAAATTAGCAGTGACTATTGACAAGTGCTGGCTTCAGTGAAGGAGGACACCGGAAATATATGGGTTTGTTTTGATATAGGGTTTGTGCTGTAGAGTCTGAAATGCCATTTGTGGTGGTGTTGTCTATGCAGACATGGATTACCTTGTACTGGAAATGGAACAGTTACAGTTAAATGTATAGCATCCAAAATTACCAGGCAATTTGGTTGAAATAGGAGTTTTCCTGCCTTGGCTGCCTGGAAGTGGTGGTGCTTATAATGAGAGACAAGATATCTTTGCCTTCCTGGTGCTACCTGTGTGTGGAAAAAAAAACTCTAGAGCATTGCTTGATGAGAGTGGCAGCTCCACAGCCCTTAGAAACTGTTGGATGTGGCACCTGGATTCCTTCATATCAGGTTGTCTGTGGGGTTGAGCTTGGCTGAAGTTGTAAAATTACATGTATAGCTATTTGTGTATTTTACCTTGTTCAGTTTTGCTGTAATCCTTAAAGCTCATGGTGTGTCTGTAGACAAGCATCAGCCTGTGATTGGACTTTCTGAGTTTGAAAATGTCTTTGGAGATTTAGCTAAATAAACCTCTTTTCCTAAAAGCAGTCAGGGCAGTGAACACAAACTCACCTGTGGCACTCCGTGTCTAATTGGCATTCAGAGCAGGAACCATTCTGTAACTGTGTGTAGCAGGAGCTTTTGAATCTCTTGGCAAGAAAGTTGCCTGGAATTTCTGCCTGTAAATAAGACTTCTTAATGGCAGTACGTGGGATTACCTGTCTGCATATCAGTGTATAGTCTCTATCTGATTTTTATCAGACGTGCACAAAATTTGTTGCTTGTTTTTATCACATTTTTCATACAAACAAAGTATTTCTCTCAAGTTGCACTTCATCTCTCTTCACCTCTCCGTCTAAGTCATCTAACACTGGAAAAGAAACAGTTCATGTCTGCTGCTGCATGCAGTGCAGTCTTGCTGCTTGTCTGCTCTGTTGGCCTGAGTGCTGTTTTGCAGGGCACGGGTTGGACAGAGTGTATCCCAGCTCCCTGTGATCTGCCCTTGGCTTCTTTGCTTTTCTAAAAGCTGGGCTGCCACTTCCTTGCTTGAGACCACCAACAGCCAGGACCCGGGAACCCAGAATGCAGAGGTTTAAGACTTCACTGGCACTCAGGTCTGATCCACCTTCCTGCCAGGGTAGGCAGAACCAAGTAATATGAAATCTGTACCTCAGCCAGCCTATTTCACAGACCATGTATTTGCTCGGACATTAAGCAGAGTGGCATGGAGCAGACAGCTGGCATTGGTATCATCTTCAGTCACTGCTTATAAATCTTCCAGATCTCTCCTGACCGAGCCCTTGGTTATGCATGCTAAATAGTTTAAGCTAACATGATACTGTGCTGCCTGTGCTTGTTCCACACTGTAAGATCCACAGTGTTTGTCTGTGAGGTCCCAAAGCAGCTCCAGTTTTCAGGGGTACCTCTACATATTGGTGCTCCAACAGGGAGGGGAACCCATTTGCTGCTGGTGTGGTTTAGCTAATCAGCCACAACAAAGAATTTCTCTCTCTCTTTTTTTTTTTTTTTTTCCCTCTAAATAGATTTATAAGCTAGAAGGCACCATTTGCGTATTTGATCACCTGCATTGCTAAGGATATATACTTTCAACCTGTTTTAGCACTAACTTGTTTGCCAGATACATATATATATATATATATATATATACACATGTATGAAAATAGCATTTCCTTTAATGACATGTAGACAACACCAAAGGTTGGAGAATCCATCAGTTCCTTCAGCTGATGGCTCCAGTGATTGTTCACACTTTCTGCTAAAGAAATGGACATTTTTCTTGTTTGAATGAATCTGACTTGAAATTTTTAGATCCTGATTCTTATTACCTCTGTTTCTGCTATTTAGTACCTGTATTTTTAACTTATTCAGGCTCTCCTACACCACGAAGTCTAGCTGCATCTTAATTTTATTTCCAAAAGGGCGACAGAATTAACCTGTGAGCCCACCGCCCCCCCTTTTGAAGCGTTTTCCTCACCAAATCTTCCAAATCTGTCTTGCTGTATATAGAAAACTGTAAGAATTGCAAACCAGCAAAACAAAACTAGTTCCAAATGCAAGATATTCCATGTGCTGCTGTCTCAGGAGCGTGCGGTGGAGACTGGAAGACAGAGCTGTCATATTAATAGTGGGAAAGTTATGCTGAAAATCTGGGGGCATGTGGAGAGATTATTGCCCATACTGCTGCTTCTGAGCCCTGCGTCTCTTGGAAAACTTTCTCATGATGCACCCTACCTGATATATGATCTTACAAGCTGGGAGAAATCTTTATAAGAATAATAAGGTAAACAAAGCAAAAGATGTGATTTCAAGTGTCCCATGACATGTTTAATTAGAGTTCCATCTTAGAAATTTCTCTTTAGATTGAATTTCTGCTAACAGGTGTCTTTTTAAGTTGCCTATCACATTTCTCTTACTTATATAATACATCCCTGGAGAACTATATCTTAAAGATCTCATCAAATTTAGTTTCTGCTTTCCATGGAAGGCAAGCTCTACATGCATAGTGCAGCCTAAACCTGAAGCAATACTCAGAAGAATTTTCATTACCATTTTGGTTTTAGGCTAACAAGCTTCTTCTTACTCCAGAGAGTTAAATGGTGTAATGCCCTGCAAAGCTATATATACATATATTTTTTTTTCTGCACACTCAACTTGCCTTTCTGAATTTCTGAATAAACTACCCTATTCAAAAAGGTTGTTTGTTCATATTGGATCAGTAAATGAAATCTCCATGATTCTCCATATTCTGTGCATTTGCACTGATGATCTATCTGGCTGGAGGAACTCCATACCAAAGGATACTGTGGAGGAAAAAATGTTGAAAGTGTAAAACAGAGGTTAACACACAGTGAAGGGCTGCAGTTCAATGTATCCTTCCAGGTGTCCACACAGCAACTAGGAGACACTTGCTAAGCTCCAAAGCCCTGTTGTGACACTTGCTGCGCTGAACATAAATCCTGAACGAGGGCTCCAGAGGGGTCACTTTTGTGATTGTTCCTGAGTCTCTTTCAGGAGATCCTAGAAGCTAAAATACAGCCCAAACCACAGTGAATGACTCAGGCTTTCCACAACTGCCTGTTCTCTGAATGGCAGCAGGAGGGGAAAGAGGTGGCATTCAGTATATTTGTCTTGTAATGGCTACTGATAAATGGCTACCACTCTTGCATCAGCCTTGCTATGGCTCTAATTCTTTAAGGTTTATGAGAAAATGTCCATGTTTATCTTTTACTGGCACTTACAACATTATCTGCAACTCTCCTGTGACTTTCTTACATCCCTTTGAAAATCCACTCCCTAAGAGTGCCCTTGCATTTATTGGCCTCTCTCTTTTATCCTCTTATGTCCAACCAGGAATTTCGGGGCAAATATTTGTGTTAAGAGCCTGTAACCAAGAATAAGATTTGTTTAGTAGAACATGGATTAAACCACTTGCAGAACAAACACTTGCATAATCATCCAATTTATAAGCATTTCGCTAGACTGCATGCTTTGACTGTCATAAGAATTTGGGAACTGCCGAGGGTTCTTCCTTGTGGATCAGAAGAATTGCCAAAGTTTTACACAGATGGGTGCATGTGCAGATCCTCTTCATCAATCTGCATGCTGCAGTACCCACTGTGTTTTAAAGCCTGCTAATGAGGCACAAGCAATGGCGAACTAACAGCAGAACCCAAGCATCCCTCATTTATCACCTTACCTTGAATTCTAGCAGGCAAAAGCAACACCTATGCTACTTCCCTATTTTGCATAAATTTAAGTTTTCTGCAAGCTATTTCCAAAATCAGAATTTTAATGTCTGACAGACACTTATGCAGGTAAGGCACATTTTGGTTTCCCCTCAGAAAGCCTCTGTTGTTGTCAGTCTTCTACATTCACTTGCAACAGTCCTGCAGGTTTGCTATGGAAGAGAACAGAAATAAGTAACAGGAGGTGAGAAGATTAAGTTCAAATGATCTCATGACTGATTTCAGTGATTTTTTTCTCTAGTGTGATAAAAGTGGACACCGGAGAATATTCAGAGGTAGACTGCTGCTGTACTTAACGTGAATGCTGGCAATATAAGCTAGAAGTTCACTGCCGTATCCTCTCTTGCTTGACACAGCTGCAGTTCCTCTGCTCCCTGTAATATTGCCAGTTACTACCTGTAACCTTCATCAGATGACTTCAAAATGAGTAGAAAACAAATGGGACAGAAATTTTGTTCCATTTAGAAAATTAGTTCCATTTAGGAATTGATTGCCTGTGTCCATGGAAGTATTCTGGGAACAGTACAAGTTATTTACTGTCCATAGGACTTTGATGTTTAGGGTTCAGATATAATTTGAACCTTGGTGCTTATGTCTGAATGCATGAGAACGTGTACACAAATATAAATCACAGGCATGGTCCTTATATACCTCACATATTTTTATGATGCTGTAATTTTACTTACAAAAGGGGAGGCCAGGGACAATTCATACTAGCAGATGCTAGATTTTTCCTAGTGGAAATTGATAGTGAGATTATTTTGCAAACCCATTACCCTTCTCCCATTACAGGTTGTGCAGATCACTTCTTCCTTAAGGACTTTGTAATATTGAATGTCTCCTTTGAACACTAGCTTGCCTGTGAGTGTCAGAAATGAGGTGAAAATTATAGCTGAAATTCTTTGACATGAGCTGCTGCATATGCCCCTTGTGGGATTAAAAGACTTGGAGGGTGTTGCCTGTTGTGAATGCCCTTAATCATCCCATCCCAGACCTTTCTAAAGATATTATAGGAAAGGGATCACAAATTCTGATTTCTTCTGTTAATAAAATTCATACAATTCTTAAGTAAGCAGACCATGGGTGTGGGTGGTCTCATTTCAACGCACTTTAATTATAGGTATCTTTCATCTCTTCTTTAGATATTCCCTAATTTTCTGTAACATGAGAACATATCTTGAATTTATCTGCACAAGAAAAATCCTTGGGAAAAGGAGCTGCGAACTGCACGTGAACAGAGATAGCAAATTGGCTCTGTATGACTCTTTCTAGGTGACTGCGGTGAAAAACAGCTCAGTGAGGAATAATTGTTACTGAAAGCAAATATATTGCTTCATGTAGCAGTGGTGTAACAGGCTATGAGGAAGACAGACTTGCAAGCGTGTTGTGCATCTTCTGAGACTTGAAAGAGGCAGGGTAAATCTGTGATCACCACATGCTTAAGGGAGCTGGCATTGCAGGCATGACACTAATGGCTTCTGGAAATGCAGACACGTGGGTGTTTGGTATTGACTTTAATAGAAGCAATTTCTCATCTTTATGCTGATAATTGGAATAAAGTTATGATGCTGCAAAAGACGCAAACATGCAGCATGGGCAAGACTCCCTGTAAAAGATTCTGGGAAAATATTTAGGGATTTTTCCAGGTTATAAAATAGTTTTTAAATGGTATTTATCTACTTATTTTCTGCTTGATCTTTACACTAAACATAGATCTTCTCTATATCGTTATGCTGTGGAAAACTAAAGAACATACGTGTTCCAGGAAGCAAGACACTAAAAACAGACAAATGAGCACCAACGCAATATTTAACCAGAATGTTTACTGTTCACTGGTGTTTGCTTTTGGAAATAACTGTATAGCTAGTGTGGTTCTTCTGAGAAATAAGTGCTTTGATAAACCACCAGTGCTGCAATCAAGCATAAACCCTTTCAAACCTGAAAAACATTCCCCATGGGGAAAATAAAATTAAAAAAAAAAACTATTTTAATAAATAGACATATGGTGGGTTTTGCGAGACAAAGTCATGCTTTCAAAACCGTTGTGTGAGGGTCGATGAGGGGCAGAACAGCACAGTAGTTGTGAAGAGGAATCCTCAGCTCAACATATTATTTAGATTCCTAGCTGTGTAATGTGGTGTTTGCTCATTGCCGTGCTGGCCAAAGTCACTGAGAGCCAAGGAGCCCGACTAACATCTGTTTAATTCCAGCTCGTCTGCACTGGGGCAGATTGCCACTGTGCAGCGCGAACATCTGCTCTGTGCAGATGGACAGCTGTGCCACTCGCCTCACGTCAGAGCCCCGTAAGGTACCTTTCCCTGCAAAACAGCGGTCCGAGGGTCACTGCTGGGGTGGAAGCATTTGGGGCAATTTTTGGGAAGGGGAAGGTTTGACTGCCAGGGATTTAATAGAACATTTCTGAGTTTTACTCTTTTTGTGCTTTCTAAAAAAAAAAAAAAAAAGAGTAGGCATAGGGTAGGGTTGAATTGATCTAGCTTGTTTTGTTTGTTTTTGCTCTGCTTATCAATAATGCAGCCCAGAAAGAGTTTACCTAGTCTGCTGGAAGCGTGTCTTTCGCTCTGGAATATTTGGGGTTAGGAGACTTTTGAGGTTATCTGGCCCAGCTACTTGCCCAGAGCAGAGCCCACTTTGTAACAGGCTCTGTGAAGGGAAATTTAGTGTTCTGGGGAAGGAGAAACTAAATATGAGCATTGCACCTGTGACAGGAGTAGAATATTCTTCTGTACCTTTACTCTCACACTCAAGAGCAAAATAAAAACACCATCAACAAAGTAAGGATACTAAAAATATCTCTTACTGATATTCAGAAAACGTTCTGAATTAAAAAAAAAAAAAAAAAAAAAGAAGAAGAAAAAGTTTATAACCCCTTTTAATTGAAAATATCCGTAGGAAATACATGGGCGGCTGAAATACTACCTTATTAATGATTGTCCCAAGTGAATCCAAGCACGTAATTGCTTTCTTTAATTTAATTTGGAGGAGGGGGACGTTGCAAATGCTGCCCAGTGGGATAGACACAGACCAGCGCGTCAGAGGAAACAGTCTGTGTCGGAGATTAAACCATTCACTAGGGCGAGAATATTCCCTAGCAGGCATAGAGAAACCATGGCTTTGCCTCCCTAAATTCCAGCCCGTCTTGAATCGCCAGGAGCCTTTCATGAGGGCAAGCGCCGCGCCGGCGGTTACGAGGTGCCGGGCACCCGCCGGATGGCGAAGCCTCGGCAGCGTCTCCATCGGCGCTCTCGCTCCAGTGTCCGCCTCCCGCGCTGCCGTTTTCTCCCCTGGGAGCGCTGGGGGGGTGACGGTTGGAGGCCGGCGCGGGGCGGTGGCGGTTGGGCAGGGGGTGACCGTTGGGCAGCAGGGTGACCGTTGGGCGCCTCCCTGCCCCCCGGCCACCCGCGGAGGCGGCTGCTCCCGCTCGCCGCTCCCGGCAGGGGGACACGGGCAGCTGTTAG
>VZSV01000250.1:35793-57214 GCA_013398735.1 Nothocercus julius | reverse complement strand
CCGAGCGCCTCTTCGACTCCTTGGGACACTTCGGCAGGTACCGGGACAGCCCCGTCCCGTCCCGGCCGGGGAGCTGCCCGCGCACGCCCAGCCCGGCACCCCGGGGCTCGGCTGGCACCGCGGGGGGCTCACACGGGGGGCGCGGGCACACGCACCGTGTCCACGCGGGGACTCACGCCCACGCACTGTCAGGCTCACCCGCACAGGCAGTATCCGACTTACCTGCACAGGGACTGCAGCAGCGCTGACAGGCACCCACGCACACGCTGCACCCTGCTCTGTGTACTTGTGCAGCGCGGGCACACGCTGACACATGCACCTCCTCATGCAATCCATGCGCACACGTGCCCTGTATGTGGTCCTCCGCAGGATTATCGCATGTGTGTGCTTTCACTGAGATTGGGTTTACTGAAGGCAGGGTGCGGGTATGGGGCATTTTTATGTAAACTTGTGTGTTTGACATAGGCATGCAGTCACACCTCCTGACACATAAACATCTGCATATATACCACATTCACCTGTGCAGCCACACAGACTCGCTCATGTATGTGCCACATGTACTCATGTACCCTGCACATGCACATCATACGCAATCATGTAGACACTCATACAGTTGGTAATGCACCTACTCGTTTGTTGCACATACGCACAGAGCCTTGGGTACAGTGCTCTTCAGGCAGTACGTACCAGCTGCTGCATCGGTTGGGCTTCTTGTATGCAACTGGCAGCCTGTGCTTTTATTAAAACTGGGTTTAGTGAATGAGATATGGTGTATGTATGTGACTAGATATGTATATATCTGCAAAAGATTGTGCTGAAAGATAATTGGTGTGATGTGAGCGTGAGTTTTCCTCTCGGTGGCATGTGGCTCTGGTGTGTGTGTGTGTCTGTGGGTGTACAGATGTGGGTTTATTATAGGGGTGCGGAGCTGGGGGATGTGTGCAAGTTTTTGTGCAGCTGTAGACATGGGGCTGCTGTGTGTGATGCACAGATGTGAGATTCTGCTAAAGCTGGAGGGAGAGGAAGTGTGTGACAAGGAAATGAATTTTTGGATGAGCTGAACTGTTAAGATTGAAAGAAGATGCCTTCCACGTGGGGTGTTCTGTCAGGCACTTCCAGGACCCACTGATGATTTATTTTGCAGGCACATGCTCCTCAGAGTACATGTCTAGCATAGACCCTTCTTTCCTCTCATAGACCTAGACAATTTAGCGGTTAGTTTAAGCTGTGGATCTATAGTTTTACACCTTCTAGCCCAGGCCCTGGTGGGCCAGCCTAAACTGCAGCGTTGATCTGCTCTGTACCAAGTGGAAGGCCAGAGGGGCATTTCAACGAAGCCTCGGAGCTACTGGTAATGCTGCAAGCGCCTGCCTGCACTCAGCAGCCCCATAGGCTTTTAATATCTTTTAATACTCAGTATCATAGATCTCAATAGTACTCTATAGCTGCTTAGGGTGGAAACCCGTCTTCTTTGCTTGAATTAGACCTTTGCTTAAATGACATTTTCCAAGTGTATGACAGAGGCACATCATTGTGAACAATGTCTCATTCATTAACAGTGACGTGTCAGCACTTTATTTTGCTGTTGCGGTTCTGTCTTGGGTTTGTGCAAACCAAGTGCTTGGCATCGAATACTGAAATAACACGAAAGTAGTTGTTTGTATCTCCTGAAATAGTTTTTCCTGCTTCAGAACACTGGTCAGTCCTTTAGATGAAATTTTCAGCACTATTTCTTGCAATTAGAGTGAGAATAATTCTGCAATGATAAACTCAAATCTGGGACCAGATTATTTGAGATGTAGTTCTTAGAGGTTGTTTTAGGTTTAGGACCTTTCAGATGAGCCCCAGATACCAAAACTTGGTTAGACAATGGCTATCCAAGATTTTAGAAACTACGTGAGAAAAGTAGCTATAACCTTAGCTTGTAGTGGGCGTGCCTGTCTTAACAAGTCATAAAACTCTTTCTAATTGTTTCCCTTGATATTGCTTTAGATAAATGCAAATGTGTTTTGTATAAAAATATTTTATTATTCATATTCTTAGCTGTAATTTTGAAGTTCTCATTAATTTGTAATTATGCATAATTGTGACATTGACAAATAATGAGTAGTGTATTCAGTTCGAGCAACTTTTTTAAGACTCATGAACTACTTAGTGCTACATATAGATTCAGATCTGCCATAGTCAGATTCTGAGCAATCCAAACGTGACTGATAGTATCTGGGGACTGTTCTGATGTTATTAAACTGTGACAGATGCAGTAAAGAATGGCCAGCTGTTTATATATATATGTGTGTGTGTATGTGTATGTGCATATAAATACCTGTGTATGCATGCATACATGCATGTATGTGCATATGTAAATATATATGCACTCATATTTCATATATATAAGAGAAAACTTTTCAGTTTGGTTAAAAGCTTGAATTTTGCAGGACTGATATCCACACGCATACTGACAGTATTTTGCTTTCCATTTGTACTTCTCTTCAGAAGTCGCGGAGATGCTATAATTCCTACTGAGGTCTTGGTATGTGTGTGAACAACTATACGAAAGTAACAGCTTCTGTTTCCTGTGCCCATTAAAGGAAGACATTATGCCTGCCTTTGAGTTTGGCCATGTGGAGCATCTGTGACCCATAAATTAAGAAAGGGGGTTTCTAAACGTGGCTCTCGAGTCTGTCTCTAGAGTCTGAAATCATACTTGCTCTTGCAGAGCTGAAAGAAAAAGTCCCATCTGTGTCAAAAGGCCTCATGTCTAATGCCTTGCCAGGCCTCTAAGAGCTGACCACCTGGTTTGCAGGGTGTGCTGAGTTTTCTGTGATTTACAGTTTTCAAGACATGGCTTGTGCTTTAGCTAAAAGCAGATGGTAAGAACTGTCAGGCAGAGAGGAGAAGACTGATACTATTTTCATTTTTTTAAATTAAAAAAAATCTATTTTTTAAAAAGATTGTGTTCTCTAATAACTATTCTCTTACAAAATTGAGAAGCTATCCAGATTTTCAAATGTGGTTATACATAAAATACTAGCAGTTGCACTATTTAATAAATTAACAATTACGCTTTTCATCTTTACTGAAATGTCTGGGTAAATATTTAGCTTTAAACATCTCTTTACATTATTGCCTTATATAAACTGCTGAGTTGCTATGAATTGGATTTTAGGAGCAACTAGTGCAGGATTAGTACAACTGCTACTGGCAGGAGCGGTGAAGCAGGACAGTGTGCTTGGTGGGCTAGGACGCTCACCTGGTGCATCCTAACATAGAGTTTAGTAGAGATTATAACTTTTCAACAGTTTTAACATCTTCTGTTAATTTTTCAAGGATTGTCAGATGTTCATAAATAAACAGAGCCTGCTTAGCTCATGAAAATTAGCTTGGCTTTTGCAGAGACTCTTTTGATTTCTATAATGCAGACTCTGCTTTTTCTTTTTCTTTTTTTTTTTTTTTAAGTTTTGTTTTCAAGGTTTTTCTCTCCAGGCTGGTTAGTGCTGCAACAGCAATATTTGAACACTTGCTGCTAACACCGTTGCTCTTCCATGTACTTTGTAAGGCTTTTGGTTCACTTCTGAAGTCCTTCACCAAATGGTCTCCTGTCTTTGCACACCTCAGGACTTCTCAAAGCTCCTGGTTTGCTGCTGATGCCCGTATTCGCTCTCTTGTTTTATAGCTCAGATCTTGCTGCGATCAGGTTACGTCTTCTGCAAATTGTCGTGTGTACATGATACTTCCAGGGATGCTTGGATTTGTATCAAATAACAAGGAGCCCCAACTATCTTAAAGTAGGTGCTTACCATTTCTTTCCATAAAAGGAGAATAAGAATACTCTCCAGTGAGGATTTTTTCAAATTTGTATATCTTACAGATACCTTCAAAGGTCCTTTTTTCCCCCAGAATAAGTTTTTCAAGGAGAGGAGTATAAGACATGGAGAATTGTTTTTCTTTCCCAATCAAATATAGCAAAGCAGGTAATCATACTCAGCTTTTGAACAGATAGTTAGCTCTAACTTTAAAATGGAAACATGACAAGCTTCTCTATAAACACTAACACATTTAGTATTTAAACACACCCTGAAATCAATGAATATTTGGAAAAAAAAAATTCTGTTTAATCTTTGAATATTTTCCCAAAGATTAGAAAAATACTGTGCTCTTCAGACTGTTTTCAAAAACTTTTTTTTCTCTACCTACTCTCTATTTTATATAGTGGACAAGTTTATATCTTGCCAGTACCCATCTTTGGTATTGAGCCTGAGAATGGTTCTGCTTTTGCTTAGTCAGGCCCAGATAATCAGAGCGTATCTGTCATTCAGTTTCCAGAATGTATCAGTGGGCAGCTGTTTGTCTTGAGTGCAATGTGCCAGAGAGAAGAATCTCAAAGCTAAGTCGTCCTTTGGCTCCTAGTCAGGAGGGCTGCTTGGCAGACACCCTTGACCAAATGCTCTTCAGCTTCATAGCGACACCAAGCCCTAACATCTGAATCAATGTGTACTCACCTCAGATGCTCATAGGATAAAGTGGACCTAGCTGCATTACAGTCCTCACTGCTTTTTCTTTTCTGCTGTCCGGATATTTTGCAAAGAGAGCTTGATCCCGTTCACTGCATAGTATCGTAGTAGCCTTGGAGAAGTGAGACGGGCCATGTGTTTTCACAGACCAGACTCTAGCAGCTTAACAAAGCTCTTATTATTTATGCAAGATACTGGCAAGCGCTGCTGGATAAAGGAAACCACGGACCAGCAATGCTGTGTGCAGGGTACCAGCAGTGTTTATTGGGCTTGAGGACTTAACCGGGGCACTCTAGTGCAGGATCAGCACAGACAGACATGCTGACACATCAGAACCTGTTGACAGCCTCAGTCTGTCTGTTTCTGGACTGAAAACAAACAGCTCAATAATTAAATAAAAACAAGACAAAATCACACTTGTCTGCAGTACTATCCATTTCCTCCCCAAAACTATAACCTGCCATGCAAACAACTCAGATTTAAAGCCAGTGTATCAATTAGGATTGTAAACCAGCTGCTGAGATTGTGACCGAGTCTCTGAAATGGCAGTGAAGCCCCCGCGTGGCTCCTAGACAACACTGTGGCATGGGCATAGCTGTGAGAGTGGGAAGCAGTTATCCCACACATCAAGGAGCTGGAGATCGACTCTTCCATCCTGTAATATTGTGGTGTTAATGGAAAGGCAACACAAAAGGCACTGCACAGAGTGCTCCCTGTGATACAGTGCCTGGGGTATCGCTTTTGTAAAAGTGCTGTTAAGTAATTTTCTCATGTTAGTCATGATTTCCAACAGTACAAAAATACATGAAAGTTGGAAGGAAATGTTTCATAAAAAGGCTTACTCATGGAAATGTTGTCCAGTTTATTCCAGGAAGTGAAATGATTCAAATAAAAAATAATCTTAAATTTGGACAAATTTGAAAGGTCGCAGAAGCATTCAGCACATGCTGTGAAAAATTCTGCACTACCATGCTGCTATGTACAACAAGAATGGACTCCAGATACATACACAGATGGCATTTTATTTCAGGTAGGCTTGCAGCGTGGAGCTATGGCAGCTGACCAAGGACATAAGATCCTTGACTTGTCAAAAACAGAGAAATCATGGCAAGATAGAAAATGTCAACTGAGGTACCTAATTCTCAGTTACAAAGCCAAGACTGGAAAGAATGTGATGATGAACTTTACAAGACAAAGGTTTACAGGTACAAATGATGGTTGAGCTCTCATGATGGATGAGATGGAGATTGTCCACATTCTTGGGGATAAATTTCAGCTGCCTTTGGAAAATACTTACATTACCTAGAGAGCTAACATATGCCTTAATATCATGCATTGAGAGCCAAACTATAATGCTCAGTTCCCTGGAAGCAGATGTTCTCTGAAGATCACATGCATTGAAGGCATGGTTTAAAAAGTCTAAAAGCACCATCCATTGGATCAGAGACTGAACCCAGGAATTCTCTTTCTTCCAGAACATGTTTTCTTTAAAAGGGTGCAGTTGGGATTCCTCTTCCTGTACTTGGAGGTGGTGCTACTCCACCAGAGTACCAGAGTTGCAGCACCAGCAGTGGTGTTGAGGCAGAGAGGGGCTGAAATCCAGAGAATAGGTGGAGGTGGCCAATAACGTGGCAGCACATAAAAAACAACAAAAGTGCTTAAAAAATGGGAAGTATTTGCTGCTCCAGAAAGAGCAGACTTTGGATGGTGCTCAGCGCCATTTGAGTGCATTGTGTCCGTGATGGGCTGGCTATTTACAGGCATGTGGCACTCATGTTCCTCTCGGAGTTGTGAAGTAGATTTGGAAGGATCTTAGTTCATACCTTATACAACTGTGTAAGTTAGTGATGGCTCTGTGGAGAACTCAGTAGTCCAAATGGAGGCACTAGTGAGCTTCATCTCACTTTCCAGCGCTATAGTATTAACTTCAGATATCTTTATTGATCACCTGGTTGAGGAGGGAGGGTTAGACCCTTGGCGGGCGCAATTCCCTTATATTTAATGAGTGCCTTAGGATGAGATGAATTGTATGTAGATTTGTCCGTACCGCCTCTCTGAGTGAAGAGAGAATCTAGAGCAGTAATACAGATGTATACAGATTGTATAATGTATCCAATATATTGCATTCCAGTGTGCAGTACTCCTTCCAATTATTCTTTGTTTTCAATCTAAAAGCTAATCAAGGCTTAGCTAGAAATTTGGAATATGGGAGATGCTTTTGACAGGACATCTTTTGTATCACAGCATTAGCCAGGACCTTTCTCTTAAGACAGTGTGATGTGGGTGCTAAAATCCTTGGATTATTCTGTGATACGTCAGACATCATGAAAGCTACCAGGTGTTTATGGTACTATTAGTTTCCTGAGTATATATAGTTCCAGGAAAGATGGTTTTAGGCCACCTACGGAATTGAGAGCACTGAGGTCAGAGGAATAGAGAGTAAGCCTATTCTGAAAAAGCAGAAACCAGGAGATACACAAAGTGAGGAAAGAAAAGAAAACCTGGAATTGACATTCTGAGAAGGGAAAAAGGAATATTAATGCAGCAATTTATAACTTACAAAGTAGGCAAGAATGTATTTCTAGCCTCTACATTTCAGACATAGATCTTTGAATATATCTTTGATTAAAGGATACATTAATAATATTCATTTAGCCTTTGTTTCATATATTATTATTGTAATACTTAGAGTATTTCTTTGGGATATCTGTCTAGTGCTATACAGAAAATCAAATACAAATAGTGAAAAAAAAAGGCAATAATATCTAACACACAGCCACTGGATATATGGCAAAATTGTATGGATGAGACCACATTTCATTCAAAAAACCCATGTTCATAGTTCATATTCCAGAACTAATTATTGGTTGGATTTTTTTTCTCCATCATTAAGACTGGTTTAAGTCAGCAGAGCTGGAAAATGTCAGGACCTGGTTTACAGCTCCACCACTCTGAGAGCCAATTTGTGTCAGTACCAGCGTCAGAGCTGCTGAAACCTGCTGCCATTTACACTGGTATTTTAGGCTCCTTGAAGAACTGAAGAACCTTTGTAGATCAGTATAGCTGAGCTCCAGTCTGTCCCTTGTATCCATTGAGGGACAGCTGGTGCAATAATAGCTTTATCTATAAGAATCCTGTGAGGTCTGAGTGGAACTCAGCTTCTTTACTGGTTTCTGGTGGAGACTGGGACCTTATTATTGCTTAAAAATATTTAAGGTTAGAAAACAGCATTATCCCAGAATCATTCCCTTGTATGAGCTATCATAAGAGGAGGACTCAAGGAAAGAACCTGGCCCTCTGTAATGAAAGTATAACCAGGTAAAAAAGCATTGAAGAATATAGGCAAAAAAGGTTAAAATACATTTTTAGCCTTGGAAGCAGTAAATTCTGTAATCTGCATCTCTTTAAATTCTTTGAATTTTGACAATGTAAAAAAAAAAAAAAGAACCATCTTCCTTGAATGACAAAAAAAATTAAAAGGTCACATGATTTCTATTAGGAAATCAAGGACAAAATATAACAACTCATTTTTTTGGTGATAGAAGAGATGAATGACTAATGAAATGAATAAAAATATGCTCTCTTTGGAAAGATCAATGTACTGTTAAGACTTGTTTTCTTTAGGGAGGTCATAAAAAAGCTCCTTGTCTAATGAAAATCAAAGGAAGTAGGTCAAATACACAAGATCTATTAAATCAGCTTTGGGGATTTCATACTATTTTATATACAATGTGTAAATCTCTCGGAGGAGAGAAAACAAATATTTTTCTTGCCCTGCAAGGACATAAGTTAGCTGAGCCGATATCCCTCACTGAAACTAGAAGAGCTGTAAGTAAACAAAAATCATACAGAACTTTATAAGCAGACTGCTAATCAAAACAAAATAAACTAAAAATCTCTCCAGTAGAATTAATTACTTAAAAAGGTCTTGTTCCAAGACAGGTTCCATCTGGTTTGAGAACTTCTAGGTGAAGAGTGAGCAGACTACAGAAATGTAGGAAAGAGGGGTAGTTTGGAGGGACAGTGAGCTACAGACCTGCAAAAGAAGCTGAAAGATTTTTTTTTTTTTGGTGGTCACTAACCTTCCTTTATGTGGATTTGGAGGTATCTTGCCTGGTCTTGGAGAAAACAGTCTGTCAGCTGGTGTTAAACTGGCCCAGGAATAGGACTGTGAGGAGGACAGGCTGAGCTCACAAAAACCACTGATGAGACAACTGGGGCCCTTCAATGTCAGCTACTGAAAAGAGAGGAAAAAAGGACCCGTGTGGCTGTGTCTTACTCCTCTCCACTGTCCTGACTGAGGTTTAGCAGGTCTGCAGAAACACAAGCGGAGGAGGACATGCTGCATTACAATGTAAGGAGCAAAAAACTGTTCGTTTGGGGCAAAACATCTGCTAAATATCATTATACTTAAACTTTCCTATGTAAACAAAAGCAACTTTAACAAAGACAGTACTGAGACCATACACACTGTGCATTGAACTAGATTCCTTTATTCAAGTTGTACAGCTGTAGAATTAGAGCTGTAAAGTTCATATGCAGTGTTACAAATTGCTCTGTTGTTCTTGGCAGTAGAGGATCTTTGGATGAAATTGTTTTGCCTTTCCCAAAGGGATGGCTTGATTTGCAGGTCTCAAAATTTAGCAGACAGGGTTATCTGATACTTAATTCTGTAAATGTAACATCTTGTTAAATGAGCTTTTTTGTCAGTAAAATATTCCTAAAAACATAAACCAGATGTTTGTGCTCTATCTCCTCTGTTTTGCTCTTGAAGTAGACTCACTGTAGTGAAAGTCAGAATTCACAAAAGCTACAGAGCCAGAGAGAGTAAAATGACCCATTATCCAGGTGGTAACAGTGGTTTATGTAGCCCACTAAACTTGATGTAGATCACCTTGATTATATTTTAGGTTGTAAAATTAGTGCTTGTATTAAGAAAGAAAGAAAGTGCAACAACTCAAGTTTTGTGACATCTCTGTCAAATATTTACAGAAATGATTTGAACATAATTTGATCCGTAGAGCTTATTATTTCTGACTGAAAACCCAAGAGATGTAAGTATGTGCAAGAATGATGTCCGGTATGCTTGAATTGATTATGCAGACTTCTTACCTTTTTTACTATCTCATGGGAGATCTTCCAGAAACCTTTCAAAAATTAAAAATATTGCAATCATCTTCCAAGCAGGGAGGAATTAGATTTCTAATTTAGAAACTCTTATGCTTAACAATAAGCATGGCATGGCATGGCATGATCAGAATTTATACTGAATTTAGGTTGAAAATGCATCTTCCAGGGCCAATCCAAATCTACGGCACTGCTATGAATAGGGAACAAAAAAAGAGTTATTAAAAAGCATAACTTGCTGTGACAGGAGTAAGGCTTAAGCATTTTACAAAATAGTCTTCGAAGAATATACTTTTAGTTGTTTCATAACGGAGAGTTTTCACTCAAAAAAAGCGGGTTTTTGTTACGTCTGTTTGTACCATCAGCTAGACCAGGCTCAGAGTTTTACTATAGGAACATGTAAGTAGACTAACAAATAAGTAAATGCCTAACTTGTAGTTTTATTTCAGGATTATAGACAAAAAAAACAAAAACAAGAACCCCAATACCCAGACTGAATATATGTAAACTTCCATAGTTTGAACAAAGTTAGTACAATGTCCCATCAAGGTAAACAGATGAAAATATCTGACTTCCCAAATGGAGGAGGAATGAATTGTAATAACAGTTTATACAGGAAGTAGTGCCTGTGTCTGTAATAGGATGCAACAGCAAAATAAATAAGTAAATAGATAAATAAATTCTATTAGATGCTTTACAGATTGTGGAGCGAAATGATTTACTTACATAGCTGATGGAAAAGCTACAGGGCAGAAGGGAATTGAAAGCATAATTTGGATTTGTTCCAAAAAAAACAAAAAAAGCTGTCCAAAAGAAGACACTGTTACTAAAGTTACTGGTGCTGAGTTTCCCGTGTAAGAGGTAATGGTAGTAATGCACTAGGCAGACAAAATATATGCTAAATATATACTGAAAAATACATATACATGAAAATGTTGTTCCTGGAATGGAAACATTAAAAAAAAAAATGGAGCTGGAACGGGATACTAACAAACAGTTACATACTGTGTTTAGCATTCATCTAAATCATTCCAAACCAAACACAAATAAATTAAATGCTGCACGGTCTCTATTTATTTACGTAGTAAATAACTGTGCCCCATGGAGAGCAGAAGGGACAAGTGGGTCTCGTAGGGTAAGGGCACAGGTTGACCCCGGCCCTGCCACTCAAAGGTGTTACAATTGCTCTTCCCCAACATTTTCCCTTGCAGCCCAGTGCTGCTTGCCAGCTCTGCTCGTGTTGTGATCGCTGCTCGGCTGGTAACTCCCCAGGGGCAAAAGGGGAACAAGAAACATCTGAACATCTTTAGCCGCATCTGCCCTTTCTGCTGTTCAAATCCGTCCATAGCCAAAGGCTGTGATTGAATGGTGCGTCAGTTGGAAGAAACAGGAATCTAAGCACTGAGTAAAGGTAACTTCATGCAGGAACGGCACTAATGGGAAAACATGCTAATTAACAGAAAGATTGCCCATTGCCGAAATGGTGGTTACTGTATAGATCTCCTGAGGCTGTGGTGATAGACATGTGTTGAATTTGGTAATGGAGGTTGTTGAAAAAGAACATGCTTTTTTGTTTGGATTATATATATATACATATATATATATATAAAAGCTGTTGAAGAATTGAGTTCCTTATGCCTCTGAATATGGTTTGATTTTATGTTATGGGGTTCATGAGGGCTGCTGGAGCAGTTCAGGCTGTAGGCAGTGAGACCGGGGGAAACCCTGGCCAGGAAGTGTGTCAGCCTCATGGCTTGCAGTGAGGTTGAGAGTACTTTGGAATGAGGAAGAGGGATCAGACAGGCAGGACATAGGCTGTTACAAGAGCATTTAAAGTGTTTGAGTAAAAAAAAAAAAAGGAGCAGAGCAAAAATAATGTTTTTGGACATTGTAGTACTAATTAATTGGAGCTGTTCAGTTAACCAAAAGCTTTGATTTTCTTTAAATTTCAGCCTTAGATATATGCAGAAAAATATATTAAAAATCTGGTGAAAGCTTCAAGAGCTGAAAACCTTTAACAGTTTGCGATTTCATTTCTTAAGGCTTAGGATCTTCTGTCAATTAGTATTTGTTTGCTACAATAGAGGTGGAACACAGGAATATCAGCAATAAGCTTGAAATATGGTAAAAAGGGTAAATTGGCCTCTTCTTAGTAAAGATTTTCAGTAGGAAAGACACAGAAGTGTTACAATTCTTCAGCAAATCAGTTTTAGAATCTTGTAAGAAGGATTTGGTAAGTGATTGCATGTTGATGCACACATCATCTCTGTGGTGGTAGGTAATCTAGGTTTTCTAATTGCTGAGTCCATGCTTAGATGGCATGCTTAGATTATATATTGAACACAGCATCTGTAAACAGATTCTGGGAATGACTGTCTTGCTGATGCAGGCTGAGCCCAAGCGTCAGTGTAGTTCAGGCCATCCTTAGGAGGGAAGGAAGCTTGCTCTTCTTGATACTTTAAGTCTAACAAGGCCATGTCTATTGTATATTTAAGCTTACTTTCAAACCATCCTCACTGCACTGTAGCCAGTAGGCTCATTCAGCCCATTCAGCTCCTTTCCTCTCAAAAAATAAATGTGTGAGTGCACTATTCATAGCTTTTTGGTTTGGAGTGGAAAAATTTGTAAGTTTTTTTTTCTCACATTAAAAAACAAGGATGAAGTACAGAGGTGGACGTGGTTCCTGAACACAAATTCTTTCAAAAGCAGTAAATATGTGGAGATTTTTTTCCCTCTGAAGCCATCCTGTTGAGTGTACTTGCTGCAATAAATAAAGGCTGTGTTTTCTGACTGAGAGCAAGCAATTTGTTAACAGGGTGGGTGAAAAGACAAACAGTAAAAATAGTTCTTGTAAAACTTGTGGAATAGTACAAATCTTTACATAATCACAGAACAGCCTTTTTGCTCTGTGACGCACTGATTTTTTTTTAAAAAAATCCATTTATTTTAAGGAATTCATAATAAATTTGCCCCTATTTTTTTCCCCCTTTTTTTCCCAAGTATGAAGACAAGGAAACAGACACTGTCACAAACTTTAGGGTCTAACAATAAGTTTTGTTCCAGCTGTACACAGCAATAGCTTTCCATGGCAGGCTAAAGGCTCATTCTCCAACGGATGTGTGGTGATACGGTCCAGTTCAGATATTTTTGCCTCTCAGATCAGTTGCCTCTCAAATAGGCTGGCGCGGCTTGTTTGCATGGATGCAGTGTTAATTGGATCTAACAACTGACCTTGCTTGATTTTTTTCAATCATCATCTCTTTTGACAGCTTTTTTTCAAGTTCAGTGAGTTTCCAGATACAATTAGCAACCAGCCCACACAAAATATTCCACTGCAATTGAGGGTAGAGCGCACTGTATCTCAGGGATGAATAAACAGAGTGAAAGAAGGAGAAGGAAACACTTTACAAGGACACAGAATGTGTTGCATCATGAAGCTCCAGCCACGGTGGCAGTGTTTCGACATCTGGTTCGTTATCTTCAAGTAGAAATATTTCTTCTTTTTAGTTATTGAAATTATGATAGTAACATTTGCTTTTCTCACTGATGAGATCATAAAAGTTGTGGAGCCCTAAGAGAGTCAGAAAATGTGAAATCTTTTCACTGTAAACAGAAAAAGAATAGTTGAGAAATTTCACATAAATATGGTAAGAAAGACTAATATTTTCTTGCAGTGTCTTGCTCAGGCTTTCATGAAGACAGTTTGATGCTCATTTGACTTCTGGCATTCATTAAGCTTTCATAAGCTGGAGCAGTAACCTACAAAGTCTTCTTGACTACTATATTAGACACTCCTGGCAAGAGTGACAAAATGTGCTTGCCAAATAATTATCTCCCATGGCAAGCCACTAAGGAGATGGAAAAACACTGTGAAGAACCAGAGATTATCATATCTTCTAGGACAGTCATGTTCATGGATCTTGCAAATTGCAAAAAGTGTATTTTTGAAAATGAAAAGTGTCTGTAAAATATGTTTTTTGAAAATCACTGGTTGTTGCAATATATATGTATCACCTCATCTGATATGTGTATGTGAAGATCACTAATATTCTTTGTAGTTTAGCATACAATATAGAGCAGAAACTGTCTCCAGATTTATTTTTTATTTTTTTATTTTTTGCAATACTAAGAAAATAAATGGCAGGCTTTGATTAAAGAAGCCTTGCCTTTTTCTTGGTGATTTTCCACAGTATTAATCACTACTGTGGTGTTATTTTCTTCATGTTTTGATGCATGAGTGGCAGTAATATCTTTTTTCATGGATGGTGATGTTACTAAAGGGATTATGTTACATGGTTGCTTGCAGTAGAGAGATTTCAAATCAGTAACAGAGGAGTTTCTTATCACTCTGGTGTTCCTAAATTAGGAATTAGGGAAAAAAGTTAATCATTTATAACGCATAGCAAGAACAATATAGACTTTAGCCTGCACCTCAGGGTAAGCAGAGTGTGCGACCTCTCTGTGTTGTCCTGCGACTACTGCCACCGTGGAGCTGCACTGACATGTATCAGTGCCCACGAGGTGATTTTGCTCTCCCTTTTATTGCCTGCTGCCGTGGGCTCTCCCAGATCCCAAGCAGGCGTCCGAAGCCTCCTCTGCCCCTGCCACAAGCCCTCCTGCCAAGAGGAGAGACTGCTCAGTGGCAGCATGAGCAGCAGCCCACACTGAGTTTTAAGAGTGGGCAAGAATAGCGACGTAGCCAAACCAACCAAGAGGCTTGAGTTTTAGCTCATGCAGCTGGCCACCTAAAGAGAGGCATCCCAGACTAGCAACACAGCAGATGAGAAAGGCAGCGGCTCCCATCATCCTTGCCCAGCGCCCAGCTCCCCTGCCCCAGCCTTCGTTACAGCAAACCCGTGTCTGCCGCGAGCTCTCTGTCTTGCTCCGTCTTTGTTCAATCCTTAGCCTTTGTGGCAAGGAAAGCTCAGTGCATCTGTAATATTCTCCTATCCCACGTATCGTCCTCCCTACATACTTTTCATGCTTTCTGTATGTTGTCACTGACTGCCTAATTAACTCCTTTTTCATTACAACTTTCCTAAGTTTCATTAGGTCTCTGTAGAGGAAAAGCTCTTCCTGTCCACTGCAGCTCCTCAGCAGTTTGTAAGGTGCTCTCTGTCCAGCACTGTCACAACACTGCACAAGTCAGCAGTGATTTCTGCCTTCACAGCAAAAAAAAGCTGCTTTTTTTGGAGATATATATATGCATATATATTTATAGCTCATTGTGAATTTTTCCTGAAGACCACAGTGGGTGGTTTTTACAAGCAGAGGAGCAGCACATTCATGTGGTGGCAGGGCTGTGGGATGCCTTCAGCCACTAGTGCCAACAAAATCTTTTTTGGTGACACATTAGACTTAATTCTCCCCTCTCCCTGTAATTCATCTCTCAGGATTCTACAACAACACAGCCATTTTCTTGTAAAAACACAGCTTTTGCTCTTCTTAAACTAACAAATAGGCAGCATAAATTAAATCTATAGCCATACATCTGGCATTCTATTTCACATTTTGTGTGTGCTTAGAAGAAGTACTGCAAATTAAGTAAGGAAAATAATGAAACTATGGAACTGTTTTCTTTGTTGGAAATGAGTAAGATTTGTGTGATACTGGAAATGAGAGAAAGCTTTTACAAGAATATATCTAGTTCTAAGTTAAACCCTTGAAATATGTATGGGATACAGTATGACACAGATATTTCTTAAAAATAAATCTTTTATTGCTTTTTATAGAGGTGGAAACTGTTCTATAGGACACAAAGGAAAAATGAGGAAAGGTAAGGGACTATAATTTATATAGTTTTAGAAAGTACCCAGAGGGGGATAAGTGATAATTCTCTACAAAGAGATGATAAAAGACAGGAAGATTTATTCAAGGTTGCACAAGGATGTTTTATAAGCAGCTATTAGCCTTACACTGAAAATGGGGACACCGAGATTCGATATAATGAGAAACTTTCCAACAGAAAGATTTGACAGTAGAGCAGTCTATCAAAAATGGTTATTGAAGCACAACTGTAAGAAGTGTTCAGGAAGAGATCAGATAACACTCTCAAGGGAGAAGTTAGTACTGAGATTAGCTAGAAATGTCCTAAATTATAGCCCTGGTGATGCTCTGAGGACTTGGGTTTTAAAAATATAATTGTGCATTAGTTCATGCCATCTTCTCAGCCACTGTCCCTATAGGTGTTATCTTCTTTTAAGCCTCTACAACAGGAAAGGGCCTAAGTGTCTTTCTCTTGCTCACTTATACTGGGCAGAAAAGAAACAATATCTATTATATACCAGGAGAATTAATTAGCAAACTCAAGATGAATGTATGGGGTGTTTATTTTATTTGATTCTTCCCAGGCCCGGGGAAATACCCCCTGGGTTATCTGACACGAGGTTTTCCTGATGACAGATGTTGCAAATACTGAGAATCCTTGTTCCAGATATGCCACTTTTTCTTGGATAGTAGAAGATGTAACTACACCAGCTTCTGGTGATTTATTTGCTAATTTGCTAGGGATCCTCTGATCCTGATTCTGTCATTCTGTGCGCTGCAGCATTGGCCCAAGCTGAAGAATTTACTCTTGCTCTTGTTTGTGAAGTGGGTTGCTCTCTTCCAATGGGAATGGTACCGTTAAAATAATGCAACGAAAGAGGAACTAAAACTGTTACTGACCACGTTTGTCTGCATTAATGGAGGGATGAAAGTGACTCAATAACTTTTGCTGCTTTCTGGTCCAAGATAGTCCAAAAGCCTTTTAGAGCAGGGTTAGCCTTGTTTTGGTTTATGGCTAAGCCACTCAGTGCTCAAGGAACAGTTCTCTTGGCTGGGAATGAACCTGCTTGTTACGTGGAGGGTGGAATCAAGGATCACAAGATAAAAGGCAGAGGAGAGTGAGGATGGTGAGCAGAATTAGATTACACAGGAGGACATTAAAACAATTCTCCCAGCAAAGTGTATTTATACACTCTTGTTTATGTGTAGTTCAGAATTTCATTAGACATTGTGATGATAGTTAATTTATTAAGTCTTAGACTGGATACTTTAGCAACAATCTAAATCATAACCTTTACTAAGGAAATTTAAGCCTGGGTTAGGTACATCTTCAGATTAGTGCAACTGATTGGCTTCCAGCAAACAAAAACAAAGATGAAATCAAAGCTAGTTTTTCTGAGTGAGAACTGTACTAATTCTGGGAATAATTTTAACATTTTATTGAAGAAAAGATTCCTTTTGTTTAGATTAGCAAAAACTGTCCCAGAAGTTGAAGTCAGTGATACCAGAGTTCACGGAAAGTACTTTGACATAGATGCAAACCTATGTGTTGAGGAGTAGGTAGGCTTCTTCTGAATACATATGCTATTTATATACAAAGCATCCCAAGCGTTTTTGAAAAGCTGTTAAAATGCCAACATCCAGGTCACACGTAAAATGTTCATTTTGCAAGTTTGTTTTATGATAAAATCTTTAATGCATAACCACTTTTTAAAGCCAAAACCCAACCCAGTTTACAGCTACATTTTTGTACAGAGCATTTTCTCTGTTCAGATTCTATCTTCATGTACCAGTGTCTAGAGGTATTCTAGCTTCATATTTTGGAAGCAATAGAGAGAGATGGAAATTAGGTGGGATACAGGTAGATGGATGCAATCAGAATGGTTTCTTTTTAAATAGTCCTGTCTGTGTCCAGCATCACTAAAGAGCTTGCATTTGTTTTTTTGACAGAAGAGACTCTGTCCCTGAGGACAGATGACTTCCCTTGTGGATCTTTTCTCATACAAGGTCTCTTGCAGGGCTTAGTTAATTTTGAAGCAATGCTATGTATTAAACCTCTACACAGTCAGTGTTGTCTCCGTATAGGACTTTACCAGAACAACTGGCCTGATCCTAGCAAATGAATTGTGTTAATTGTTTTGTCTTTTTGTGGAGGGGGCTTTACTTCAGTAAACTTTTTTGGGTTTATTTTTTCTTTTACAGATTCCAAGCATTTGTCTATTTTGCATCTGTCTTTCAAGCTATGTCATGTGGTATCCACTATTTAGCTTCTGTGTTCATGGCTGTTACTCCTAACTTTGTATGTGATATCCCTGGAAATGTGAGCAGGGTTCTCTCCTACAACTCTTCTGGATCAAGTGTAGAGGATATCTGGACACTATGGACATCAACAGAAAATTACATTGTGGTCCAGCTGGAAAATGGAGAAACTTGGGAGCTTAATCAATGCAGCAGATCCAAGAGAGAAGTCAGTTCACATCTCACGTATGAATACAAGGGCAACAAGTCAGAATTTTCTTGTTCCGATGGATTTCTCTATGATCATACAAAATGGAAGAGCACTATTGTTACAGAGTGGGATTTGGTCTGTGACCGAGAATGGCTTGCAAAATTAATCCAGCCTACGTTCATGCTTGGAGTCTTGATTGGAGCAGTGATTTTTGGTGACATTGCTGACAGGTAAAATGCCATCTGAAATTTGTAGCTTTGGACCTCAGTAACTCAATGTGTATCTATCAGTTTTGTTGTTGGTTGATTGTGTATGGATTCAGGGGGTTCTGATGTCTTTTTATTCACAGAAGTGTTTAACTCAGCTTCTTTGTCTTGTAGCAAGCACTAATTTTACAATGTCTTTGTAAATAATTTGCCTTTAGAATTTGTTTGCTAATCCAGTCAGCTGTTTTTCTAGGCCTTGAGTCCTAGATTGCCCTTAGATTATTTTTTCTTTCCTACAAGAATAGCAATGGTAAGTAGTAATAGCAATAGTAAGAGCTGGGAAGAGGTTTTCCTCTTATTTTCCGTGAGTCAGAGAAATTCTTGCTGGAAATATAAGTGCTTATTTCTGGATATAATGAATAGTTAAAGGTTAAAACTCATTTATTTTTAAATCACAGATTTCCTACTCTCTGTCATGAATACAGCTCTGTGGGACTGATGCAAAAGGTCTGAGAGTTTGATCAAGCCCTGTGTTCTTAAAGTAAACACCCAAATATTACCCTTCCTTATCAGTGTTGCAATCCAGTTGTAGTTTTTCCCTGAATGACTAGCTTAACTTCAGGTTAAGCCAGATGGGAAGAAAAATGGTTGTTGGGGAGCTTTGCTGTAATTTCACTTATGACCAGCATGTACAAAGGTTTCTCTGAGCATGGGGGGACCTCGATAAGACCAGTCCGCTGCTCACAGTGCCAAGGGTCTCTGTCAGCTTGCCCCCCTCCAATGCTCCTCCCTGCGTGTTTCCTCAGGTGACACAGGGAGCCACCCAGATTAGATCTAATTCCTAAACTACGGTGTATTTGGCTTTGTCTGAGACAGTTCATGCACTTTTGTTTTCATGTAAAGACTGCTTTAACGTCTTTCTATAAAAGATCTTATAGACTAACAGCTCTGTTACATGGAGGATGAAATCCTGTTCCAGGGTATTGCTAACAGTATGAGCAGAAAAAAAATAGACCAGTTGTGTTGTTTTCCTTCATTAGCACAAAGCTTCAATGTTGCAGTGCAAAAATATTGATTTTTTTTGTTTTAGTATGGATTTTAGAGTACATGGAATCCATTCTTTCTCCTGCTCCAAGAGTTTGTAAATGTAGTTAATACAAAACCAGAATTAATGCCAGCATTTGTTCTGTGTCTCTCTAAATCAGTCATAGCTTTATTAATTAATAGACGACTTAAGAGATTATGATCACATTGTTCTCATTTTCATTAACTCAAGCCATGAACAGGCAGTTAAGATAATACATGCATTCTGAATTGTGGATTTGCAACCATGGATTTTACAGCTGAAAGTTGTTATTTTCTGACAGATGCTGGCTGGTGGGAAATAAGTTTGTGGGTTCCTCCTATTGCCAGTTAACAGATTTTCTAGCAGAAGAGGCCTGACAGCTGGGACCCACTGGGATCACTTCTGGCAATCCTGGCCGGAGTTAGCGACCACATGCACATGATGGCCCCTTCCACACAGATCTTTCAGCTCAGAGCCAGAGGAAAATGGGAGGGAGCTGGAAAGATATAATTGTTTGGGCTGTCCCTCCTATTTACAACCTCACTTTCCAGGACTGTTTTAATGCAGTACTAAGCACTCACAGAGAAAAACAAACACCCTCCCAGCCCTGGAAATTTCCACGCTCTCCACCCACACAGAAGAGCCATATCCGTGAAAAGGTTCAAAGTGGAGTAGATAATAAGAATCCAAGAATATATTATCAGGGAGGGAATAAAAATGATTCAGCCTATTTAGTATTACAGAACATTTGTAGACAGAATATAATGAATCTGTCAGTCGAGTATCATGCATCTATGGCATAGTATTTTATATCTAGGCTTTCTCCTCAGTTGAGTTTGTTGTTGATACCATGGGCTCACTTGTTTAGGTACAGCTAGCTCTGCTTGGTGTACATGCTTTCTCTCTCTGAGGTATGGGAAGAGGACAGAGATAGAGGTTCCTCTTTACCAAATGCCCTTTCTTTATACTAAGTACATTTTTGATAGGAAACTAGTGTTTCACATATAATTTTCTTTGCTGCTAGTATCCTAGTTCACTGGATGTCTATGTACAAGTATGTCATAAAGTTGTCATTGATTAGAGAATTTAACTTAAAGTAGTTGGACAGATCCGTTACAGAGGCCTCACTTAACTATCCAACTTGTTTTTTACTTTTGGCAAGATCTAGCTTGTGCTAGCACTAATAACTTGCCTTAGAACTTACTAAGAAGACAGGGCTTAATATGAAATGTCTGAAAGAGCAAGTCTTACCTCCTGTCCTTGTAAATAAGACAGAATAAATTAGGGAATTTGTTATATGGAAGTTAGATTTCGAGCAGGAAATGACCATATGTAGTGCCCATTTCTACTCTTTCCTTCCTGCCAAAAATTCTGAAGTGGAAGTTTCTCCCGTAAGTGTTTTCTTTTCCTTGAATTTAGCTAGGTTTACTGCAAATTTAATAGTTTTCTTTCTCACATGGTAAACAAAATAGAGGAAGCTAACCAGGATTTCTGTAGTGAGTCAGAACACTAAGTACAGTAACTTCAGACTTACTTCCAGATGAGCTCTCTGCAGTTGCAGTTATGTTTTAATAGGATGTTTATGGTTATTCATGACTTTATTATTGCTGTGATTTGCAGGATGGGAAGACGGCGTGTTATTTGGTTCACGAGCGCTGGCCAGTTTGTTTTTGGTATTGCAGTGGCATTCACGTTTGACTACTACAGTTTTGTGGTTGTGCGCTTTCTCCTTGCTATGGTAAGAAGGGATATTAACCCTGCCTCTTTTATGTGTCATTTCCTACCCCTCCTCAGGAAAACCTCCCTTTTTTTTTTCCTCTTTTCTCTCCTTCTTCATTATTCTAAAGCCCATCTGTTATTTCAGCAGAGCAGGGAGAGTCTGAATATTCTTGGATCAGCAACACTTTTCCTCTTTGAATTAATAGAAAGCATCTGTATGAAGCAGTGTTTGGTGCTTCCTCTATTGCAACCTCTGCTGGACTGGTAACTAAATAGCAGGTGTGAGCAGCAAACTCTAGTTTCTGCATTGCAGCTGGCATTAGAAGTGGACTATATTTTTCTTAAAATAGAATCATAGAATCATAGAATGTTAAGGTTGGAAGGGACCTCTAGAGATCATCTAGTCCAACCCCCCTGCACACGCAGGGTCACCTACAGCATGTGGCTCAGGACTGCGTCCAAGCGGGTTTGGAAGATCTCCAGAGAAGGAGGCTCCACAACCTCCCTGGGCAGCCTGTTCCAGTGCTCTGTCACCCCCACTGTCAAGAAATGTTTCCTAAAGTTCCTGTGGAACTTT
>VZSV01000250.1:5086-34909 GCA_013398735.1 Nothocercus julius | reverse complement strand
CAGAAGGATGCCATGAGGGACGGGGTCAAAAGCCTTGCTGAAGTCAACGTAGATGACATCCACCGCTCTACCCTCATCCATCCAGCTAGTCATTCCGTCATAGAAGGCGATCAGGTTAGTCAAGCAGGATTTCCCCTTGATGAATCCATGCTGACTACTCCTGAGCACCTTCTTGTCCTCCACATGCCTGGAGACAACTGCCAGGATGAGCTGTTCCATCCCTTTTCTGGGGATGGAGGTGAGACTCACTGGCCTGTAGTTGCCTGGGTCCTCCCGCTTGCCTTTTTTGAAGGCTGGCCTGACATTGGCTTTCTTCCAGTCCTCTGGCACCTCCCCGTTCTCCAGGACCTTTCAAAGATGATGGAGAGTGGCTTAGCTATGACATCCGCCAGCTCCCGCAGCACTCTGGGGTCCATCCCAGCAGGGCCCATGGATCTGTGGGTATCGAGTTTCCTTAGGTCCTCTCTGACCCAGTCCTCCTCAACCCGGGGCAGGTCTTCCTCTCTCCAGGCTTCCTCACTTGTTCCTGGGGCCTGGGACTCTAAAGGGCTGCCCTTGGTAAACACTGAAGCAAAGCAGGCGTTCAGCAACTCTGCTTTTTCTGTGTTTTTCGTAACCGGGGCACCCACCCCATTCACCAGCGGACCCACATTTTCTCTGATCTTCCTTTTGCTATTAATATATTTAAAGAAGTTTTTCTTGTTATTTTTAACATCCCTGGCCAGATTGAATTCCAACCATGCCTTAGCTTTCTGTGTCGCTTCCCTGCATTCCCTGACAAGATTCCTATATTTCTCCCAAGGAGCCCGTCCTTTTTTCCACTTTCTGTATACTGCCTTCTTCTGGTTGAGCATTGCCGCAAGCTCCTTGCTCATCCACGCAGGTCTCCTGCCCCCTCTGCCTGACTTCTTGCACACAGGGACGCACTGTTGCTGGCCGTGGAGGAGGTGCTGCTTGAACACCAACCAGCTCTCATGGGCCCCCCTACCTTCTAGAGCCCTAGGCCACGGGATTCTTCCGAGGAGGCCTCTGAGGAGGCCAAAGTTGGCCCTCCTGAAGTCCATGGTTGCAAGGCTACTTACAGCCCTGCCTCCTCCTCGTTGGATCCTGAACTCCACCAGCTCATGATCACTGCAGCCGGGGCTACCCCCCACCTTCACATCTCCAACAAGCCCCTCTCTGTTTGTCAGCACGAGGTCCAGTAGCCCACGTCTCCTCGTTGGCTCCTCCACAACCTGCATCATAAAGTTATCATCCACGCACTGCAGGAACCTCCAGGACTGTTTGTGCCTGGCTGTGTTGTCCCTCCAGTTGATGTCAGGGTAAAATAACAAATCTGTAACAAGTATGATTTTATCTCTGCTGTTTTCAGTGATGGAGGAGAGATGCGCTTCTCTTCCATGCATCTCTTTGATCTTTTAAATTACATTCGAAATGCTAAGTATATAGGTAGACATGTTTAACACGTTTATACTGTACTTAAGAGTATTCCAATATGTGTGTGTATATATGTGTGTGTCTTTATATATTTATGATTATATGTATTTAGTGACAAAATTTAAATTACAAATTTATATCCAAAGTTATAATGCTTATAATCTTCCATTATATAATGCATTGAGAAATTAGAATGCTATATACTAAGTTATATAAAGTAGTTAAGAAAATTGAAAAAAATTGCGTCATTTATTTTATTCCTGATGACTGTGCATTAGTCAAAAAAGGACCTTGGATCTGGACTTCCCTTTGCCTGACTATTGCTCAGGAGGATTTCCTATGGGGAAAACCACATGGGCATTTTGGCCTTGAACAGTGAGATCAACAGAAGCCCCTCTACTGAGTGCCCTGGCTGTTGATGCTAGGAGATATGGCAGTTTATAAAAGCAGAAAGCTCTGACCAGACAGATGCTGTTGCTTTTCCCTGCCTACTGGGATGAATTTGCAAGCTGGAGGTCCAAGGTCCCAGCCCCATGCCACTGAGATGAGCAACAGCTTCCCAAGCATTTTCTGTGGGTTCAGCAGCGGTTCATTCAGCGCAGCATTAGTAACCAGAAAATTGACTGATCAAAATAAGTCACTGGAATATTTTCTAATTTAGATTTTCTGACTGAATTAATGCTCTGAGGTGGCAAGAGTTTAGAATGTTTCCAGAGAAGCTGAAATATATATGTTCAATGAAGAAATGTTTTAATGAAAACTACACGAGTAATTACATTCTGTTAGTATGGCTAGATAGCATATGAAAATCTGTAACAGGTTTCCTATAACATATAAATCAGATTCTCTTCCAGCATTGTAAGAGGATGAATTAATGAGGCAATTTACAAGGGTATGGAAGCTAATTTGCAGTAAATTTGCAGATCCCTGTCATGTGCGTTACTAATAGTCTACTTAAAAAACAAGGTCAAGATTTCCAAAAGTGGCTCTTATTTTGGTGCACCTTGTTTTTTCAAGTGTCCAGTTTGTGATGCCTTTAATGGACCTGATTTGCAGAGGTGAAAAGCTTAGTGATATGAGCAAGGGAGGCTTGAATTTCTCAGGTTTCCCTTGATGGTGCTTCCCTCCTCACTAAAGAGAGGCATCCAAAATCCCATTACATTTTCAAATACCACCCCGTATTCTGAAGGTTTCAGTGATTTTTTTCTCCAGTTGATTTGTCTTCAGGATTGCTTTTTTTTCCTGTCTGTTAAACATACACAGCTTGGGAACTCTGTTAACTCTTTGGTTTTACTGCTGTTGTGCAGGGAGAGTAGGCACCAACCTCACACTTATTTTTCTCTCTCTCTTTCCCCCCCAGGTTTCCAGTGGCTATCTGGTTGTGGCTTTTGTTTATGTTACTGAGTTTGTTGGCACTAAAGCTCGAACCTGGGCTTCTATGCATGTCCATGCTTTTTTTGCTGTGGGAGTGATGGTTGTGGCACTCGTGGGATTTTTGGTTCGGACCTGGTGGGTCTATCAGATATTTCTCTCCATAACAACTCTTCCCTTTGTCTTGTGCTGCTGGATGCTCCCAGAGACACCTTTTTGGCTACTGTCAGAGGCAAGATATGAAGATGCACAAAAAGTAATTGATATAATGGCAAGATGGAACAAAGTAAGCACTCCTTGTAAAATCTCTGAACTCTGCTCAGTCCAACAAGACCATCTAGGCAGTGGCAGAACGGGTGATAATGACGTATCTTCCACGAAGAAGCACAACATCCTAGATCTGTTTTGTAATTGGCCCATTGCAAGAAGGACCGTGACAGTCTGGCTGGTCTGGTTCACTGGGAGTTTGGGATACTACGTGTTCTCCCTGAGTTCGGTCAATCTAGGAGGCAATGAGTATTTAAATCTCTTTCTCATAGGTAAATATTCCCTTGAACTTTATTCTGCTTCTGACAGAGCTGTAATGTGTAATTTAGAAGTATCTAGTAATTTGACAGATGATTTTCTGGCTTATTCATTCTACTATAAACCTTTCTCAAAAATGTTCATGTTAATGCTTCAGAAAGTTGACTAACACCAAAGGGAATCTATTCACTTTGAATCTCACCATTTCTGGAAAAAAAATATGTATTTTTTGAGGTACAAAGTTCTATCTGGCATTGTAAAAACATTTTCATTGTAAAACCAAATCTATTTTTTTCTCTTTGCATGTAAGCATGCAGCAGAGCCACACAAACAACAAAGGAAACTGGACCAGCATCACAAATTTACATAGCTCCATTAAATGCACAGACTGTGAAGAAGGCAGTAGAGATTATTCCTGTAAATTCTTACAATCTTGACAATATTAAGTCCATCTATACTGATGATAGATGCACTCTATTTTCAGAAGCAAGAGTAATTCTAGTTTTCTCTTTTTTTTTTTTTTAAATTCAGTTTCTGTATTCTTTTAATTTTGTCTGCCTAACTGTAATCTTCCTCTGGTATGTAAGTTGTTTGTAAAGGCTGCTCATGCATTCAAGGCATGATCCAAAGTTTGTTAAGATCAGTGGGAATATTCCATTGACTTCAGAGGAATCCAAATCAGGCACGCAGCTCTGAGCCAGCAAAGAATTAAATCGTGCACGTTGCTTTATGCATCTGAGAGCTTGCAGTGAAGCGGACGTGACTGTTCATGTACATAAGCACACTGCAGGACTGGGACTCTCACAAATTCAGTTTGTGCAGTTGTGATAATATCCATTTCATATTACAGCACACTGGTAGACTAATTGTTGTGTTGCAATAACTGCAGTGGTATGATAGGAGTGTGATACATAAATCCCTTTATCTGCCTATTTCAAAAATATTCCAGGAGACTCCTCACATTACGCTGAATAACTGCAGCCTGCTTATATCAACAAAGAGCCAGAAGACTATTTCCCTATAAGTATATTGACATACTATATGTGCTTAATAAATGCATGCAGCATATCCGTATGTTGTAAATGTGTTGACAAACTATATGTGCTTAGAAAAGGCATGCAGCATATTTGTTCGAGGTTGTCCCTTATGTTCTCCCTTGATTTTGCATTGGACAGTCACATTCTGTATGAGCAAGCTGGTTTAAACATGTCCAAACTGGCTTAAGCTCAGTATGATTTGTCCAGGGGCAAATCATGTTTGAACAGGGTGTGTAAACAGTTGCAGCCAAACTCCAGTTCCAATAGGGCTGCAGAAGTTTTTTCTGGAAAGAGACATGAGAAAATGGGGATGACAGTGGGATATCGTTAAGTGACTGCCCTCTGTTTTTATGAGGAAGAGAGAAAGATGAAGCTGTTGGTGTGAAAAGACCTGGAGCAAAAGAATGGCAAATGGATGCTTTCAGGCACAAATGTCAGTGCTGGGAGAGCAGGGCCGAGGCCTTGCTGTTTTCTGTAATTTCCCAACCATTTCCATGCTTCATTCCCACAACAAATTGATATGGAGCTTCTTTATGCTGTAAAACCTGGCTCCCTTGTCCCATCTTCACCTGGGGTGATCACAAATGATTTTTATTTCCCATTACCATTTTTGCGATGAACTGAGCAAGCCCGACACACTGGTTATCTCCAGATTTCACCTACCTAGTACATTTAAAATCAGTTTAACCCGTAGATTAACTGAATCCTCGTACAGAGGAAGTCAGAGTTATTGCGAGAGTCTGTCACCATGGGTTAAAACCAAATTAATTTCATACTGACAGGTGCTGTGGAGTTGCCTTCCTATATCATTGCTTGCATTGGGATGGACAAACTGGGAAGGAGAAACACACTCATTCCGTTCCTTTTATCAAGTGCACTGATTTGTGTTTTAATTATGTTCATACCTCAGGTTAGTCATATATCATTTAAAGTGTTCCTAATATAGAAATATATTTTATAGAATCTGAGGTCTGTAAATGCAGTTTTTCTTTCTAAATCATGTAGCTGATGAAACATAGGCTTTAAAATGCAGTTGTCAGTCTAAGATAGATTTCTATATATTTACACTAGAGATTTCATGCTATTATCATGGGAATCGCAGGTAAAATGTTCTGAGGGCTTGAATGAACCAAGACTGGTAAAAAAGTTTATATATAAGAAAAAACATAAATATTACTTATTGTTTAAAAAAATCACAGCTTTTTAAGGATGTGAATTAAGTTTGGAACAGTAACATTATCTGATGGTTTATTTGTTTGTGCTCTCTTTCATTAGGATTTCAGTATATTAATTATCTTAGCAAATATGGCTGGAAAGTTCTCAATAGGAGTGGCATTTGGCCTTATTTATCTCTACACAGCTGAACTGTATCCAACAATTGTAAGGTAAGAGCTTTCACCAGCCATGTATTTTTCATTGCTTTTCTCTTATTTCATTTCCTCTGTTATGTTCTTGGGTCAGATCTGGCTCCTTTTGGCATTAATGGCAGTAGTCCAACAGCTTTGGGTTGAGATGAGTTTCTAGAGCTGTCTGATATTTGGCTATAAAATACATTTTTATTTAGTTTTCATTACCATTGGCACTGATTGGTTTTCTTGAGGGACCAGAAGAATGCTCAATACTTTCTTAAACATTACCTATGCTTTTCTTGACACTCCTGGTTATACAGCTTGTGATCTATATGGAATGATGATTGAATTTAATCTTAATTATGGGAGCAGCCTAATTTCACTGTACTAGAAATTTATATTGTGTAACATTACTTAGTAGTACAATTGCATAAAGACATGTATCATTCTACTGGTGTTGTAGGTGTGCATGCATTTCTGTTTGCTGCATTTACCAGATTCTTATTAAATTCTTTGTTTCACGTGTAGGTCACTTGCTGTTGGAAGTGGGAGCATGATGTGCCGTGTAGGAAGTGTGGTTGCTCCTTTCTGTGTATATCTAAGAAGCGTCTGGATTTTCATGCCACTTGTAAGTCTTTATTTCAACGGCGAAGGCTTCTGGTTTTGAAAAGGAATGTATGTTACTTGTTTTTTTTCAGGAACTGGAAGTCAAAGAACCTTTATTTTGAAAAGAAAATTGAACGAGTGATTCTTGTTCTAAATGTTAAGTCTCAGAGTTTATGAGACTTAAAGCATTTTAAGAATATGCAGATAAGCTTAAGAGATATTTTGAGTCAGTAAAATCTTCTCTGAAGTTGTTATGATCAAAGACATAAACATTGTTATGAACTGAATCCTGGTATAAAATTGATAATGTTCTTTTCTACAAAAACATATCAATCATATAACATTTATGACATAACACACTTCATACTTACTCAGCAGGCCTAGCAGTTCTTGACCATGCTGATAATTTACTCCTGTGCTTTTGTCAAAAGGGCACAATTTTTTTCCAATCTTGGAATTCAACATGGATGGCTCCCAGACTTTTCTTAATATTATTCCTTAATCTCTTCCATGGTTCCCATGGGACACTGCATCTTTGGAATAGGCTTTCAAAAGATCAAGAGTTTCATATATTTACTGTATTTGGGCTTCAAAGCTGTCCCAAAGCACCTTTTTTTTTTTTTTCATTTACACGAACCAAAATGTAGTCCCTGAAGAAAAAGCTTGTCCTATATAGTATTTCATGAATGCCACTTACCTATGGCCAGGGTATTCTGCCCTGTGAAAGGCTAAGAAGTACCAAGTTGGAAACAACCAGGAAAAGAGGCAGCAGAGGTGCTTAGGAGTCAACAGTATTGACAGACAGTGAATAACCATTGAAGAAACAACTCAAGAGATCCAAGAGAAGAAAATGGTGTGGGGGTAAATTTAAGGGTGACAATGACGAGCAACAGATTGGATTCGTTAAGGAGGTCCAGCTTGTAGGTCACTCCAGGTCATGCTACCATTAGGTCCTTATCTTGTAACTCTGCTTGCCCCAGAAAGAGACAGGTGAGACGATTCCTTTGTGCAGTTTGGGCATTTCCTCTACATTGTGTGGCTTTTTCAATTTCATACAAAATATTTTAATTATTTCCTGCTCACAAATGAAACATATTTCTTCATTATATTTCTGCTATGAGGCATTTGCTACTTAGAAATCCTGTAGCTATTCAATCCTATTTTTCTTCTGAAGGGTAATTCCTGCCCACATATGTAGAAACAAGTAATTACAGAGTTTGTATTAAGGATTTAAGTAGAGAATTCACTTAGAATTCTTAGAATTCACTGTGCCTAGCAAACTAGTGTTATATATAGAAAACATATGTCAGAAGGTGAAAACCATGGGATGAGTCTTTGACCTAGATTTTTTTCTCTAATTGTGTGTACCACATTGAATTTCCTACAGAACTGGCATTGTGCCCTTTTGATATTGCAACTGTAAAATCTTCAATTATAAATGATACAGGGTGATTTGAGGGAATTTTGGAAACTTGGATCATTATTTAAATGAATTGCTTCCAGTTGTTTGGGATGTTTATTGGTGCAGTTAAGCCACAGATGGGCAATGGGGAAAAATTTGGGAGAGCAGTGCAAATGGCAGTAAAAAGGAGAGGAACTATTTCAAATATGAACAGCTCAGTGTACAAAAAGTATTCAGAGTGGCTGTGGAGATGTGTAGCAGTTAACTGTGAATATGTTTTTATTATTAGCTCCTACTACAAAGCATTTATCAGTTTATTAAATAGACATGTCTTTGGTTGGAGCAGAGTATGCCAAGTCTCAGCTAACAGAAGTGTTTTGGAATGAAAGTGAAATGAAATGGATTACGTTTTAAAGTAAACTGATATACCTCATTTTGATCTATTATACACACCACACACTATCAAGCAGTTAATACTGCTATTTGTTTGACAGTCTGCCTCTCTTAAAGCTCTGCCACCTGGGAGTTTCAAGATATTCCACCAAATGCCTATAAATCTTGAATAACTTGACAAATACGTTGTTTGTGTGACAACTTTCTAGACAACTTACAATAAACCAAATGTTCTACATATAGTCTATTTGTTTTTCTCAGCTGTTAAGCATTATGTTACCTTAGCCCCTCAACAAGCTTGATTTCTCTCTTAGATAAACCATAAAGTACAAAAACAACACCAAAAAGTCCATGAAGTTTAGTGAAGTTAAATACGTGCAAATCCTGTGTCTAATACTACTGAATTTGCAGGACAAAATTTAATCTTTTTTTTTTTTTTAAACAAAGTGGGAATTTTGTAAATAAGATCATTTCTTTAAGATTGGGTTTGAGCCAACAGATATGGATATACATTTGATCAGCAGAACACAATAATCACTGGTTCTTCAAAGTAAGAAGTGTTATTTTTGAAGGATTTTTAATGCAGATTATCCTCGTTCTAGATGGGGTATTTAATCCTGACCTTTAGACCAGTGTGAAATTAAAACTGCTGCTTCAGGTAGGGGGGGAAGGCACAAGAAAAATGATCTTGATTCTGTTTAAAGTTGTTTATGGTAGTGGTTAGAAGCTGCTGGATATATGGGAATGTTGGAAATACTTTGAGAGTTTGACGTTCCAGAAAGTCCGATTTAAATTAACACCCTGAAAAAGCAATGAATTTAAACAAATACTCTCGTCCCAGTAACTTCAACAGAGTTTAAACATAATTAAATATCTTAGAGAATAATGCACTTTAATCCATAGCCTTTTATCTAATTGATAGCATAAAAAGGACATTTTCTGATGTTGAGTTAGAAGCAAAATATTATGTGCTTACACAGTATACGTATTTGTTAAATTAGGCTAAATTAGGTCAGATACCTTTGATTGAGTGCGAGTAATTTCCTTGATAAGTGTGGGTTGTGTCCCTGGAAACGTAGAGGACATTTGAAAAGTCCTCTCATTAACATACTGTGACTTAATTCTTTCATATTCTCTCTTTTTGTAGGAAATACTGGAAAATGCTTTGTAGAGTCAGGGAGATGAAATTAATTAGCAGTTTGGGTGCAGCAGCCTTTTCACGCTGAAAAAGAAAGCTAACACTTGGTGATGGAATAGAGAGAGCCAAGACTGAAAGGCAGGAAAGATGGTGATCACTGCGCTTATGGAACAGGAACAGTTAGCAGGGAATAAGGGGGACCTTCATGAGGAAGGAAAGCCTGGGAAGAATAGAAAGTGTCTGAGAGACTGACTGGAAGAGAAAAGACACACACATTCAACATATGGTGTTGCTTTAACCTTGTTCCACTGGGCAACAGTAGTGACCCTGTTCTCGTATACAAAAAATGAATAATGTGTGAGCTTCAGTATCCTTCACTAATCCTCAGTGCTCTTAAATAGGAGCTTATGACAGCTAACATATTCCTATTCAACTTGTCTTAGCATGGCAGAAAAATCATGTTTCAGTCATGGAGAGAGTTTTGTCACTCAGAGGTAAGAGCTGAATATCTCCGAATATATTTCTAAATATCCTTTCTGCCATATATATATTTGTATGTCTGCAATGTGTCAGTTTGTCACTCAGTAATATTTTCACTGATCCTGTTTCTGCTATTTTGTTTTTGTAATTTCTCATGATAGGATCATAACTGTTTTATTTTCATTCTAATTTGCAATGCTGAACAGTATTTTGTTTATTTTTTAATTTTACCAGCTTCTATATACAATCTAAGTTTAAAAAAAAAAAAAAAAGTGTGCATCAGTGTAGGTTCTGCTTCTCAGAAGACTGCTTGAGACAAGCTGACATCTTAACTCAGAGGGAAGCAAAGGCAGCAAAGTATATTTACATGGAAAAGCTCTTTTGGGGTTACTATAGAGAATTTCAATTTTAAATCGCCTTTCTGACTGAAAGAGCTATTCTCACTCAGAAGTGGATGATAGCTGGATGTTACTTTTCTCCAGCTCTGAGAGATCTAGCCACAGTAATTTCCAATGTTCTCTCACACTCAGAAAGGAAGAATTAAACAAATGGGGCAGACCTTAGAATCACCACAGGGCAAAGGAAGGATGATACACTAGCACAGTACACAGGAAAACTCTCTGCCCAGGCATGATGTAATTTATGTAAGCATTAGTTTCCTTTAGAGTCAACGATGGACGAAAGTTGTTCCGTGTTTGGAAGGAGTAAAGTGTGAAATGTGCTTACTAAACAGGGCACAGAAATGAAGGAAAAGATTTTCAGGCAGAATCCTTCCTCCTCACACTGCATTGGAATGCAGAGCAAAACACTTCATTTGCTCTTCATTAACTTTGCTGCATAATCTTTCATCTATGCTCGCGGAGACAGATCTTTTATACAGCCAACATTTAAGACTTTGCTTTACATTAGAGTTTCCTGCTCTTTAAGTGCACTATCAAGCAAGATCAAAGATTTGCGTAACTTGAAAGACATTTCTACCCTTACAGCTGCTGTTCATTTCTTCTAGTTGCTTGTTGGAATCATGGCTCTCCTGAGTGGAATGTTAACAATAATGCTTCCAGAAACTCTTGGAAAACCATTGACTAATACTTTGATGGAAGCTACAGAATTGGGAAGAAACAAGGAAAGCTGTTCAGGGAAGACTCCTCCAGCAAAGATAGAGATGTTTGGTCAAGAAACAGCCAACACTGAGAAATAAAGCAACAGCAAAATGTCCTTTCCTGATTTTAATAATTATATAATTCTTAAGGTCATCTTAGTCAAGAAATGTGACTGTACTACAATATCTGTGCCTTTTAATCTCTACCCAGCCTTTGCTTTTCAACAGAGCAAGTATACAAAGCCTTTACGCCTGTCCCAGGTACTGTAGAAATTTTGATGAGATTTCTCAATCCTCTGTCAGGAGAAGAAACTCTCTCAGAATTTTAGGAAACTTATCTGACTTGTTGTGACCAGTTGGAATGTGCACTCTAATTTTTGAAAGCTTCCTCATTACACATACATTCAAAAATATTCCAGTTCTTTACTTCAGATTCTTTGCAATGCAACACAAAATGCCCCATCCATCCTTGTCTTATGGCAATCGACAGTTCCAGGATTCAGACTTCAGACCATAGTAAACTCAAACACATAGTTATAGTTCAACAGAGAAGACTTAATAGTGGATCAAGTCACACCAATAATTTAAAAGTTAAGCCAACCTACTCAATTTATTTTTCAAATTTACTAATGGAAAAGTAGCCATTGCTAGCTGCAAAAAATATTTTGTGGAACAGCTTCTGACTGAAACAGTAATCTTACATTTGCAGAATGTGCAACTAGTTTATATACTACTCATTCTGTTGAATGTCTTAGTGGTTTAGAAAAAAAAATCCACTGAACTGTTGTTGCCTTAGTAAATTCTTTTTAGTTTAGGCGACATCTGATGCCTTTGAAAACTGTACTCATTCCAGACTGTTATTTCAGTGCACTCTTCTCACTTGTTTCAGCTCAAATACAGCATCAGTTTCTTAATAACTTTTAAGAATTACGCCTGCAACAAGGCCTAGCCCTGTCCTCATTGAAATAGAGTAAGTGGCGCCCTGGTCTTCCTCAGGCTCTCTACACAGAGGTGCCTACACAGTGTTATTTATCATAGGCCAGTTCTCTGTAGCTCCATTTTTCCCCTCATACTATACAAAATCAGATACAAAATTAAAGATAGAAAATATGACAAGCTAATTACCAGCTCCAGATAGTTTTAGTCCGATTGTCTGTGAGCATCCCACCGCTGTCACACCTCATGTGTGTATCAATCCTTACCTGCTGGTACAGTGATCATGTCTGGTGACTGTGGACCATAGGAAACGAACACAGCTCTGAATGCATTTATTGCAGCTGCTGCTTTTGTAGCTTCTTGTCCCAGCCCTCCTTTTTCAGTGTGCCTCCAGACCCAGGTGTTTCTTCCCCTCCTGTATCCTCAATGCTCCGTCAACCTTGAGCTGAGGCAGGCAGCCCTCAGCTGTGTATATCTGGGTTGAAGGAGCCGTCCACTGCCTGGGCTGGGTGAACTCCATCATCCCCAGACTGAAATTATGATTTTTCTTGTCCTAGGCAACTTCTCTCAAGCTAGTTGGTACGACCTCATCTAAACAAGTCTTTCCCTTGTTACTTCTTGGCGATGTACCCTGAAATAAGACATTGAAATTACTGTAACTAAATATTCTATATGCTGTATAAGTCACTGTTCATGTTTTTCCTTGTATGTCTGCACAGTCATATTAGTTTCAATGATTTCTAAAAACAGTATTTGGTCTATATCTGTTTGAAGAAGAAAATAAAGACTTTCTCTTCAACTACTGCATGGTCCTGGAGTACCAAGTAGCATTTGGTTCTTGGACTGAGGACAAGCTCTTACCCTATGTGAGGTCTAACAGGTTTCAAAGCCTAACAAAAATCAACAAGTTTAAATTTAGACAATTTCTATTTGATAATTCCATGTAAAGCCAAATCTTTATTCTCCCCTGAGTTATGTGGGTGCTTCAATATTTACAGAAAAAAACTCAGAAGAAAATTGCGCGGATTGTTACAGCTTCTGTCCACATATATTAATTCAGCAAAAGCAACTGCCTAACCTCAGCTATGTGAGTAATCCCATCAATATGCAGAGGGGCGCTTGAATACATACTTTGAGGACTAAAGATGGAATTACTCATGTACTCTGGCTTTCTGTTTTGCTGCGGAGCAGCTCTGGGATTCTTCCTTTGCCCTTCCCCTCCATTCCCCAGGGCAGAGCAGCTGTCCTTACCGGTAGCATCTGCTTCCCAGCCCTGCACGCCCTGCCTTTAACCAGGGCTTACCAGGGTTGCAAAGGAAAGTGCTTTGCAGTAGTGCTGGCTCTCTGGCATAACCACCATGCTCCCTGACAAGCTCCAAGTAGTTGCATGATCTGAGGTTATTTCACACTGTTACTACTTCTTTTTTAGCCTACGATCCTATCTAAAACACCTTCATCCTGAGTGCTGGGGACAATTTCTCAACTTCCTTACCAGAATACAGAAAATTTATTTACATATATCTCTCTGTGAACAGTTGATGTATGTTATGACACTCTGACTTGAGTGATTCAAGACCAGGTCTATTGTAATCAGGATATGTAAGGTAAAGAAAGAAAAAAATAAAAATGAAAAAGGCAAAGACCTAAATACACAAGGATTCCTGAGCAATCCTTACAGACTACAGCTTTCTCATGATAATTCTGACCCAAAATGCAGCTTGTTGGTTTTTAACCCTTTAAAGCTACTCCTCTTGTCACAGAAGTCGGTTGGTTTTTGGTCGTTAATTCAAGTGAGAGCTGGATTTTCTCTGGGCTAATGACGACACTTTTTCTTTTCCCCTGGAAGTTGTCCTACAGCTGTACCTTTTGAGATTTAGTGCTTGAGTAGCTTTGAAGATGCTCTAGGGTACCCTATTCTTTTAGCTGAGGAAATTTCTTATTGTAAAAAGGAAATACTCTGTGTATATGTGGCTGTAGCATTTCTGTTTGCTTGTTTTTTTCAATGCTGACAAAAATATGTTTAACACTACTACTCTGCTATAAATGTACTGTAGGAAGGGTGAGTTGATTTCTTTCTTCTACATATGCCTAATTTATCAGAATCCTCTTGAAAGAGGACACTGAATTTTTGAGAAAATGCTTCTTTACGTTGGAGCATATTTTCCCCTCATTGCTCATTAAAAATTCTTTTTCATAGTTTCTTATTTGTGGCCTATTTGTTCGTTTGTTTGTTCTTGTCATCTCTTAGTGCAAATTTCTTAGGCTGATCAATGACTCTGGACATATATAATGGTTTGATAAGATACTGGATTTGAATTCTGACCTGCCTTAATTGCTGGTTATTGTTATATTATTGCTGCAATGACAAATGTTTTTGTCTTAAATTGATACCATATTTTATTAATCATATTTTATTTGTCATGGGCCCACTTTCTGGGTTAAGTAATGGAAATGAGAGCAATTATTATTGCCTTAATGCTGACTAAAGTAAAAATAGTAAATACACCTACTTGGTATTTTGAATCTACTGTATTTTAAAACTGTGGTAAAAGACACAATTTTCTACTTTGATGGCTCATTTTGGTTTCTTTGTTAAAATATTTATAGTTTAATGAGCTGTGTTGAAAAAACAACTCTGCAAATTGCATGCGCTGTGTCAGATGCACGGGGCTGTACCTGAATGCCTGAATGAGGGAGGGGATGGTGTCTACAGGCTGGGAGGCTTTGTGCTTTGTGGAAACAAGAGATGGTCCCAACCCAGGGCTAAAGGGGATGGAGGATGCCCTGCATCCTCCTGTATCTTTTGCAGCTTATTGCTACCAGTGCTTGACATGCTCAGAGCCAGCACGCACATGCTTGCAAAACGCAGGGTGTTGGTGGCTGTGAAATGGAGGGTTCGAATTCACCCAGTGCACTTGTTCCATGGACCTTTAGGACAGTCGTCAAAATCCCACAACAGATTCAGACAGGGGAAAGTAAGGGCACATTTAAAAAAAATGATTATGAGCATAGATGAAAGAACAAATTTATGTTATGAAGAGAAGTTGTAGTGAAGCAGTGGCTGCCGTGCCCCATGTCTCATGAAGAAAAGTTAGAGCACATCTCTGTAACCTAATTTTGTGCAAGCTTCTGTTCCAGGAGAGATGTGGATTTTAGTAACCTGCAGGGGAGGTGTGTACTCTTTGGAAAGACTTTGTCCAGAATGTGTGCATTTAATACAATATAAGTTAATAATGAATTTTTTAATATTGTGTTTTTATTACCTGCAATTACATTTGAGAGTAAGGTCAAACTCTTTATCTATGTAACATTTTTTAATTGTTACCCCTTAATTTAATGAACTCCTACAGTCACCAAGTCCCTGTTGGGTGTATGCTCGCTGATAGGGACTGGTCAGGCACCGGTGTCCCATGTGGTGTCCCATCTGCAAGGCAGCAGACCTTCAACTCTGCAGGTAACGAGAGTGAAAGGTCCTGTTATGTGACATAGTATGTAGAAGATGAAAAATGCTAAGAACAAATCCTGTTCTGCAAGCCTGTTCAAATATTTGTTTGCTAAAGGCGAGAAAGTTGAATCATCTCTGATGCTAATTTCAAGAGTACTGGGTCAATCAAGCTGAGAAAAATCAAGCCTAAAAAAACTCACATCCTTCTCTTAATATGACTGATGTATTAATATGATTGCAACAGATCTGTGCACAAAAACAGCTCTTTCAAAGAAATTAATAACTTTTTATTTTAAAAGTGCAATGATTAAAATTAATCAGAAATAATGAGAAATTTAATGACAAACCAGTACTTCTCTGCATCCCTAACACCCAGACTTGGATAATGCCCAGGACCTTGTTGCAGATAAGTAGGATCCAACCCATGGGGTATTCACAGGCATCCTTTTATTAGTGTTGCCTCATAATGTTTTGCATATAGAAGAACTGGTTTGCACAGCACGAAGGAAAAACTTAGCACCGAGGGGCAGTTTGGATGCAGATTGTCTCTAGGGTCTCATTTCCAGTGCCGGACTGAAAAACAGTTTTGAATGAATTGTTTATTATCACAGCAAAAGAATTGGAGCTAAATGGTCAACCTCTGAGTAAATATTTTAACAAAGCTTTTCAATAGGCAGTATATTGCTCTGTATTGAGAGAATTGCCCCAGGAGTCAATCAGTACTATTGGAAAACAGTGAAATGAGGAGCATTGCAGCCTCTCTGCTATAATGATAATTTGCCATGGACAGTGGTCTTGGAACCGGTTAAAGAAGTGATGTCCATGTTGTACCTAAGATCAGAACCAAGTTCGTACCATTGTCTTCATATAGGTTGCTTCTTGTTATTACTGTTGCTCTTTGAGGAAGACTACAGAAAGAAAAGGGAGTCCTAAGTTAAAGAGAGCTGTTCTGAAGCAGTGCCCTGGCGGGGTTTGGCAGTGTGCTGAGCTCCAAGTGCTGTCAGTGCTGCGTGTGACTTATGGCAGAAACCTGCCTATCTCTTCCTGCATGGTCAATCTATGAGCTGCACTTAGTCAAAAGATACAATAGCCGCTATCGCAGGGCCGGGCAGCGGCACTCTTGAGATACAAACAAGAACAAATGTTGCCCTTGGGGGACTATTTACCCAATTATTTGCTAATTCAAAATTACATAGTGTGCACAATACACGGAATAACACATTCACAAACATCTTGAGGGGGTCTTAGGCATTTGGACTAATACACGGAGCTTATTCCATGTTCCCTTTCGCACTTTTTGTCATCTTCTATGACAAAGTGCTAACATTTATAGCAAAAAACAAATAGCCTCTGTTAATCTTCTGTTAATCAGGGCCAGGGATGAGGGAGTTAGACCCAAGATACAGTGTACTTTGCTGGTCATTTTAGTAAAAGACAGAGATAAGAAAAACAGTCATAGCTCTAAAGAGTTGGAACTGCTTCTTTTCATAGTTGTCTGTGTAGACAAACATTTGTGATGGAAAATCACAAAAGTAGCTTTTACAGAACGGGAGGACAAGCAAAATTCTTTGGCCTGAAATCTGGTGTGTATTAGTTAGGGGAACTTCAGCAAGGCGCAGTATGTCCTGAGGGCCTTTTGTACGTAGAAGGGTAAGAGCTGCTCAGTGAAATGGCTGTAAGTGTTGATATCACACACGGGAAACCAGCTTGTGTTTCCTAGGTCTCCTTCTCAGCGAAGGCTGCAGCGGGAATTCCCCCAGACTATCAGCCTGACATAACATCTGACACGGAGGGTTTCAATCCAAATCCTTCAAGTCTGGCAGAGCTGTAAGCAACCAGAAATAGAACATCAGAACAAAAAAGAGCAGGCAGATTTAATCTTAGCTGGTGCTGCAATCTCTGTTTGTATTTGAGGGAGGAGAGACCTTGGTGTCTGAAAGGTTCCTCTCCAAAATTACGGACATCCTGCAATGCCTCTGAGTAGCATGCATTTTACCAAAAATACACCAAGCCCTGCTGCTTTTTCATTTCAAAACAAACAGATCTTTTCATTTTTTCTGTCTCCCTCCCTGTCTTGTCCAACTCTATGTTTTCCTACCTTCTCAAAAAATGCTATACAATTACTTGCGCAGAATTATTCCTTCTTTATTTCACTGTAATAGGGAAAAAATAATCAGGAACTATGCATCTTAAAAGGTCAGCAATTAGTGTATCTATAATATGCTTTTTTTTCCATTTAAGAACACAGTGAAGAGTTAAAAATATTGTATATGTTCAAATGTTCCAAACCAGAAAGAAGTTCGTAGGCAGAGGATTCCTTATCTTGTAATAATATTTCTTGGACATTCAAATTGAAGTCTGCTAAGTTGTTGTTTTTGCAAAGCTTTGCCCTTTTTCTTTGAAGCATGGAGCTGTGTACACATGTGGACTTTGGCAAAGTGAGAATAAATCATGGAGAACTGTGCTGTTAGTCCTACCTGCTGTTGCCTGTACAGATGCTGTCTGGGTGGCTTCCTACTCTTTCTTTAAAGCAACATGAAAAACAACAAAAAAAGCCTCTTTGGCAGAGTCCTGTCAAACACCATCCAATGGGGCTGGGGCAGATTGGTTTACAGACATTGAGTCTTCCCATGCCTGTTCAAGGACTGGGGCAATGCAGCAGCTCTTAGCAAAAAGGTTGTGCTAGAAATGTTAGCTCTGGAGATGGCTCCCCCATCCTTAAGGCACCACATGACAATGTAAGGCTCAAAGCCATAAAATTATGGTCCTCAAAATTTTGGCAAATGCTGTGCCCATGAGTCCCCAAACACATGAGATTAAGCCTGACCGGTTATTCCTGATGAGGAGGTGAGCGCTTCCCATGTGGAAATTGTGTCCTGCAGCTGGAAAACCCTGCTAGACACTTTCACCAAAATCCCCGTGGTCCTGCAAGTGACTTTATTTTTGCCAGACTCGTGTTTTCTGGTGAAAAAGGGGGACCAAAGCTGGTGCGACTCGCCAGGCTCTTTAGTCCTTTGCCGCTTGCTGAGGCAGGGGCTTGTGCTTCATCCAGCTGGGATGCCCCAGCGCAGACACACAGCGTGGTCGAGAGCCCCGTATGACAGCAACCCTGGGGCAACTTCACAAACATTACGGACAATTAAGTGCTGGGAGGGCGATGCGAAGAAAGGGAACTCTACAAGGGACATCCGTGTGCCCCTTTGGCCACTCCCAGAGAAAATCCCTGAGGGAAGAGGCCAAGCAAGGGTTAGCGGTGGGCGAAGCAGGGCAGGCTGCGGCCGAGCTAACGCGCCGTCTCTCCTGGGAGCGCTGCCAGCCACGGCGGCGGCCTTTGCCCGGCACAAGCGGCTCCTTCATTAGTGTTGAGCAGCGAGGACGGGGGGCCAGGCAGCAGCCCCCGCCACGCCGCCTCGGTGCTGGGCGGCCCCGCGCTCCTCCTGCCGGCAGCGCTGCCTCCCCGTCCTGCGCGGCCGCGTCCCGGGACGGCGGCACTTTCAGGTATCTCCCTTCTCCCTCCCCCTTTATTTTTCGTTTTTAGGGTCTCGCTGCAGCACAGGGGCCAGGGCAGATCACGGGTTTTGCTGCCAATCTTCGGGCACTGAGAACGGGCCAAGAACGAGAGGGCATCTGCTGGTCCCCATTGCTCCCAAAACCCTGGTTTCTGCATCTGGTTTTGCTTCTTAAGGCCAGTTTCTGGCAGAGCCCTGAGCACGAGGCAGCGGCGGGGTGACGAATGCCCATGGGGACAGAGCTGGCAGGCTGCAGCGGGTAAAAATAGCCCGTCCTCAGGCGCCTCCGCGGAGGCTCGCGGCCCCCGGCACGGCGCTGCCTGCGCGCGGGCACAGGTAGCTCTCGCTGTCCTTGCCGTGTTGTTGGTTTTGTAACGTGCTCACTGTGCTTGCTGATAAGAGCTGGGTAGCCTTTGGCCTCTGTTCTGCACCCGTTTCTGGTGTACTAGCAGACGAACGCGTGCCTTGCCGCAGCGCGGCAGCTGCAAGGGCTGGGAAAGCAGCTCACTGGATTTTCAGCCGGGAGTTTTGGGTGGCCGTGGGAGACCCCAGCGCGAGGTCGGCCGGGAAATTCAATCTCCGGCATTGGCCTGGCGAGCGTCAGTTGAGGGGCAGCGGAGCCCAGGTCTTTGGCAGAGGAATAATGTGTCCATCATGTATCGCAGGGGCGGCTGACGAAGCAGGGCTGCGCTCGTCCCTGGGCGGCTCCGAGGCTGCAAAAGCACCTGCTGGGTGTGCGGAGAGCAGTGTGCAACTCCCACTACAGCTGCCAGTGGAAAGGTTTGTTAATTAACATGTCAGGAGGTGCTTTTTTTTTCAGAATTAATACTTCCCTGATTTTTAGTTACTTTTTTTTTTTTTTTTTCTTGCTCTGCTTCTGAATAAAAATTATAGTGCAAAATATTCTGGAGAATATGGCAGAGGAGTATAAGTGCCACATGCTCTGCCAGATGGGACCGACTCTGACCTTCAGCAAAAATTCATCCTGCAGCTGGTTCAAGCAGCGCTGGCACTGGGAGTCTCTGGGGCAGTGGTCAAGCTGCAGGGTTCATCCCTACGCCTGCGCAGTGCCCGTTTGGGCTGCTGCGTGAGCACTTTGGTAGCTGGCCTGTGGGAGAAGACACAATAATTAACAGGAAAACTCTTCCGTGCTGCCCTGGGAGGGAGAGGGAGCGCTTTCGTGGCCCGCCAGCGCTAACCCGGGCTGTCTCCTCCGAAAGGCTCGCAGGTGCCGGCGGCTCCCGCGCGCGGCGATGGCGGCGCCCAAGGTGGCCGTGGTGGGCGCCGGAGTCGTCGGACTGTCCACAGCGCTGTGCGTGGCGGACGCCTTCCCCGCCTGCGCCCTCGCGGTGCTCGCGGAGCGCTTCACCCCCAGCACCACGAGCGACGTGGCGGCGGGCATGCTCATCCCGCACACCGCCCCAGGTGCGTGCAAGGGAACACCCCCGCGGAACCTCAGCCCCCGCAGCAGCCTGGCAGACCTTTCACCCGGCAGCTTTTATCTGGTAGCCACGGTTGGGGCAGGCCAACTGCGTCTTTAGGCAAGTTAGGAGGGGCGGTGGCTCTTCCTTTGCAGGATGACAGTCACCGCAAACCACTTATTTGCACAGCATGCAAATGTTTAGTGTTAAATACAAGAAGTTTCAATAGTTATAAGCTGCCCCCATGCCTTGGGCCCAGCACTATGTACACGGATGCAGGAACCCATGGCATTTCTCCAAGAAGAGCACCCTTCCTTGTGCTCTCCACTGCTGGCTCGTACATGTGTCCTCCTCTGCATTTTCCCTCTTGATACTTGCAGTTTTATTTCCGTACAGGCACCCCGATCCATGTGCAGAAGCAGTGGTTCAAAGAGACATTCACTTACCTTTTCGCCATCAGCAATTCAGCAGAGGCGTCTGAGGCCGGCGTTCACCTCGTGTCTGGGTAAGAGCAGTCCCCCGAGGCTGCCTGGTGCCTGTGTGCCGCGGGCTGCACCAGGCACGGCCCTTTCCCCTGCAGGACATTGGCAGCATCCCCATGCAGAGCAGCAAACCTGCCACACTCCCCAAAACCTGCTGAGGGAGGACATATTTCAAGCAAAATTCATGCACAGACGTGCAGAGATAAACTACCCTCAGCTAGCTTGCCTGCCACAAATATCATTGCTTTTCATACCACCAGTTGCTTGCAGCAGGGTGGTCCGCGTGGGGTTGGGATTGCAAAACCCTCCTGCTTTAGCATATCTGGATATGATCGCTGTATGCAAGGGTGTTTCATGCTGCCCAATGTGTATACATGAACTGGGCTGTTGAGACTGCTAAGGACAGACACAGTGTAGCTTGGGAGCACCTAAAACCAGAGGATGGCCCTGCATGAAGGTCCAGTCGGGGAGGCCACAGCTGAGGTGAGCACTGAGGTATGGGGGCTTTGTGCCTTTAAAATCACTGAGAGACTGCAGTGTAAGAAGCTGGAAAGAAATGTGGATTTAAACCATGTGGGGAAAAGGTATTAGCTGGGGAACATCAGCAAACCAATGTGAGAAAAAAAGCTGGGGTGATTATTTTGCTGATGAGCCTTGGGAGAGGCGATGGGGTCCAGATAGAAGCCTCCCCGCTGTCCAAAGTGCAGAGCCCTTCCCTAGGTTCCCTGCAGGCAGCCCTGGCATCATTCCTGCCCCTGGAGGAGTTTGTGTCCGAGCTGAGCGTGGTCACGGCAAGGCAAGAGGACACAGACTGTATCAGAAATAGCCCCTGACCCTCCATGCCCTGCAGTGCAAACAGTCGGCCTTTTGTGATCACGCTATTTTCTGCAGTTCTTGACATCTGGCAAATTTTAATCTCTCTCCACGTTATTTATCCCAGCATCTCGCCCTCAGCTCAGCTGTGACAGCTCCCCTCCCTGCTTGCAGAGGCATTTATTATAGTTGCAGCCATCAGCGCTTTCCCTTTGCTATTAGCACGAGTGAGCTGCACTAATCCATAGGAACGAATTCCTGAATTCTAGCTTTTCGGTTAAGGTTGCAGTGACGGGACATGGCAGAGCAATAACGACTACGTTTTGCTGCTTTCTACCCTTGTCCTTTCAGGTGGCAGGTCTTTAAGAGCACTCCCGGGGAAGAGCTTCCGTTCTGGTCTGATATTGTCCTGGGATTTCGAACAATGTCCGAGGCCGAACTCCAGAAATTCCCACAGCACAGATATGGTCAGGCCTTTACGACGCTGAAATGCGACTGCCCACCCTACCTGCTATGGATGGAGAAAAGGTTGGTTTGACTGCTGGCCAGGGGTGCAGAGCCAAATCCAGCCTAAGGGACTGTGGGAAGCAGGTTTGGGAATCCTAGATTTGAACACATCTGGCTCTTTTTCACCAGGGAAAATGCACCCAGGTGATTCTCAGAGGAGAGCACAAGCAATAAATAATCTTTCCAAACTTTTAAAGGCCACATTTATGTAATGAGAACTTTCTACCAATCTGGCTATGCCATGAGGCTTTAATTTGGGAATAGCTCTGGGGCCAGTATTGCTGTAACTACAGGGAGCCACGCCAGGCCAGCCAAGCTAGGAAAGCATACGGGTGCTCCTCACTTACCAGACTTCCCAGATATATTCCTCCTCTCTTCAAGATACACCCAGGTCCTGAAAGAAGGAGAATATCTGGGAAAATGTCTGATTTGCCAGGACTTTGAATTTAAGAATGAGTTGGTCCGATTCATCTCAAATTTGGTCAACAATCTTGGTCACTTCTTAATCTGTTCCAGCACAAAAGCTCAGATAACATCATCTTGTAACAAACCTTCTGGAAGCATCTTCCTGTGCAAAGCGCACACGCTGCACTCAGACGAGTCACAGCTTTAGCTAGCAGTGTGGCCAATGCAAGCTTTTCCTGAAATAAATGGATTTCAAACAGCCACAGGAGAGTCAGGAGGCAGATCTAAAAAACTTCTGACCCCTGGAGTGTACATTTAGCCCATTTAATGCCCTTAAAAATGAGCAACGAGTTGTCTCCACCTGAGGGAAAGTGATGAGCTGCAAGCTGATTTGAGGTTAAGTACTGAGCCGTGTACCTCCGTCGTGGTACAAATTGCCAGCTAATCTTGGATGTCTTTCATCTCAGTGCAAATTGTGAAAAACCCTTTCTTGCTCTTAGAACCCGCTCAAGGGGGAGCGCGCCGGTGCCGCCGCGGCCCCGCGGCGGCGGCCCCGTCTCCTCCCAGCACCAGCTCTGTTGTGTCTCACTGCTCAACCCATGGGAAATATCCGCTGAAGCACAAAAAAATTGCTAAATCCATTTAGTGCTTGTCATGTGGTTTCTGCTCTCTCCTTATTCCTGTTATAGCCTTCTTATTTCTCAGAGGATGTCGTCAAATAAGATGATCAAGCTTCCTTTCTTTCTCTTCTCTCTGGTGACCAGAAAAGAGAGCGTATTGAATATGTAACTAATTCTCAAAGCCCCAGTGATCTGAGTGGTATTTATGAACTGTTCTCTTCACAGCTGACGGGGAAAACTGTTTTTGTGCTCATTTTCCTGGTTCAAAAATAGGAACTTCTGCTTTTTTGTCTGAATTCAGGAGCTTTCAACAGCTTTTAACACTGCTGCATTTTTGCTGGCTCAGTGCCAGAGTCCCAAACACAAAGCTGTGAGATGCCCAGCGGTTTGTCCAGCCAGAGTTGTTACATGGGGCCTGCTTGGTTCTTCCCAGCCAGCCCCCTGTCCTGCAGCACCCAAACACAAGTCCTGAAGCGGCAGCTGTACCCTGGATCCTCAGCTTCTTTGTTGTTGGGAACCAGAGCTATGTTCCTGCATCAGGTCTCCATTTCCAAATAGTGGGAGTGGAAGCAAATCCTGCTGGATGCAATGGGCCTGGGAATGGGGTCTCGCTCCCCTCACACTTCTTCCCTGTCTCATTCCTGCCAGCCCTGCAGCCTCCAGTATTCACCTCCAGGTCCAGCTCTCCTGTGGCTCCTATGCCATAAATGCTTGGCCTGCAGGGACATCCCTGAGACACAGAGGTGTCTCACGTGGTGTGAGGTGATGAAGTTTAGCACCTGAGAGGCTCCCCTGGCGCCAAAGGAGTGAATGGTGAATGAGCGTGAGGGTGTGCAATAGGCACAGCAGAAGAAGTGTACCACAGTGCTATCACTAACAGCATGAGAAGTAAGTTAATGAATAAAAGTAAGTAAGTTAACAAATTAAAGTTTTCAGCTTGCTGGGGCTGCTAAGGTTTGCAATCATTGTAGAAATGAATCAATGAGGCCATGAGGATCTGTCTATGTCTCTAGGGTCTTATGCCAGACCCTTTTCTGTAATAGCTATCAATTTCCTGTATCTTTTCCTGCCCAAACAAGCTAAAAAATATCTTTAATCAGACCAAATCAGACACATCACAAACAGAAGCCCCATACCACTTCCTTGGCATTTTGTCCCATGTGTTGTTTGCTTTTGATCTATATGCTAAAGACAACCTCACTTACTTGATGTGCATAATAAATATATGAGGGTTTAGGGGTTTCGTTTCAGTTTCACCTCCAGGGTATTTTGTTTTGTTTTGCAGGCTGAAAGCAAAGGGTGTCCAGATGTATACCAGAAAAGTAGAAAACTTATGGGAGCTGCACAGCGAATACAACATCGTTGTCAACTGCGCCGGCATTGGAGCCCATCAGCTTGTGGGGGACCAGCAGCTGTTCCCTGTCAGGGGTCAAGTACTCAAGGTTCATGCTCCTTGGGTGAAGAACTTTGTTCGGGACGGGGACGGCTTAACTTACATCTACCCAGGGATAAGCAGCGTAACTCTAGGGGGGACCAGGGAAAAGGAGAGCTGGAGCCTCTCGCCTGATCCCAGCACTACCAAAGACATCTTTGGCAGATGCTGTTCCCTTGAGCCCTCGCTCCAGGCAGCTCAGGAGGTGAAGGTGCAGGTGGGCCTGAGGCCGTCCCGAGCGAACGTGAGGCTGCAGAGAGAGGTTTGGAGCCAAGGAGGAGCCAAGCTCCTTGTGGTCCACAATTATGGGCATGGCTCGGGTGGCTTTTCGATGCACAGGGGCACAGCCAAAGAGGCTGCTCAGCTGGTAGGGGAGTGCATTGCTGCCCTGCAAGACTCCTCATCGAGGGCCAAGCTTTGAACCTCAGAGTTCACCTCTTTCCCACTAGTGACAGGCTAATTGCATCCCCCAGCAGCATCTATGGACCCCTGGCTGGAAGGAGCCCAAGCTGACAGCTTTGACAGCTGACACCATTGCAGATACTGGTGCCATCTCACCTGGCTTGCAGCTGGTGCTCCAGGAAGGCATGAGGGGTTGATCCAAGTATTAGCACAGCTTGCCTGCTTCCTCCATCTACTGTTGTTCCTGCCTCAGTGATTTCTCCAATTTTTGTGTTGAGAAGGATAAGAGAAAACAAATGTGCCTCATATAGCAGCAATCAGATTGTTGAAGTGTAATATAAATGACAAATTTACCATTTGTTCATCTGCATTTAATTTGTATTGGATGAGCTGGATTCAGATTCAGCAAAAAATAGTTTTTTTTTGCTATTGCACTAAATCTAAGCTGATACTGCCCACGTTCCTGCCATCTTGCTAACAATTTTTCCATAGAATTTACAGGGAAATGAAACTCCATATAGAGCTGCATTGCAGTGCTCCAGGTCAGCTCTTAACAAAAAACAATGTTTAGTCACTGTCACGTGCAGTGACCGCACATGCGTGATTTTAAGAGCAGATTTATGGGCTGATCACTGTATTCACTAATGTTACGCCCTAGGAGGAACCACAAAATTTCTGCGAGAGGAAGTAGCCCTGTAGGAGCCCTATAGTGCGAGATAGCGTTTTATCGTTTCTCATGACAATTTGGAAATCTCTCTTCCCCCGCCCATGTATCACCTCAGTGACAGCTTTTTCATAGCCTGTCTCTGCTAGAAGAGGATTTTTCAGGGTAGGCTTGGGAGGGCAACCTTTCTCTGCTACTTCCCACCAGCACCTGTAGCATTCTTGCAACAGCTGATAGGATTAGCCAGGGACACACCAACATGGATCTTAGCACCAATTTCAGTTACAGAAGAGAGAGAAGAGCCATTTATGTCAAGATAAGCACTACAAAGACATTTTTTTTCTGTAATGGGATGAGAGTGAAATGATCTCTCCTAATGAAGCCAAGCTGTGGCAGCCCTGGCTGTCACTCCATAAGAATTTGATAAGAAAGGCTAAGCTGATCTTTCCGCTTTCCACATTTCAAGCCCTTGGATGTGCCTGGAGATACTCACTGCTCAGAATTAGAGCTTCTGTCAAAGTACAGGATGAATGTCTAACTGTCAGGGATTAACTGCTCATTAGATCTTAAATGACTCATTTAAGAGGATTAGCATCCATTTTTTGACTGGCTTTTGTCCTTACAATTACAAAACAAATCAAATCTCTTCAAGGATCTACACAATTAACTGATAAATAAAAGTCTAACAATGAAGCAAAGGTCACTTCTGAAGTGTTTTCTTTCATAAATGATTTTTTTTTTAATTCAATGGGGTTTGACAGAGCCAAAACAAAAATCCTATGCATAACTCTCACACTTGCAATGGCTGCCAGCTCCTGCTATTCTCAGTGGGGGTGAAGACAGTCATCCTTAGCAAGGGACAGCTGTCGAGAGGAACATCATCATATTAAAGTACAGGTCAGTCAGCTTGGGATCAGCCTAAGCCAGCCCTGCTTTCAGGCATTTTGCCCTTTTCTTCTCAGCTCTAGCTGCTAATTTTGCGTCTCTCCTCCTCTTCCCAATAATTAACCTTTCCAGCGATACTAAAGGGCTGAGCTCCTTCTTTTGGCAGCAGTATTGGCATGGTGTTTGTCAAAGTGTAGCTTTGTCCTTGGGTAACACGGAACTAGGAAATGCATGGAAAAAAACCCAGAGGAAGAATCATTTTTTTCCTAATCTTGATTTTCATCTAAGAAACACAAACAAACTGTTCAGCCTAGTCTGAATAGTCTGACGGCTTCTTCTGAGACTGTTAGAGGTTACAGGCAATCCAGTTAGCTTTTCTGTTAGGGCTTATCTATTCTGAAACTCCTTGACACCTGATCGGCTGCTGATCGCATACCTTGGCAGCACCAACTAATGGTGGGTTAAAGAGAGGTTTTTATCTACTAGTAAGTTATTTCTCAAAAACTTCTTCGGTCTGCCTTTCTGTTTTCATTTTTAGATTGCCAGAGTTTATGCTATTTTCTATTTCCTCATTTGGACATGACTTATCTTTGCTCTTTCACATGCGATTTTTATCAGTGTATTACAATGAGCCAGTAATGACCTTTCTTCTGGAAAGCTTCTGATCTTTCTGTTGGTTCAAGAGCCTTATACAAAAATCAAGCACTTTTAGTCTCTCATTACTTTCAGACTTCTAGCATACAGAAGAAGCCTATATTCAGCCTGATCGTTCACATTCCTGAGCCCTGCCAGAACGGGACTACATTTGATCAGGATGCTCCTTGCCATTGACTTCCTTCATCTGAAACTACAAAGATGTCACCTTTAGAGGACCACCCAAACCCTTGCTTCTCTGCCTGGCCACTTTCTCCTACTCTCTAGCTTAAAATCCTATGTTTATCTTACACTTTCTTATAGAAGCTTTCTTCCCCAATAGGGGAAGGCTTTCTCAGGGCTGACATGGGCATTTCCTGATCACGCTGCCATGAGCCAAGTAAACACCTATCCCCACGGCGATTCACAGCTCTGAGATACTTGCAGGCTGGCTGGCTTGCATGCAGAGCTTGGCTCTGAGGCAGCTGAAGGCTGCTGAGATGAAACGTTGTGCTCCTCAGCTGCCCTCCCTCATGTGTTAGTCTCTGGCAATATCTCATCAGTCATCCCTGAGCTCCTCACTCAAGAGACTTGCCAGGATCTGAAGCAAAGCCTGTGTTAACTCTTTAGCTCCAATTCCAACTGAGCTGGTAGCTAAGGAATTTCGGAAACTACATACTGACTTTCAGTCTGTCTGTGCTGTTACTTCACCTGGAAATGCACAGCACAGGCCAGAGAAACTCGTGTACGTGGAAAAGCGGTAAAAGCTGAAGGTCATTAAATCTCAACAATTTTCCATCCTCATGAAATGGCCCTTAAGAAAAGATTTGGCCCTCACCTGCAGAAACCTGCCAGCTCTCCCAAGACAGGAGCAGTTCATGCTTCACCCACGTCAGCTCCACAGCTCAGTTCATGGCACATCTTTTCTTGTCTCTCTACCCATCGTAACGGCCTTTCCTCCCATGTCTTTCACTCCTCTGTCTGAAGTCTCTGGGAATGTTAAATGCATTTCAGCACCAGCCTGGCTTCATGAGGCATTTTATCACTGATCCATTCCTGAAGCCTTCAGTGTCCCAACAATATTTAAATGAACAGTACGTGAGCACCTTGTTCTTATCCCCACTTTCTAATCTACACAGAATAGAGATCTCTGACAGATGGCAGCTGATCTGTCACAATCATAATGAACATCAGTACAACATAAAAAAGGAATAATTTGTATTTGAGACATTTTTATCAGCCCTTAGGATTGCAGACAGCAGATGGGCTGTATGATGGATTTTAGAACTTGAGCACAAAATAATAGTTTTCTACAACAGGGAGTTTCATTCATTTTGTATCACAAAAGCAAAGCCATGAAGATATATTTTATCAATATAGACTTCTGCCTATATTAATAAGACCTTTGCCACTTTCCTCAAAAAATAGAGGAAAACCAGTGTTCACCGTTCACTTGCATTTTTTCCCAATCGAATTGAATTCTTGAGATAAACTCCAGTCTCATAAATGCAAATTCATTTGGAGCAAATGTAGTAATTAAACGGAAAATTCATGGCCTGGGCAGACATTTCTGTTGTTTTCACACTTTCTCAAATAATTGTAATTGCTGTGGGATGGTCTATTTTATTCTGTTTTACTGCTTATTTTCCACCAGAGGGAGATATTGAATTAAGAAGTTACAACCACCAACAGTATCACAAGGGGAAGACAAAGTGATGCAAAACTAAGATAGTAAGTGGAAATGTGGGTGCCTGTTGGCCTACAGAGCTCCTACATATCTATAATGCACAGTTGGCTTGAAGGATAAGGATGCTGCAGCTGAATGTAAGAAATAATACGGCTCAATTAGTACTTTGAAAGGAGAGCATAAAAACTGTGTACTGAGCAAATGGGAACATGAAAGGGAGCAACAAACGAGAAGATGTCATTAATAAAAATAATAGGATTAAGTATTACATCAAACCGTTACTATCACAGGATCTCCCAGAGCTTCTCTGCCACCAAAAGGCTGAGAGTGAAAACAGTGTAATAAGTCAAAATTGTGCTGTGTGAAGAAAGAGAGTGGTTTGGAGAAAAGGAAATGGAAAGATATATTATTTCATGAGTGAACTACTTCACTGTAGTGAAAAAGATCATTCCACAGAAGTGATATTGCTAAATGTAAAAGACGTTTCAAAAAACTCTTTCTTGTATTTAGTTTTTACTCCTTGGAGACTTCACGTCACACCACAGCCCGCAATCAAAGCCTCGCCATTTCTTTCAGCGATCACAGGACAGCCTTGATGAAATTATCTGCTTTCCTCCATTTGTACTCATACTATTTCTACTACCTAAAATGGGGAGAATATCTTTCTACATGCAGCACCCTGAACTTGCCGGTTTTGAACATCATGAGGTTCCTCTCTGCCCAACTCTCCAGCCTTTCCAGCTCCCTGGGCTCTATCAGCCATGCTTCCCAGGTTTGTATCACGTGCAATCTCGCCGAGCGCACACTCTGTCCCGTCAGCCAGCTCAGGGGATCTCGCTGGATAAAGAACATTTCAGGCTGTACGGATGCACAAAGCAGGAGAACTGCTGCAGCACATACGAGTCAGCTGCTGGCTTGGCATTGCCCAGCTGGCCCTCTCCTGTAGCCCCAAGCGGCTGCCTCTGCCCTTTGGAGCCACACAGCAGCTTTTTGCCAAAAAATGGCCACTGGGGGCAGAAGGAGGGGCTCTGCTGTGCAGCTTTGGCTCTCTTGCCCTTGCCCCTCCTGCCCGGGGATGACCTGCTGCTCGCCGCAGCACGGGCTGCCTGCGCACAGCCACTTGTGTCTCCAGGAGGAGCCGGGCG
>VZSV01000249.1:928497-950730 GCA_013398735.1 Nothocercus julius | reverse complement strand
TAAGGCTTTGAATCTAGCGGGCAGTGGAATTTAGTAAACCCAAACCAGCCAGGGCTCCTCAGGGGTCGTGCTAAGCAGCTGGCCAAATTGTTAGCTTAGGCATAAGCATGTTAGGAGGCTTAGTATTAACATGAAATTTGCCTATCCTCCTTCACTTGGATGTCAGAAAGGTCTTCTTAATGGCACAGCCAGAGTAATTAGCCACAGAGAGAATCTACGCATTGGGGTTGCAATGCTAGCAAGCCAAGTGATAAAGAGATGTGAACGTGGGAAATCCTGGCATATCAGACTCAGGTCTGATTCTGATCTGCAAAACACCTGGGAAGGTCACAGTGGGCAACACTGTGCATTTGATATTTTTAAAAAGAAGACTGATTGGAGACTAACATTATGTGACCAGAAGAAGCGAAATGAATTCAAAGCACAAAGCCAGCATTACCAGCTGTAAGTCTAGGTGCTCCTTCTCTCCAGCAGGACCAATACTCTTACCTCTAAACTTGGCCTGCGTCTTGAACTCGATCACCAGGCGGCCATCCTCACGGATATAGATCCTGATGATCTGCAGCCGGGCCGAGAGCACGCTGTCCGTCTGAATGCCTGTACGTGCAGCAAGAACAGAGGAGAGTGGGCCCTAAAGCGAGCTCTGTGCGTCAGTGCTAGCAGAGGAGAGGAGCCACATAGGGCTTCCCACTGCGAGTACCAGAGTTTTAGCAGACACAGGTTACTATGGGAAGGAGGTCTCCCGATGAGGGTCGGGAGGCTGAGGGATGTGACTGCAACTCCCACAAGGAAATCACTGGAAAGTGATGGAGACCAAACTCCAAATGTGCCATAGAGAGTAGAGCAGCCTCCACTTGGCCATGGTGCATTAGGGGACAACATGGGCCTTTTCCTGCAGCGCTTTATGGCACTTAGTGACCGTTTGGATTAACAGGGAGAGCCTACAACAGCTCCCTTGCTAAGCATGCCCAACTGCTGCCTTATCTAAACTCAGCCTGCACGCTATTTACTTTGAGCATGACCCATGCTCAGGACTGCAGCTAAGAAATAAGAAAAAACAAGAATAAAACAACTTCCCCAGCCCCCTTAAATGCCTCACACCTACCTGTTCTCCAGAGTACAGTATCATAGAAGAAGGAGAACTCCATCTCCGTGTGATGCTCCAGAGATGCCCAGCCTCGCGGTGCCGTCACATAAATGTAGGATACGTAGAGCGGGACGTGCACTGTTAGGAAGGACTGAGCAGAGTCCCGGACCTGCCGGCACAACCCCCAAGGGCGCTTACGCACTGGCTAGCGGGGAGCCGCTGGCTCGCACGCGCAGCACCCACCGAGCTCAGCTTCTGCTCTCTGGAGTCTCCTTGCTCCTCATCTGCCTGCACTCCAGGCTGGTTGGTTCCAGTGGGCCTCCCAGGGTGGGCACACAGTTAAATGAGCCCTCCTGGTTAGGGTGCAACTTTCCCAAAGATGGAAGAAATCTAGAGCTGCGAAGCTCAGAGTCCGCTAAAAAGTGCCCACATCGTTCTAGACCCACTAATGGGGGTGAATACAGGTAACGGGCATCAATGAAGACCGTCTCTCTGTGGCTCATTTTTCCAAAAAAAAAAAAAAAAAAAGCTATCTCTGGACTGCTCTTTGAAAACCAATCATGAAAAATTGTTGGGAGAAAATTTGGTTTGCAAATAGACAGTGCCCCTCATAGGCTACAAAATCTCTACAGGAAGTCAGAGATGACCATGTGAACTCTCCTGGCCTTTTTATGTAGGCACTTTGGACAATCATACAGTTTAAATAAGCACAAGTGTATCTCTCTCCTAATGTTCAAGTATGTTGTTGTCATTAAAACCCAGAACAAATGGAGATGTGGTCACAGTTCTAATGTAGGGGAGATATTCCGCGAGTGAGATGCACATGCATAATCTGCCCATAAGAGGGCAGCGGGACATCCCAAAACAGGGAACCACATTGAACAGCTTTGCCTGAGAATGGACAACGACCTGGATTAGGTGGAAGAGCTTTGGACACGGCATCTCACCTGGAAGTCAGCAGTGACAGAGCCTCCGCAGATGTCAATTAACTCGGTCATGTCATAGTAAGCATCAAAAGTCCAAATGCAGCTCTTGAGGTTGAGGTGTTTGTAGAGCTGGATTGTCTTTGGCTCTCTCACCGTAGGGTCAAACTGGTAAGGACGGTCATACCCAGGACCAAGAACGATACGATCCTGAGTAACTTCATCCAGGAATCCTGCCTCTGGGACCAAGAGATATCAAGAAATTTAATTTCTCTGGATTTTCAACGGCCTAAAGTCATTTTCACTCTCAAATCATGTCAGTGCCTTTTATTGCACTAGGGCTTAATGGCTCCTCTCCATTACCCTAGAGGCCAAACTGAGCACGTACCAGTCTTTATGAGTAAAAACCTCACAGGAATGGGACAGCAAATGTACAGACCTATTCATTAAAGGTTAAACTTAAAAAAACGCAAAACACTTTGGGTCTAAAACAAACCGTGTGAGGTACAACAGCCCCTGCCTGCTGTGAGGAAACTCTGCTTACTGCTTAGTTAGCAGAGGAAGATGATTTTTTTTTTTTTAAATGTAATATCAAAAGTGCCCAGAGGAAGACAGATCCCTCTGCTGGCTTCTCCCATCCCCAGATTCAGAAAGCAATAGTTGGCTTTAAAGATCACCTGAGATGCCTTTAAGGTCCCTGATGGTGACCAGGTTCGAGCAGACATGCTGGCGCCTGTAGATAGACTCAGAGAGCAGGAAATGCAGATTGTGCAGCGGTAGGGTGGAGATGAGGGGCAGCATCCCGTCCTGATGAGGAATCTGCACTGAGATGTGGATCCTGGAACAAAGAGCAGATAAGAGGGCAGAAAAAGCAGCCCTGGCTGGCCCAAGAGCCTCATACCCTACCACAGGGCACAAGGCAGCAGGGCACGGGCATGAGCAGGGGAAGGAGGGTAGTGGCAGTCTGGTACTGTCACAGCTGGATTTTCCTGCCCATGCATCTGCTCCTCAAACCATTTCTCCAACGGCCTGGTTGCTTCCTGCAGGGATGAGCAACCCTGGGGTGGAGCGGGGCGAGAGGAAGAGAGCGCGGCCCTGAATACCCTGCGCTGCTCACGAGAGCTCGCTGTGCAGAGGGACGTGGTGCGGGATGCGCACCCTGCTCGCCACCCACGCCAGCTCTGGAACCCAAAGGGGCTCCAAGGAGGACCGCGCTCGCACCCTGCTCCCAGTTCACACCTATTGGGATGTTCCTTGTGTTTGACGTCCAGGTACTTCAGGGTGGCAATGAACGACTGTGCCTGGAAACCTCGGGCCGTTCCCGCTACCACTGGGGTGTGACAGATGGCACTGTCCGTCCCTATGGTAACTATGTTGCTTCTCAGGGGGGTCCCCACGTGGCCAGCCTTGTCCACAGCCTTGGCCACACAGCGCACATGGAAACGCCGGCTGAAATAAATGCTGTCCAGCACCTGCAGGCAATGAGGAGAGACAAACACAGATGGGGTCACCAGCACCTTCTCGGCGACATCTAACCATCTCCCACACAGCTCCCTGAGTTGCCACCAGCCCTCACATGCTCTTGTAGCCTCACCACGCCAGTCTGTAATCATTTACCATATGGTTGACGCTAGTGAACGGTGTGTTGTCGGTGATGGTTTCAAAGGGTGACCTGGCCCCGTTGCTATCTGTAGGGGTTGCGACCTCCCAGCTGAACTGTACTGATGACTGATTGATCCCAGCCTCAGAGCAGCGTTCCTTCATGACCGCGTACTTGGGGAAGTGAGGGTCGCAAGGAGTGACGCAGACGAGCGGATAGCCTGGGGAAGGGGATTTCTTAGCACCCTCTTTGGTCGCTCTTTCCACATTGTCATAGTCAGCCAGGGTGACGACCTGCAAAGATGCAGGACAACAGCATTCGCCAGGGGTCAGGGAAAGAGCTGCAAAGGCAACCCTTCCTCCCACACACTCCCATCCCGCCAGAACATTGCACCTCTTAATTGTATTTCAGAAACCCCACTGGGGTTTTCAGTCTGTACTCCAAGGACAAAATCACACTCATGGCAACAGGCAACTCACCACAGGAGGTGCCGGAAGAATCAGGCTCCCCGTTGCTTCCTGATCCAAAATAGTCACTATTGCAGTGCTGGTATCTCCAAGAACAGCGTCCACTGGGTCATCTGGACCCAGCACCAGTGAGAAAGACTCATGCCATTCCCGGTCATCATTGGACATGATCTCCACCTTAAAGATGATGTGGTTCACCCCTGTGAGTATATGTAAGAGAAAGAACTCAATTCATCACACTGATGAACCAGACACTCAGACATTGAATACTGAGCAGCTTGGCTAGGTCATGACCACAGAAAAATTATGATAAAGTATGTGCTACAGGTTTTATTTCCATCAACTTCCAATAAAAATTGACCCCCACTTCCTCACAGGAATCTACTCTATACATAAAACTCCAGTTATGACAACTAATCCCATTGATCAGGTAATAGATTTACTAGCAGGTGCCATCACAGGATTAACAACGCCTGACATATTAGCGGTCTGTAATAAAAATCTACAGTCCAAAGTATATCCTGCGTGAGCATCTCTGCTCTGACTCTCATGCCAGAGAGCAGAGAGCTGCTTGGTGAGGGCTTCTTAGTCTCAGCAACACAGTCTGAGCAGCCTTACGGGATCCTGAAAAAACCTCTGATGAGCGTTACATTCCCTGTGGACCACTCTACCATCACCTGGCAGACACTAGTGCTTCTTCCCCTGTTCTTATCATCCTTCTTGTAATAGCTCAGCCCTTTCATCTCACAAAATTATAGCTGTAGCCAAGTGCAGGGCTACAGCCCAGGGGAGTCGCATTAACTTTAAAGATGACTAGACGGTAGATAGCCTTATGCAGTATATTTAAAACAAATTACCAAGATTCCCCCCGCAAAAACACTCCGAAGCAAAACAAAAGGGCCCTTCTCATCCAGCACAGGTATTGTAAAGGGATGAAGTGCGGTATCCAAGAGAAAACATGGCAAGATCTGGGATGGCCTTCTGGCCTTTTCAAGAGACATGAACCCCTGTGAGTAGCCTCAACCATCTTTCTTTTTCCTTAGACAATGATAGCCTGCTCAGCCACTCCACAAGGAGCAGTCAAAATTATGCTGATGCTGTAAGCCTCACACAAAACGTGGCCTTGTCTAAGTCTCCTGCATATTTTTCTTCATTGTTCCTTTCCCACATGCCAAGAACATCACTGGTCACACCACCACCTCGAACTTCCACTCTGGGGATCCTTTACCTGGGCTGAACTTGAGCACTTGACTCCTGGGGTAGTAATCCACTCCAGCCTGAGCTGAGCCATCACGGGTGCTGCAGCGGACTTTGGAGGTCCTGTTCTGATCTCCTCTCCGGACCACCTTGATATTTAAAACAGCAACACCCTCTGGGCCAGGTGGTTCCCGCACTTGATATGCAGTTTCTTCAAACTCAATGGTGGGTGCTAAAGAAACAGCAGTGAAGAAAAAAGCTCACGTTGGCACCACAGCTCACTGTTATAGATAGAAGTACATTGCCTTTCAGAACCTACCATTCCCCTTCCTCCCCACAGCTCTCTCCAGGCTGTGGCACCGCAAAGGGAACACAACAGCTCCCAGAGGAAGCACAGCAGCTCCCCGTGTGACTGCACTGCCAGGGAGATAGGACAAAGGGGTGCGTGCAAGCTCTGTTTACTCAATGCCTTCTGTAACACCAGAACACAAAGTGCCCCCCCCTCATGACCACATGATGGTCCTGTGCATAAACCAGGGGGTCTCCAGCACACAGCTAAGTATTTCCGTGAGAATGAATCCAATCCATACAACTGAAGGCATTTCGTTTGTACTCAATGAAACTGTTGATAGGACTGTGCTGACTGTTTGGAACTACATCCCGCACTACAGCTCCTACATCTGTTTTGCGCTTCCTCACTTACCATCTTCATCATTGGTGATAGTTACAGTTGCCATATCCATCTTTCCAATCCTAGCTCCACTCCAGTGGTTTCCAAGTGGGCTGCCAAGATGGACCTGGAACTGCTCCTCTGGTTCAAAGGCAGAGTCATCGCTGATATAAACTGTGCAGTTCTTCATCTAACAAGGAAGAGAAAGCAGGAAATGTTCATAAATCCCCTGAACCCACTAAAAGACCAGACTGCTTCCTCACCATCTGAATACTGTCAATCCTGGAAGATGCACTCTTCTATGTTTAAAGCTATTTCCTCAGGCTGGAAAAATAGCACAGTTACATGATGAAACACAGCAGTGAAGAAGAAATCTACTTCCACAAATTAACAGCTCCCTGCTACAACACTCCATAGTCCTACATAGTCCTACTGACAGAGAGGACTTTTTTTTTTTTTTTTTTTTTTTTAGTGTTTTAACCAGTCTCGTCACAAACAAAGACTTCCTCTGGAGCCCTGCCATATATCCAGAGCCAGAGGATTTGTGACTTAAAGCGTTCATGAAATGAGCTCTGCAGAATGCCTCTGACACCAGAGAGGCAATGAGGAGATCTCCCATCCAAGGCTCTTCGTTCTCCCTATCAGATTGGTTCAACTCACCTTCTCCCCTTTCAGAAAGGTGATACGGGACTCCTCTGCATCTCTCCTCTCTGCGAAGTCCTCCATGACCTCTGCTGTCTGGCTCTGGGTGTAGCACCTGACAGAAGACTCATAGCTCAGGTCGCCCATACGGAAGATGGGGATGTGCAGGGCACCCTCCTTCTCCTTCACTGTGTACACATCCTTGCTGAACTGCATGCTGGGCACTGCAGGAGGCAATAAGAGACAAGCAGCCATGAGCTCCCAAGAGAGAGACAAGCTAATGGAGGCAGGTAAACTCTTAGAGAATGGTTGCATGGAGTTTGACAGCTGCAGAATGAAATGACCTCTTCACCGTGCCTCGGTAAAGGTTTTAAACAAACCAGGGACATTTATTGTCATTAGCTCTCCACGGACGACAGGACTCTCAGATCCTGCTGTCCCTCAGAAAGGACATGGTATTTCTCTTAATCACCTACTCCAAAGGCTGCTGAAACTCATTTCTTCCCTAACATTTCAGTGCTGCTCCAGTGTGCTGGAAAACAAGACAGGCCTAGAAGCATAGGGGTGGCAAGTTTGTGAGGCATGTCAGGAAGGGATTACATGAGGACTCAGTACTGAAATAGGTGCTTGGTCCCAAAGCATTATACCACCGTCTGCGGACAGACATAAAATAAATGGTTTTCAGCAAGGAAGGCACACTGCAACAGCAGATGGAAAGGCAGAAGTGATTACAGTCTACTACAGAGTTAGATTATGCAGTTGGTCTGCTCCTCAGGCAAGCAAACGTGAGAGAAGTTAAAACACAAGGGAAAGGAAACTTACTCTGAAACATTCTTACACAGCAGGGGAGAATCTAGACCACAGACGGCACGAGCTTAGAGCTCAGTCATGAGCTGCGTCTCAGAGGAGACACAGTCTGCCTAAAAGCAAGGGAATCCTACTGGATAACTCATTGTGCAAAGACTCCATGCTCTTGTGGACAGTGATGCGTGGAAAGATCAGGATAGCCAAACAGAACAAGAAGATCCCCAAACAATAGGCCAAATCAAGCCTAGAAGGAACTTTACTTGGACAAGTCTCCTGCGGAAGCGTTGAAGGTGAGGCTAGGATGGACCAGAGAGAGGTACCATAGATAGCTTACCGTCTTGGAAGATGTCATTAATGGCCACTATTGCCTGGAAAGGCTCTGTCAGCTCAGCTCCATGGGGTGAGCTGAGATACACAACAAACGTCTCCAGCCCTTCTATCACTGGGTCCTGAGCATCGTCCAGGATCGTCAGAGTGCAGGACTGAAAGAAAAGCAAAAATTACATGTTTAGAAATGCAACCACTCAGCCTTCCGTGATCCCTGGCACTCACATTTGGATATCCCATTCAGGCCTTTTCTACGTTCATTAACCAATGACTTCTCTTCTGGAAACAACATTCCAGATCATCAGGCACATCGCTCAGAGAACAGGCAGCCACCTTTACCTTGGGAGAGACGTTCTCAGTGGATGTGGCTGGAGCACTGAGCTGACGCGGATCTCTGCCTGACAGATTCATTAACACTACTCACGTAACACCCTAGAGCCTCCCCTCCTTTAAGGCTGTTACAGGCAGCAGTGCATGACACACAGTAATTACGCATTAACCCTCAGCGTCACTTTAGGTACTCCATCCTCCTCTCTCACATTTAGGAATGCAGAAAGACCGTTAAACGCAAAAGTGGTGTGAGACATCTAAACACAGAGCAGAAGGCAAGAATTCACTGCTATATCATCCTTAAAAAACCCACTGTCCAAACCTCTTGATGCCGGAACACAGTCTGTCAAGATCTGCTATCAACCTTCTAACCTATGCTGAGTTGTGTCACCAGTCTGTGTCATCAAACCGAGCAGACCCATCATCGACTGAAGGTACTCCTTACCTCTTGTGTCCTGCCTGGTCTGAACTCGATTTTCCTGGAGCTGGGGACATAGTCGATTCCAGGGCTGGCAGATGGAGGGTCTGATGTCCGAGTGGCACACCACACAGAGATAGGGAGGGACAGATCAGGTCCCTGCCGGAGGACTGGAATTTCAATGCTTCCTGGATCACCAGTCACACACAAGAGAAGCAAGATCAGAAAGCAACCAGATACCACTAAACCACCTTCTCTCTCTTTGTCACTGCCCCTGCACTGAGCATGGACCACTGCAGAGAACAACCCCCAGCCCACCCTCAGGTGCAGAGGAAAGAACATAAACCTGCCAGGAATCGTTTATGATCTACCGCAGTGCACTAGACTGCCCTTCTGATGCCTCATGCTGCTGAAAACCCATGTGCACAGCCAGCCCCCTCAACACTGCACAGCAGCAACCTCGGGGGTGCCCTGCTGTTCTTCACCTGCCGCCTCAGTGATGGTGAAAGAAGCATTTCCCAGGAACACAGTGGAGGCGTCGTTGGGACCAGCGATGAAGACGCTGGCTGAAGCCAGGCTTCCAATGCGGGCGTTACTGGAAGCATCAGTCAGTACAATCTCAAACTCCTCCTCTTCTTCATATTCGCTGTCATCGATCAGCATGATGTCGCATGTTGACACAGTGACACCTGGCCCCAAAACAACGCGGCTGTCGTCTGCCATCCCCCGGGACTTGAAGTCAGAGCCAGACTCCAGCATATAGAGGCTGCTTCCCTTGGCTGATTTGGAGACCGTGTAACATATGGCAGACACAGTGCTGCTGGTGTCCCCTAAAATGAAATAGAAAGTCATGTAACTCTACGCAAATTCTTTTACTCCATTTCCTGGACAATATAAAGTTAACATTATTAATATTATTAAGTTTTAAGTTAGACATTATTCATTTAAATAATGAAAAAAAATATTTTATTATCCTACTCATGTGATCAAAGACTGCAGGATACTCGATGTTAACCACTTCTATTGCCTATACAGTACAGAATTAAAAGTCAAGCTCTAGGTAGCCACAAGCACTTCTCAGGACACTGGCAGGTCCTGTGCTTGCCACCTTTCACCTTCCTGTCAGCTACCGTCTCCAGGGCTTCCCACCCACCCTCTGCAGCTCGGCACAGGCTCTGCACATCACCCCTGCAGTGCTCAGTGCTGGCAGAGCCGCCTTCCTTCCCATGCCGCGGAGTCTCGCGGGAGTGGAGATGGTTGCTGTGTGGCTCGACCCACCTTTCCTTTCAATGGGAGCGGAGAGAAAGCCAGCGCTCTCGCTGACGTGGTACGTCTGCCTGTCAAACTGCAGCACGGGCTCGTCCTCGACATCCATGATGAAGACCGTGGCCCGGGTGATGCTTCCCAGCAGGGCGTAGGCCGGCATGCTGAGCTCCACGGCAAAGCTCTCCCTGCCCTCAAAGACGTCGTCGTCATTAATGACAATGGGGCAGGCCTTGGTGTCCTCCCGCTCCTCAAACTGCACCTGGAAAGCAGAAAGAAGCAATGTCACTGCTCTCTCTGCTCTTTCTGGACCTATATTTTCTGTCCTTCCTGCCTCCCTTTCCCTTCAAGTCCTGCGCATGGAGCAGTGTCAAACAAAAACTCAAGCCCAGGATAAAGGATGACAGACAGTGGAAAGCAGCAGCTGCAGCCACTGGGCCCCTACCCCTCCTCACCTCCGTCACGTTTTAGCCTTCTGCAGGACTCTGAGTGGCAATCCTACCTAGACAAGCCTGCAACACTATCAAAACAAGTCTATCAAAACACTGCCCCAAAGGGAATCTGGCCATATTAAATCCTGACAAAAATTAAAAATAAATAAATAAATAAATAAAACACAGTCTTATAGAAATTAAATATCTATGAAGGGTAGTCTAAGGACTCTAATGGAAGAAATGGCTGGGGATGGAGAAAAGCCCTGGCAATTACTTGCGACACTTCCACTTCTCACCGGTTTCCCGTCTCCACCGTCACTCCAGCTTTGCAGGCACGCGCCAGTCGGCCCTTCCTCCTCCCCGCACGCCCGACCCACCTGCCCTGCGTACTCCACGTAGTCCTGCTCTCCGCGCTGGGACCCGGCGCTGGAGGTGGCCGTTCCCTGCTCGGTGCGGCACAGGACGATTGCGTACTGATTGAGGTTCCCAATCCGCCGTATCGGGATGCTCACAGAGCCCGCACTCTCACTGACGTTGTAGCTGAAAACATATTTAATCCAGACAAACACCAGGCACTGCTTAATGGGCCAGCTGATGGCACTGACATGTTACAGAGAATGTGGGGGTTAGGACCTTCACTCTGGCAAGCAAACTCCGGTGTTAACACTGATGCTCATCTCAAGCTGACTGATGCCTCTACAGAAAGTCCAGGGGACCCTGGGCCAAGACACAATGATAGTCTGACACAGACAACCAAGACACAAATGGTAGTCTCCAAACCAGGGACTTGGGCAGATGTCAGCTACTCAGCAACCCTGCTCCGTGGTTTAACCCATAGACACTTCTCCTCACTCACATATGCACGAATTCCCTCTTCCATAGCGGCTGCTAATGGCCCTACCACACTCCTAGAAATCAAGAGTGGGACTGGCACATGTTCCACAGCAGTGAAACCTCAGGCCTGATGGGTGTGAAGCAGCCATGAACGATGGTAACTGCCCAGTAAACTTCACTGCATGCTGCAAGTCCATCACACATTACAGACCTCAGGCTGCCTTGCTCTGAGTCACAGCCCATCTGTCTGAAGAATACTGTGCACCCCACGTCGCTTACCTGGTGTATGCAAAGCTGATGAGAGACCACCGGACATGGAAGACATTGCCACTGACCACATTGGGCTTGCTGTCCTTCACTAGGAACTGAAAGCTGTCCATGGTCTCCTGAACCTTCTCCTCGTGCATCACGTACCGAATGAGGCCGTGGTTCACATCCTCTGTCAGGAGATGTCCAATGATCCAACCCAGAAATTCAGCCACAGTTTTACAGATAAGCGGCGTGCAGGCAGGCATGCAAACAGATGCACAGTATGGGTCCTATACATGCCCTCTATGCTGCTGGAGCTTTCCTAGCTACCATGGTTCTTATGTGTGACAGAAGCCAGCCTACAAACTGTGCCAGATTACTCCTTTGCCCAATCTTTATCGGTAATGGCTCATATTTAAAAAAGAAGTAAATCGGAAGTAACTCTGGTCAAATACACGGAACCTGAATTTGCCTAAGTAGCATATATTTCAGCTCTGGCCCATAAACTCTTATGTCCTAATAGGGCTCCGTTTTCCTGCTGAGAAGCTCAAGGCTCTCTCATTTTCTGCAGTGTAAAGTAATTTTCCTAAGCTCCAGACCCCAAGTAATAGGTCTCTCCCATTCTTTTTGGTTTCGCTTACTGAGGCCAAGGGAAGCCAGGCTTGGCAGGCAAAGGCCTCATAAGACTTCATTTGTACAGGAGAAGACACAAGCTATTCCAATAAACTCGGGCAGCCAAAGGAAAAAAAAATAACAAAATGCAGCCCAATTTCCATACCCTGAGTGAAGGTGGTCACAGCTGTCCCTGGTTTCAGCTTGCTGTCCAAATAACCATGTCTGGGACCGCTCATTATCTCATAGATCAGTTGTTTGTCATCTGTGTCAGGATCCGTTGTCAGTAATTCCTTCTTAGTGATTACATTGGTTGCCTGGATTAAAACCAAACCGATGGTGTTAAACTCTGGAGATCCATCAGTGCAAGTCTGACTGCCTGCCCATCCGAAAAGCCCAACCATCCCTCTATCAAACAGTGCTCCATGGGGAAAAGCTCGGGAGTTTAACAGTACCGGCCATAAAGAGCAGCCTTGAACAGAGAGAGGCTGTAGAGCTCTAGTCATGTCTCACATGATATTTGACAGCACAGGAAGGATTAAAATCCTGTTTTGGATTTTTTTTTTTTTTTTTAATAATTATGGCTTGAGCAAAAGCAATTTTAGAACAAGCTGCCAAGCCCTGTCTAGCTGGGACTAAAAGTTAACATCAACCTTCTGGTTTCACCTGGAAACCACTCCTCGATGAACCAGGCTGATGTCTAGGGGAGGCCCGCCTTGGCCAAAAACATTTGCAGATGGCCTCAAGATTAAGGGTTTTACTTGGAACGTTTCACGCTGCTTTAGTGAGTCTTTATTAATCCTGTTTCAACAATCTCCCACAGATATGCTTCAGTTTCACCACATTTTGCTTTCTCTTTAAAAACAAAACACCTTTACCAGGGTGGGGAAACAGAGAGAGTGAGAATTAAACTGCCTGAGGCTGCAGAAATGTCTTCTCCTACCTCAAGCAGCCTGGTTTAGGCAAAGGGGCTGCAGCACAGGCGTCCCTGCAAATCCCTGACTGTTGCAAGCCGCTCCGTGAGCACAGAGCGGCACCTGCTTTCTGCCCAAACAGTAACAATGCTGGATTCGTCTGTGAACTCCCTTCTGAAACAGCCTGAGCAACAACCTACGCCAAACCCAGGCAGCTAGTTACCTTGCCGTCCGTGTACTCCAGCCACTGCAAGCCCAGGTTGGTGATGACCCTGGGCGTCCCATCATCTACAGGGAGAATGTCCACTTTGAAGCGCTGCGGTGCTGCTGTCACAACCTGAAAAACGTTCAGAGTTATGAATGATAATTTGGCAATCAAAGCTCTGACTACTGTATCAGTCTGGCTCCCTCAGCTTCTTTGGAGGCAAGGTTGCACATGCAAAAGGCAAGCAGGAACACCAGTGACCAAACTTAGGGTGGCCCATAAGAGAGAATACTCAGTCCTTTTCTTCAGTACAGTGACAGCAGCTGAACCTTCCTCCTCTGAGAGGAGCTGCCTACTAGCTATGGAAAATCTCTCTCACCTCCCTCCTCCTTCCCTTACCTCTTTCCCCTCATCCTCCACAATGAAGAAGGGACTGGTTCCATCAGACACAGTGAAAGTGAAGCGATCCTTCAGGGTGTTGCTACCATCGTGACTGTAGCTGATGCGGTTCTGGTAGATGTCATCCATCGTGAAGGTGGTGGCTTGGTGGTAACGCTGTCCACTGATAGCGCGTTCAATGAGGCCATGCCGGGGTGGCTGCACAACCGTGAACGTGATTGACTCAGCCTGCACCAAGGACACAGGTTGGCAAAGGTGAGGACGTGTCCCCAGCACGTGGACGGGCAGCTCACTCTAGCTTGAAAGACCTGGAGAGGCACCCTCTGCACCCAGCCAACCTTCCTAGTACAACAGGGCCAAGCAGGGCTGAAAGACAACAGTGCGCACTGAAACAGTTCACCCTGAGCCCCAGCACTACCCCCATCCCTCTCCCAGCATAAAAAAAGGAAGTACAATTAGGGAAAGCTAGGCTAGACACATCAGACCAAACTATTGCTTTGGCTGGTCTGAGATAGCTCTCACCCTTGTGACAACCCCTCAAACACAAGAGCAGTCGCTCCTCCCGCAGCCCTCCTAAGCAACTGTGCCCCTTGTTACTTTGGCACAGGGTGACATGTAAGCAAAGCTGCTCCACGAAGCTGTGGAATTCTTTGCTTTGGCTCAGAGCAGTAACTGTTCTCTCACTCTAAAGAAACTGCAGCCCAGTGAGGTAGCGCCAGCAGGGCACTGCTTAACCTCCAGTCAGACCCAGAACAAGGAGCAGGAAATGCCATTTTCATCGGTACCAGGCATAAATTCAGTGCTACCTGGGTCAAGTCCACAATGTTCAGAAGGAGGTGAGGACAAGGCAAGGACTAGCTCTGATCACAGCAAGGTCTCCATACTTTTCATGCAGGCTTTTTGTTGTTTATGTGTCCAAGAGACATCCCAGATGAAGTATACATTTCTCCAGCCAAGACTTTGCTTTGCTCAAACGCTCATTTATCTATATACAAACGGGGCCTCGCAAAAGCTATTTGTTTGAAGTCGGGATCAGATGGGGTACGAGCAGGGAGGGAAAACACTCATTATCATCTTTCTCTTTGAACACAAGCCCATTTTTCTTCTGATAATCCACATATGCAGCAGAACAGGATAGACAGGAGGCAAGGGGGAGTCCTGCCTTACCCCTGTGTCAGCATCTGTTGCTTTAAGCTCAAACTCTGTGATGGTTTTTCTCACACCTTCTTGAACTCTCATCCCAGGGCTCTGCACTACAGGCAGGGAATCGTCCACAGGGTTAATGGTGATGTTGAATGTCTGGCTCACCTGGAAAAGAAGGAAAAGGAAAACCTGTGCCTCGCAAGCATACAGGAAGAAACACTGGCTCCCATCACATGTTACAGAACCAAGAGCCTGCTCTGACTTAGGAAAAAAAACATGCTGGCGCCTACCTCGTTCGTTCCATCGGACACAGAAAAAGCGAATGCGTCGGCATGTTTCTCAGTGTCACTGGTATGGACGTACTGGATGTTGTGAGAGGCCAAGTCTGCCTGGCTGAACGAACTGATTCTTGCCCCTAGAAAAAGAAGAATAAAGGAAAATCTGCAGCAGAAGCCCATGCGGGCAGCGCAGTGGGGCAGACCCTTGGGAGGGAACGCACAGAGCCTGACCAGCCTGCTCTCCCTCTCCTAGCAGCCCAGCACACACGGTAACCCAAAGCCCATTTCCAACACTGATTTATAGGAACACCTTTACAGGCATTAGGAGCACCATGGTCACAGAAAGGTTCCCAAAAAGTTTTTTCAAAAGCACTCAGACCTTTAACTCTCATGGGGGCGTTTGGCAGTTTTACTGCTCTTAACAAGAAAACAAAATGGAAAAAACATAATAGTTTTCACTAGTTTATTTTTGGTAAATGGCTACTACCAAGTAGCGGTCACACTAAAATAAATGTAGGGAACTGGTATTAATAAACGACCCTAAAATTAATGATTCAACAAGGCTTGCTTGGAGATGATTAATTTTAAAAATTGTGAGACTATACGCTCTTTGGAGTGCTCTGGGACTCTCTCCTTAACTTTAGGTCATTTAAACCATGGTAACAATTCGTTCACACTACACAAGCCTATATGTTTCTTACTCCCTCAAGGGCCTAAAAAGCCAAGAAATTGGAATCATCATATTTTAAACAACAGCAGGAATAAAACTTTAATTTGTGTCCTTCAGATTTCAAAGTATGAGAGTCACTGTTTGGTTTACAACTTAGGCAAAAGCACTCTAAGTTGTTAATTTTCTCTCAGCAGGATGCTTGCTTATTTATAATTTCATCTATTTCTTCCCTCTCAACATGCTTGTCAGAGGACACAGTGAGAAGATTAGATTTTTAAACCATGCTGTACAGGGATTGCTTGCATCCTGAAAACACACGGCAGATTTACACTTTAATCTCACATCAAGAAGCAATCAAATTCTAAGAAGAAACAAAATCTTAGGTGAGTGTAATCTAGACCAAAAGAGTATATTATATGACATCACAGACTTTAAAAAAAAAAAAAAAAAAAAAAGGTAGGGAAGTAGGGACACTCTTACTATCAGGGGATACCTGGGCTTGGAAGGCAACTCTAAAATTTAGGCCAGGTTTGCAGGGAATTTTTAGTTGAATTACCAGGTCTCCAGAATCTGGAGGATGGCAGTGAAATTGCATGGGAAGGAGCCCGTTTCTCAGCACACTGTTTAAAACAGCCTCTCTCTGAGCCAGTGGAAATTCATTATCCAGCATGTCCATCACACCATGGATGTGTGTGACTTATCTTCCTTTTAACTCAGTGGCTGACAACCTCCCAATCTGTAGCACTGCTGGGAGGAGAGGCTGCAGTTAAGGGATCAACAGGTATCAACGGTTAAAACAGGGGAGGAAAAGCAAGTTATCTGCCCACCAAGGGATACTCTGTTACTGTGGTGGTTAGGGGATGGATTCTTTAGAGGCTTGCACTATGTAAGACAAGGGTTGCCTGCCATGCAGATGCAGCACACGTATGGAGGAAGAGATTCACATAGTGGCGAGCTGGACTGATCGGCAAGGCCCACAGGGCGAGGTTATAAAGGAGCACAAACCCAGTGGCTGAATAAATCCTTGTCTGCTCATTACTGGGCTGCCCTGTACTCACTGACCCTGCTCTCCAATGCTCTCAATTAGTGACCATTTGCTTTCTAGTGGAGAACATAATTCCCACTCCGGCTCCCCCCGAGAACATTTCTCAAGCGGTGCAGCCTTAGTGCTCAGAAGTCCTTCAGTGCTTTGAAGTGCCCAAGAGAGCCAAACGCCCCTGAAGAGCAGACCTGGGGAGGCGGCGTGCTCCAGGTGCCCCAGCTGCGGCTGCTGCGTGAGCCGGAAGCGGAGCTGCGCTGGCTCGCTGTCCGGGTCCGCGGCAGAGAGCTGCAGGGTCGTGATCTTCTTCGCCGAGTTCTCATCTAAGACCAGCCCTTTGTTAGTGATGATGGAGGGCGGGAGCCTGTCCTCTGAAAAGGTTAGGTACAAAAGGCAGTGAGTTAGGGGACAGTCAGCCTTCTTTTTCTTGGCATCATTTGTACCAGATACTTGTGTGCCAGCAAAACACAACATACACCCTCCTCCTTCTGATGGGACCCTCCTAGACCAGTAATTCTAAAATGAATATTCGGGGTCTCAGCATTAAAGGGGGGATGGTAACATTACAATGTCTAGACAGTACTAAGATACCAAGTGAAATTTTCCTACCTTTTTCAGTGAGGATGTCACAAGCCAAAGAAGTAATCCTTCTATCAGTTAATTTTCCCATGCCCCAAATGTCAACAGCTTGTGAACAGTGAACAAAAATTGCATCTCAAGAATCACATCCCATCTTGCCATACGTGTGGGATGAGAATCTTACTCCATGAAAATGTAACTTCAGAAATATCTTTTACCTAATACACTAATATGGAAAAACTGGTCTGCCAGTTTGTTGCCGCCGGTATCGATCACATCAAAGGTGAAAGCAAAATCTCCGCTGGGATCCCCCTTCTTGTGACTGTATGTCACTTGCCCTGGAGAGAGGGACAGGAGAGAAGAGGCAGTTTATTACATACTGTGTCATTTCATTCTTAGTTCAAACCAGGCTGGCACTGATAGCCGTGGGCCTTGGGGATTAGACAGATCTCCAGTATTCAGATTTCATTACTTGTTCTCTTCATTTTTTTTCTCTGCTGAAGAAAGTGCTGTAACACTTGCTTTATGATATATTTTTCTTCCCTACTATAAAAACCTTATTTTACTTCTTTCCTTCTCCCTTCCCTGCTTCAAAACAACTTGCCCGTGATATAAAGGTGTGGCAAAATTTTACTTAGAGCTGGCCATTAGACACAATGATTAGCTAAACTCAGGCACACGCTCACCTTTATTTATATCAGCCTGGGTGAAACTTTTGGTTGGTCCTCTCACAGAGATCTGGACTGGATTATCAGTTTTGGTCAACTGCAGGCTGCCAACACTGGGATCCTTCTTCATGACAAATCTGACCCTGGTGTCATCCAAGTAATTGGCTGCTACTTTCAAGTGCTGGTCTGTGAGGCGTGCTGCAGAACCTGCACCAGAGAGGGAAGAGCAACCAGTGGCTTTACCCAGTCCAACTCAGTGGCTTGTCTAGGCTGGCACATATAGTTGATAAACAACAGGTCCTGTGTTTGAGTGCTGAGAGTTGGACTTTTAGTGGGGGGCAAGGGGAACTTCACCTCAAGGAAAACAAGCAGAGGGCTCCTCTACAAGCATCCCCAAAGTGGCCTTGCAATAACAGCCAGAGGAAAACACAGGCCTGCACATCTCCCAGTGTGTTGGCTGAGCATGAAACACCATCCTCCCTCCTCATATTATACCAGCAGGAAGCTGCAGGCCCTTGTTGACAGCTAATTTGGGTGGCTCATTCTTCTGCTGCTCCATGAAGAACTCCAGCCTCCCGAGCTGGGTGTAGAGTCCGTCCGTGATGGAGAATCCAAACTCGTCCGTCTGCGCTGCTGCACCACTCTGAGTGTAAACAATCAACTCATCCAAAATGTCCTGGTAGGTGAAGGATGAGCCCTGGGACAGCACAAGCCCATGCTCCATGGGTTCCTGGGCAGCCTGCCTCTTGCGGAGATGACCTGCCAAGCACATGAAAACTAGAGGGAGAACACGGCCCATCGGGGTACTGCTTGTATGCCAGTGTGTTCAGCCCCTTGTCTCCCCTCTCACATAGACAGTGAAGGAAATCGCGCAAAGAACAAGTCTGTCCTGCTGGGCAATCCCTGTGTGGCTCCTGGGCCACTGAAAATGCCACTGTATTTCATCACATCGGGAGCTGTTGCACACAAACACACAGGCAGAGCTTGTCAGCACTTACCATGGTCAGGAGTTTTGGTAATCACAATGACAAGCTCACTGTCCCGGGTGTCCAAGTCCTGCAGGTTGAGGGAGGTGTTGGTAACCACCACGCCTGAGCCCTCCTGCATTCTGATGGGCTCCAGCATCATTTCGGGGGGCTCATCGTTCTGCCGCTGTGCAGGCCCAAAGGTAGACAGTCACAGAATGGAAAAGACCACACGGAAATGACTGTTCCCTATCAGGATGAAATACAAGCTCCCATTTAACAGTACTGATGCCAGGGTATGTGAGTGGGTTACATCTGTCTCTCCAAACCTACCCAGCATCTTGTCTGCTTAGGATATTAAAGGGACACCAGAGAAACAGGCCCTGAGGAAGAGACTGCAATGCACAACTGTTTCCAGGCCTGACAGTGAGTATTAGGGGAAGGAGACAGGAGGAAGAAATCCCTCTTTTATCCCCTTCATATGTGTTACAAAAGGGTGAGCGCAGCACAAAAACAGAGGGAGTTGCACCTTCAGAGACACTTGTCTCTGGGGGGAGAGAAGACGGCACGTGCATACCTGAATGGTGATGTTAATGCTGTGCACCTCGGACTGGCTGAAGCCATTGCTCACATAAAAGCTGAAAACATCGTTTGTTGGCTCGATGCTCTCATGGACGCTCTGGAAGTAATAAATGCTGTTCTCTAGAAAGTCTTGAAAGGAGAAGGATGCATCCGTGGCCCTGGCACCCTGCGGGCCAAAACTCTCACCTGCAAACAGAATGCCACTAGTGAAAGGAGGTGTACTTAATAAACTGAGGGAAAAAGACAAAATCAGGAGAAGAACGACATGTTGAGAGAGGTAGAAGGACATCTGTTTCTGAAATGTGGTTTTCACTTATCTGGTGAACCTACATAAAAAGCAATTTCTGCCACATCAGAGGAGATGTTTGGGAAGCTGCCTTTTTATGCACAGTACAAGTGATCCCAAGTCCCAGAATTACTTAGCCTTTCTTCACCGATGAGACAGTTGCTAACATCTCCAATCAACACAATTACTACATCAAGTTTTCTCTTGAAAAATTATGTCTCAAAGACAAAAAACATCCACCCAGATCCAGCCTGGTAGTTAGAAGAGGCTCGCTATGACCAAAATGGCACAGACCAGAGTTTATTGATGAGGGGTGAGGTGTAAACATCAGCCACTCTTGTGCTCCAGGAGAAACTCTGGTGACAAGTCATGGCATTGGCCAATACACGGGGATATTTTAGAAAGGGAAATCATGCTTTAAGTAAAATGTCACTTCTCTTAGGACCAAGAGGAGTGAGCAGAAAAGCCCCCTGGATGAACACCCTTGTACAATACGAGAGGAATTCTGCCTCTTCCCAGTAACAAAGTGGGTGTCACCAGTCATGCTGTGGGCCAGATCACCTACCTTTAAAGTTTGCTGTGGAATTCTGCACTACAAGGACAGATAGAGTAAAACACGCTGGAAATACACATTTACCTGTCTTAGTGTTTTCAATGTAGCCGTACATAGGTAGAGTGATAACTGTGATCCGCAGGTCTTCCTTGATGGCAGTATCGTAATCAGCAGCTAAGTGGTGACGAGCCAGCAGTGGCACCCTGCCCCCCTCATCCACCTGGAAAGCAAAAGAATGCAGCAACATTACCATCAATGCACACAACGCACAACAACACACCAAATGCTCCTGAGAAGATCTGCACGGTCATTTTGCGGAGGAAGCTTCCCAGGTGCTTGCGTGTTCACGTCTCTCAGTCCCATTTCACCCTTACCCAGATGACTTGAACACGAGATCAGCTAGGAGCTGGGGTGGGATGGGAAGGACAAAGCCTGCTTGCCCTCCAGGAGGAGCCTGCAGGTGCTTTACTGGGGAGAAATCGGACTGACACAGTCACCAGACCTCTCAGGGGGCGACATGTGCATTTCGTGTTGAGCGGAAGAGCTTTCGAAGGTAAGGGAGGGGGGATGCAAAGCTGAAACAGAGGGAGATGACTTCAAAAGGCTCCGATAAGGAGACTGAAACGCCTTCTATCAAACTAAAGCTCCAGATGTTTTCAGACTCAACTTCTTGCCTCAGCTCCTGAGCAGTACAGAAGTAAACAGTTGAGGCTCAGGAATGCAGCAGTACTGTCAGCCTCCTTTGGCCTTTGAGTAATTTGTTAACTTTCTGCACTCACAAGACTGCAAGTGAAACACCATACTTGCACAGCGATTTCCCCTCCATTCAGAAAAAGATTGTTCACTTCCTCACATCCAACACATTCTTGACACTCTTCTCACTGTCCTCCGTGGCCACTTACAGTAATATGGTCAGCAAAAGCAATGAGGGATGGTGCTGTCTGGGCGGATGTGATGGTGATGGTGAACATCTGGCTGTCAAGCCGGTTGTTATCGGCATCAAAAACAGCGAAGTGGAAGACGTCTGTGACTGGCTGATTGCTGGTCTCAAACACAGTGGAGTAGCTGTGCAAGTCAAAACACAGCCTGGGTCAGTGAGTTGCACAAGAAGCCGGCCAAAGTGCCTCTCCCTTGCAGTGAGAAATGAGCACACGCCTCTCCAAAGAGAGGTGGCACTCCAGTTCCAAACTCCCCTTCCCACTCATTCCCAGAGTTCTTTTAAATCACCATTTTTAGTATTGCATGTCCAAAATATCACCATGACATTGTGGACAGAGAAAGATACCCTCATAGTTTGAAGCTGTACAAAATTTGGGTACTTCAGACATGCAGAAATGCCTAACTCTGTACACAGGAAATGCTCTCATTTGTAATCTCCCAGGACACAATGGCCCAGAAAGGAAAAACATCTTTTACACACTGCCCTAATATTGTATAGCTCTGAGTTCTCTGCACAGAGCCCCCTAAGCTTTTAATTGGCAAGGCTTGAAGGAGAAGAGCTCTTTGATACCTGATCCTCTGGTTGTTGATGTCTTCCATAGTGAAATTATAAACCTTGGAAAGCTCTTCACTATGAGAACCAGACGTCCGTAAGAGGGTGCCATATGTGGGCAGAGATATTAACTGGATTCTTATCTCTGAGTCAAGAGAATTATTATCCTAAATAGAGGAGAGAAGGAAAAAGGGAAAAAAAAAAACAAGATTAGCTTTCACTAAATGGAAGGTAGAAGAAAATGTTTTATGCATCAAGCTAGCAGGGTCAGATCCTCAGCTTTTGAATACTAGAGAAGCTCTGCCGATGCGGAAACAGTCAGCTGGATGTACATTCCCAGAATCTGCCACAAAATACATTTTGCTTTTTCTTTCAACACCAAGAGGTTTTCTTCTACCATACCAACACATTCGCCAAGAGATAAGCCTGGTATTTTTAATTTGAAATTGCACTCGTAGTGGACCATTTATATAATGTGCTTTTGCTGGCTCCATATAAACTGAGCCAAAATGTTACTTACACGTGGCAGAGAGTTGCCAACCAACGCTTCACACAGAGACACAGAGCTACATTCAGTTCTTACTTAAAAAAAAAAAAAAA
>VZSV01000249.1:805330-928362 GCA_013398735.1 Nothocercus julius | reverse complement strand
TTTGGCTCCTTATAACTGCAATAAGTACAACCATGGCATCTTTCTCCTAAGGCTTTTGTTGGTGTCCTAAAGGATAAGACTCAAAGCAGAAATTATCCTATCCTCAACATACAGACCAGAAGTTAAATCTTTTTTTCTATGTGAGCCTGCCTTCCTGTTCTAGAACAGGAGAGACTCAATTCTGTGCAAAAAGCTATACCCTCACAGGGTAAAATTCTGAAAAATCATTTCCATTCAGTTTAGCCACAGAGACTGTCAATGTGTCAATACTGTTCTTTCAAGCCATTTTTATGCGTTGATTTAGTTACCACAACGCACCAACTGCACTTACAAAAGCATTCAATTAGGAGAGGCACCTAACTGCTGTGTCTCACCTGCCGAGGCGTTTTGGCAAACCCCAAGGATACGCCTCTCTGCATGTCTGCTGCCAAACTGCTATAAAAATAAAGCCCTGGCTGCCAATTTCCTAGGGATACTCAGGAATCCAGGTAGCCCTGGAAAAACAGGGCTGGAAGGTGTTTGAGGCCATCTGCCTTTCTTGGCTGCTTGCTACAAGGAGTATGTATGATATTTAGAAGCAAAGCTGTCCTAACGGTTAACTGGTGGAAAAGACTTCCAAAGGGTCATTGTAATCAGTCAGACAGGAATTGTTCAAATTTCAGTGGTTTACTTACTCAGTGTAATTGATTCATATGCTTTTATATATTTACTTCAGTAAAGTTGTAGTTTTTGTTACCTGTTGCCAGCCAGGAGAGCACAGCTTGTTGCTGTCAGAAAAGAGTCTGACACTATGCAGGTAAAATTCCTCTGCGCCTGGACAACACCATCCTTCCCTAACGGAGAAGCAGGAATGACATGGTATGTCCCACTCCTTTTGGGCTTACCACACTGCAAAACCCAACAATTTTCTATCACTGCTATCAGGAAAGGAAATGAGTCTCTTTAGGTCAGTCTAGCATCTTCTGGACATCTGAGGGATCGAGATTTAGAGCTCACAACTTTGCATAAATATGAATGGTGGGGCCAACAGGGAGGGAGCAGCTGAAATGCATTTTTACTGCAACAGCTGAAATGCATTTTTACAGGCAAGCTCCAACCTGCCTGCTCAGAAAGCAGCTATCACAAAACCAGCAGTTGGGATAACACAATCCACATGAAAAGAGGGCTACGTCTCAAGTGCACATGCTAACATCTTTGTCTGTGCAGATCTGCTCACATTCCTGGCTACAGACTTGTACCCCTTAGAAAAAACATTCATCTGCCTTCTTATCCTGCCTCAGCCCTGCAGTTCCCTGAGCGCCTCTCTGACAGCCATTACATGAAGTCTCTCCAGCTACACACGTGTGCTTTGGTTTCATTCACACCTCCTCCCTGAGGAGAGAAATGTGCATACCTGTAATGCAGTGCTAGTGTCCTTGCAGCTACTTCACCTGCTAGGGGCAAGATATCTTTCTTCTGAATTTCACCTGCAGTCTAAGTCTTGGACAGCACAAAAACCCTGGCGTCAACTCCATGCTGCCGAGGAGTGCAGTATCTTGGACTGCTTAAAAAGTCCTCAAGCATGTCTGCAAAAAGACCTAGGCAATTTGGAAAAGCAGGGAGGACAGAACAGGTAGACAGAAATTGTCTGGGGATTATCACTGAGCAAATGCATGTGCTTTATTAGCAAGTCTGCTTGGTACCTAAATCTGGGATTAACTCAGTTCTCATGTTAGCACGGCAGTTCACCTCTGTTTCAGTCAAACACAGATAGCTTTAAACCCTGGGGGATAAAAGAGCCCATTATCCCCTTTTTGGCAGCAGCAGCTAGAACAGAGTCAAAACTTGAGCTCAGTGCCAAGAATCTGCACTGGCTGCAGAGAGGAGTGTGCTGTGAAGGCTCTGCGGGGGGGATCAGGAAAGGGCTGCTGGCAGCACTCCTTGGCTTGAGGCAGAAATAGAGGAAAGCTTACAGTATAGGCGAGGTGCAGCCGAGAGAGAGTCACGGAGCTTTTGCTAGCCACAGTCACTGCCAACAAGCAGCCTGGCTCCAGCTGTGGGCCGTTGTTATCCAGCAGGGACACTTCCACTCTCAGCACCGTTGTCACTGTGGCGACACCATCAGTGACAGAGATTTCCATGCTGTCCTCTGCCATCAGTGAGCCATCGTGTACGTACTGCAGAGCATTTCGAGTGACATCCTCGTAGCTGAAGGTGTCACCTTCCCAAAAAGAAATGCACAAGTCAGCCTGACTTTGTTCAGAACACCAATCCATTTCAACTCATCTAAAGCACCAATTTAGCAAAGAACAGTCCCATGTTTAACCACATTTAATACCATCCTTAGAGAGGTATGAATTATGAGAAAATTTATCAAGGATTATTTATCATTTATATTACTAGTATGATTTGTAATATACACTTATATTACATTGTTTATATTATACGTCTTTATGTGGCATCATAAATATTTATATAATTTATTAGGTGATACAAGGCAGAGTCTTCACTGTTTTCTGAGAGCACAAACCAACCTCTCTCCCTCCCTCCCTTCCTTCCTTCCTTCCTTCCTCTTCTATCTCTACCTCTTCCACATGCTCCACTCCCCCATAGACAACATTTGTCCATCTGATCACACATTAGAAACCACTGCCACCAAATGAACAGTAAGACTCCAGAGGGGCTTTGACCACTGGTTCACACCGTTTACATGGACATGGACTTCAGGAGAAACACCTGCTAAGTATTACATCAGATTTAACTTTCCAATGCAAACAAAACATGCCTTATGACTTATGCCTGGTTACAGTTATCCCAGGTGAACTAGCCCACCACATACCTGGTACCAAAATGCACTGACTCAGCCAGGAAATAGTCAATAAAGCAAAGGGGAAACATCTTCCATCCTCCCCAAGCCACAGTCACACACGTTCAAGCCTCTGTTTCCTGCTGGTCAGCTGGACTGTCTGCGCGGTCTGGAACATGCTGACCCCCTCTCCACCTATAAGAAGACTTCTGCTCAACTCACCTGCTCTCATGCGCTCCTGCACTCCTGCACTGTGCTTGAGCACGACGCCGTGACGAGGAGCTTCCACCAGCTCAAAGAAGAGCCCCTCGGGAGCTGTGTCTGTGTCACTCACTGCCAACTGGATCCCTGTGCCGGGGAAAGAGCACCAGCGTCAGCATCCTTAGACACCGCACTCTCTCAGGTAGGAGAGATCTCTCCGGTTTGGTCATGTGTGGGAAGTGCTCTTGCGAATGGAACCAAAAAGCTGAATTCAGTCAGCACCTGCAGAGTCAATAATTCTGATGCTGCCTTCACAGAAATCATTAAATGATGCTTAGTTGAGAGGTTGTATGACAGAACCTGCTGTCAATATGGCTCACAAACATTAATGTAAATGTGGAGCTTAGGAAAGAGATTGTGTGAGTGTGCATATAGCAGGCGGGTATCTCTGAGAACACCAAGGAACCTCCTGACATCACCAGAAAGTAAATTACCTTAACCAACCCAGGGCAACAGATCTTATCACTAACCAGCAGCTCAGATTTTTGCCTTGCAACTCATGAGGCAAATGAGGAAGGTAACCCAAGGAAGAGGTGACAAACCCTGTCCCTTGCACACAGTCCAGGTGAGGGGCCGCTGCACTCACACAAGCACAGCTCCTTAGCTAAACAGAGGTGAGTGAGACCAAAAGTCTCCCCAGCTCCACCCAGATGGCCTTGTGGCAATGAACACCAAGGCCAGGCGGAGCTCCGCCACCCCATCCCTTCTGCTCTACTCACCGATGGCGGCTCTTCCCCCCTGGCTGACCTCCAGGAAGGGAGCAGGGATCTGGAAGACAGGAGGCTGCTGCTCCGCAGAAAGCAGATGAATGACAAACACCATCTCTGGAGTTGTGTGTTCTCCATCAGACACTGGATATGGGGCAAAAAAAAAAAAAACACATCTGGGTGGAGGGATGTGTTTTCAGAGACTTGCCTGGGAAATAAAGCTTCCCCACAAATCACAGTGCCATATCAGTGACTTCCCATCGTGCCAGTCTACCCCTGTGTCTATGGACCCATATATATACTTCAGAAATCCTGCCAATAGTACTTAGTTTTGTAAGACAAGCACAACTTAGAGGAATCTGCATGTGTGCACACATACATCCTATCTCCCATATAGCTATCATGTGCATTTGTAAGTCAGGAAATTGGCTTCTATATGCTAGTGACTCACTTACATTTCCGTCTAAGACGGTACATGAAAAGGGTCAGATATGTTAAATAAGGAAATAGTTTATCAGTAGTGATCTAACTGTGGAAATATTTCCATGCTATGTTGAGGGGGAAAAAAAAAAAAAAAAAAGAAAAAAAACAACTATGATATACATCTACATATTGAAGGAAAACAGGAATGAACTAGCCTTGTAGGACATATTCCAGACAGCTATTAGAAGAAATATTTCTACTGAACTATATCCTAGCTCCTATAAATGCCATTGGGACACAACTACATGAATATTTCCCAGGGCACATTCCTTTTCACAGATTCCTACCGGCACCCATAGGTGTGCCTGCAGTGGTCGAAAGACCAAGGAGTAACAGGCAATGCGAAGGGCACAGGGAAGAAAACCCTTTTGGTCAGAAAACGTGGGACTCTCATACCTGTGAATCGGAAGCTCACCGACTCTGGGAGACCTGAAGGGAAAACACAAGAAATTTGTGTCACTGAAGTTAGGACCAGAAATCACACGCTGATGGGCAGTTCCTAACTGTAGAGGTACCAATGTGGATAATGCTAAACGTTGCAACTAACACTGTCATATCCCCGTAACTCACTGAATGCTGCTCTAGTGTCCTGCTGCAGTCACCAAAAGCAGTGGTGAGCTCTTGCAATACCCCCCAAACACTGTAACCACCTCCCTGACCAGAGAGAGAGGCAAAAGACTGCGGGACGAGAGCAGAGGGAAGACAGACGGCTTCTTCCTGTTCTCCTCCCCAACAGACTGAATCATTGTCAGGAAAGGGAGAAAGTGCTTTCCTGAGAAATTGTGAATTATACTCCTGGAAATGGTAGAGCAAGCCTTAAGTGGTTTAGTCCCGAAATAGCCAAGTCTCTTCTTGATTTCAAATAAGAACACAACAAATTCCCATGTCCTTTGTACCATTCAGACCTCATGCCCTGCTATGGCTGGACATAACCATGAAGTAACTCCAGGTTTGAGAAGGACCAGCCCTTCAGCTACCTCCACCCACCTGATGGACTCTAGAATGAATGTCTGTCTACTTACCTGCAAAGGAGAACGCGATCATCTCTCGCAAGTGCGGAGCTGACGCTGGCGGACGATACACAATCTTGCCGTTGTTGACGTCTGCCTGGCTGAAATACTGGGCTGGGGAGAGGGGCCTGTCTCTGTGCTCCACAATACCTACAAAGAGCTCAATATTAACAGGAAGAATCTGTATGCAAGGTTCTGTATATAAGGCATCAGAAAACAAGCAGAGAATTACTTAGTAATTTCTTCAAATACCTCTCTCTATAGAGGTGAAAAGCAGAAAGCCATGGGATGCAACATTCAATATATTCCAGACAATAATAAAAAAAAGTCTGTGTGCTGCCGGTTACTCCAAAGCAAGCCTAAGAATCCCAGTTAAGAAACGAGTTTCTTGAAAGCTAAATGAAGAAGTCTGAGCAGATTAACAGATGCCGCCACAGACTCACATTCTGGGGAAAGAAAAAAGCTAGAAGCACAGCAATAAATTCAGAAGGTTGTAAGTGCCAGCACTGAAGTGACATTTTGCAACAGCAGTAAGCTGCAATGTTCTGATTGCTTCACTTGCCTTGGCCGGGAAGCAGAGGAACAGTCACGTTGAACAGGATTTTCTCACTGGGAATCTCCGGGTCTACAAAGGAGAGGTGATGGGGCTCAATCACTGTCACGCGGTCCTCCAGCACCTCAACAAACATATTACACCATGAGCATGAAAGCCAAAGACACAGGAAGGTCCACCCAGAAATGCAATGAGAGAGATAATAGTTTTGCTATACTTAAGTACAAAAGAGTCTTTGAATTATTATTGGTTTTAGGCCTAAAATCAACATGGGGTGAGACTGATTGAACTTTTGGCAAGGCTCTCAGGATCCTGCAGGGATTCCACAGGGATGTCCTGTGCTGAGAGCAGAGAGGACACTGAAGCTTGATAAATGAGTAGAACTTGCAAAAGAGCCCGTACAAGTCCTAGGGACCATCTGAACTCACTTTCAGCTCATCTGTAAACCAAACTGAGTTTGTAAGATGAGTACTGTCGTGCTCAACAGGAAAAAGTGCTCTAGAGGACCATCTCTATTAAATCTTTCTTCTGGCAGAATAAGAAAGGGGCTAAAACCTATGAAAAAAGAGACAACCATCTCCTCCTCTCTTCTTTGATTAAAAACCCACAGAATGAAGATAGATTACTGGTCAATCTGATGTGCCCTAAATGGATTTGCTTTTAAAAGAAATCCTGAAAATATCAGCCATTTCTATTGAAATGCAGATGAACTTAAGCTTTCTCTTTGGTCTTAAATCTGTCAAAAAAATGTCCTGCTCCTTCCATTCCAAGAGTATTATTAATCAAAGGTGAGAGGTGTGTATTAGGAGTTATGGTGCTGCACCAACACACTTAAATGCATGAAGATATTTAACTTGCACACATTTTTGAACCTTAATCCTGCCGAATAACAGGTATGAGAAACCACCGAGCTTAATACTTCAGCTGGGTATGAAAAGCCTCCTGCTCATTTCATAATCACTAACCACATATGGAGGAGTACAAGCTAAATTAAGGATACGGGCAATTAATTCATCTGCTTCAGAACATGAGATGATCATCTGCAGCAGCTCCAAGACAAATTACAGTTTTCCACCTCGTACATCTTGCACAGCACAGTGAACACCGAGCTGGGCAGGACAGTGATGCCACCTCACCAACCTGCACCCCATGCCGCTGGCCTCATGTGCCAGAGCAGCAACTGCTGGCCTGGACACTGTAGCAAGGCAAAAGGTCCTGACAGAGCAGCTCAGTCCCTCACAAATGCACCCAATTCCCCAGATGGACTCCGAAAGCAGCGCCAGTTCACTTGACTCTCTTCAGTTTTCACTCAAATACATAAGAAGAAACAACACAGCTTGTGAGTGACTCTCGTAATGCAGTAAATAAGATCCTGTCAATCCTTCTTAGATGAAGAAGTGTCCCATACCTAACCAGAATTGAAAGCCACAAAGTTTCATTGTGATATTAGCGTTGCTATAGACAGCCCTGCATAAAGAGGGCAAGCTCAAAACTAACAGCGGTGCCTTATTCATATAGCGAACCTGGGGAGAGTACGGAGGACGTGCAGAAGGGTCGCTCCTCTTCACGAAGCCCATCTGCGTGTGCATTCAGCTAGAGAGAAGCTCACTCTCCTACCACTAATCCCGGCGGCGTTGGGGAAGCAAGTAGCCTGATGCATTACTGAAGAAGGAAACACTACAGATGCCCAGTTTAACCATCTAAGTGGCACTGCGCTTTCTTTGACCTTTCTCTGCAGGACATGCAAAGACAAGACTTTAGGTATGGGAAGACCTAACGTCTTGTGCTTGCTCTTCGGCAGGGAGGGCAGCCTGACTCTGAAAGAGCCTGAAGACAGATTAACAGAACTCAATCACGCTCATGCAAGGAAGTGCAATTTTATGATGAAAAGATTTAGGGTTATGATTGCTTCCTAGTTGTCTCCAAGGCATATTTGTCTCTCTCAGAGGTAGCACTTGCAGGTTGCGAGCCATCCCCTCAGTAAAACATGTTTTATGGCACTATTGAATTCGATGCTGTGTAATTGGCTATAAAATCCAGCACTGCATGGCTCAGCCAGACACCTCTCCCATTAATTTTGTCAAGTGACAACAACAAAAAGTCAAAAAGAGAAAGAAACATCACTGGTTGTCGCTCCAAGTAGCAGTCTGAGGGTGTTTTATTACTGCCTGTGAAAGGTTGCCCCTATTTTAAACCTTGACAAGGCCCTTGTGTCATGGACTTTTCACTAATTTCTCTCCCACGGTATCCTTCAGCCCTTCCTGGCCCTATGCCTGCCAGGCCTTGCTGGCTTCGAGTCCAACGCCTCTCCTGAGAAGAGGCCTGTCTCCTCATGGAGGTCGGCCACAGCTGCTCTCCTGCATGGGCCTCTCAGAGCACTTCTGTCTGCACGGAGCGCCCAAGGGCACGGGTGTTCTGTTTGATGATGATGGCATGCCCTAAATAACTCACGAGGGACAAATAGTGCCAAAGATGACTGCACGCTACCTCCAAGCCTGCAGATGCAGCGCTCCCAGCAACTACCCAAACAGCTGCACGCAGCTCCGTTCACACTTCTCGCAAGTGCTTCCCGATGCTTTACTTTCAAAGCCTGTCCCGGCTGCGCGAGTGAGACCACTCTGCAGTGGGTTACCTTCCTGGCCCTCCTCTGAAACCCCCAAGGCTACCTGGCTGAGCTGATGCCTAAAACAACTGCTGCTTTTAGCCTGGTTCTCTAAGCATCCCAGTGGGCAACCTGGCTGCAGATGCCCATGACTCCTTTCCAGCCCACACACTTGTGTTCCCTGCCAGCAAAACTGAAGAAAATGGGAACTAGGAAAAGGAAGGGGGAAAGCAGAACTTCACGACCCCCCCTGCTTGGGACACCGGCGAGACACACACCAAAGCCAGAGCTCACAAAGTCAACCTTGAATTTGGAGGTCACCTTTTAAATGGAAACTATCAGGGAAAAAACACAATGGAGACAACACTGTGCAAACAAAATGGTTGTTGCCAGAGCTGATGCTTCAAGGAAAAGTAATTCAGTTCCACAGACGCAGATATAATGGGCTTGTCTGAACGTTTTCCAGAGATGTTATAATCTGTGTTCCTGATGTCAGAATGATGGATGGAAACTTTCTGATGTGGGTGGGCTGCAATTCCGATAAATAAAGTTTGCAGAGGAATTACTGACAAGATCTATTCATTACAGTTTCTCTAACCCACCATTTTTCACTCTTGCCCTTCTTAACAGCTTCTCAAGAGTGTTTCAAAAATGCTAAGAATTCCATGAAAAGATGTTAATATTTTTTCTCTCTCCTTCTCCCTTACAATTTACACATTCCTCACTTATACTAATACTGAGTCCTCAACTTTTCTATTTTGTGGGGGTTTTCTTTTTTTTCCCTTTTTCTCCCCCTAAAAAAAAAAAAATACTCTTCTAACCTGTATAGGCTTTTTTTTCCTTCTTTCATTTAGGTTTGTTTTCTACTCCAGTTATCTATCTAACAGTAGCCCCTATTCTTTAGATTTCTTTCCATCTCTGAATGAGGCATAATAACGTGAACAATAGCAAGTAAAGGAATCAATATTTAGCGGTTATTTCTGCTCTGCGGGAGGCTCTGCTCGCTAGTGCGACAGCAGTGGGAACAGAGCAAACGGCAGCGCGTCGCTTCAGGTCACACTTACAGCCATGTGCAAAGAGGAGCCGAGGGAAAGCTGAGGTGCTCTGGGGGTCCGCGGGAGGATGGCAACATTGAACACGTGGCTTTCCACGCTGGCTGGCGGAGCTGCGGAGCTGGACACCTGGGAAAGAAACAGCACCCCAGTGGACACCTGACCAAGGATGCCACTGCATTTCTAGACCACTTTCACACTTCCCCTCTCCTCTCTTGCTAGATAGGCACCTCCTCAGCACAGGGACAGAAATGATAATGGGGTTCAAACCTTCCTCCCACTCTCAAAATGACTACCAGCTGGACTGTAAATCTGAAAGTACCTGGTCAAAGGCAGCACCAACCCCTGGCAGTGACTCCCTGTGATACCCACAAAGATCCATCTTCCATGAGAGGCTGCGCTTGGGTTCGACACAAGAGACCCATGCAGGCTACAGGCACCACTTCAACACAAAAAATAATCCAGCTATAGCTAGTTCCTCATAGCACGCTTGCAACAATGACATGTAAAGCAAATTAACACAGTTAAATTTGCAAAAATCCAGAGGGCCAAAGCCATCTCACAGAGATAAGCCTGCGAATGTTTACAGCAACCCTGAGATAAGTCCAACGAACTGCAGCCCCTCTTTGCTAGACTCAGTTACAGACTGATCTTTTGGTAAGTATGTACCTCCACCATTGACTACAACAGAACTTAAGACCTTCATGAGCAAGAAAGGTTTTCAGCAATTTTAAGAAACTGCAGAAAATTGCTCTGCTGAATTGAATAAAAATATTTTAGGCAATTGTTGGATCTGTTTTGAGTTGCTGTCTGAATGGTAATTGCCAAAGTACTGATAAAAACGTGTCAGCCTTTCCTGAGATGCCCTAACGCACTATTCAAGACTCAGTGTGTTAGAGTCTCCTGATGTGACCTGTGTAATCATGGTCTCTCACTAGGGCTCTCCATACAGTTATTGCTACTGCACCAAGACACTAAAAACAAACATTCAACTCATGAAAAATGCATTCTCTATAATAGTAACATAGCAATTAAATTAAAAATTAGCTTGTTCAACATCTGACACTCACAGCTTCCTCATTATCACTTATGTTAATTACTTTAGAAATTACCTTAATTGCCTCTCCGGTGCTACAGGAATAGCTTCTGAGCTGTAAACCAAACTGTAACAAATACTGCAAGCAAGCGTTCACGTTGGCTGAGCGTTATGGGAGGCTGTTAAACCTTCCAAGCAAACAGCAAGGACCTGCCTGAGGAATTTTATAGTCATTAAGCCTGTGGGGAGGTGGGATTTATTTTAGTATTACATCTGCTGGAGAGTATTTGTACCATTATGTCTGTTTGCAAGGAGAGCAGCCTGTAGCAAAAATTAAGGTATTAGTTGAGGGACTCCAGGAAGTAGAAAAGCTGCTTGGTTTGGGGGCTTACAAAACCCATATAATTAAGGAAAAAAATTTCAGAACACTTTGCACTTGCAGTACACACTGCAGGTTTTAGGAGAGGATGATGTACTTTCCATGCAGAACCAACACGTCAAACTTCTGTCCGAAGTGCAAAGGCAACTGAATATTTATGGCAACAAATATATGCCCACAGGTACCTGGAACTGGAAGGAGTCGCTCTCCGCTTGGGATCCAGAGTGCCTGTACCACACTATGCCCTCATTGATGTCCTGCTGGGTAAAAGATGTTGTAGGAGAAACTGCTCTTCCATCGGGCAAAAGCTGCCACGCGTCTGCTGGGCTGTCTGCGGGCATTGGGACCAGCAGCACTACTTCACCTGAGAGAAGCAGAGACGAACAGCCAAGGTGAGGAAACAAGGTGGAGCCACATGCCTTTTCACCAACTATTGAGCATCTGAAGACAAGTGTCCCCAGTTGTTCTTAGCCTTTTCTGTACAGCATGACTAGAAGTAGCAACAGCAGAGCTCCTAAGAATCACATAGGACCTTGCAATATCCCAGTGAAGCTGGGAAACACTACTCTGTGTTTAGGCAAAGGTCACAGCTAGTAACCTGGGTGAGGACCCAGAAGAAAAGCCCAGAGAACTGCCCAGAGGAGTGCCAAGAACAGAACTGGCAACTTCAAACTCTCAAAACACAGTTGTCCCCACCGACCAGCACACATCAGCCCTGAGACATACCCGTGCAATAAACTGCACAGAAAAAGAAAAGGGAAGGACACTCCTCACTTGCACAAGCCCTTCTGAAAGGACAAGGGAGAAGTAAGACAGGATCAGTGACAAATCCCTGCAGCAGGCTATCCTCCTTTCCTGCAAGGGTACAGTTCAAGTATTAGTACACAGCATGCTCCTTTTTTCAAGGACAGTTTTTCCCAGCTCTTCCGGGTACTTTTTATCCCCAACAGTTTTCTCATCCAATTTCTCTAAACAGAAACCTTTCATTGAAGAAGAGCTCTTGAATAGATATAATATAGGCCGTTAAAAAAGTCTGCATGTCCTGGTTTATAGCTCCTGCTCAGAAGAATATATAGCTTTTATAACATTCGGCTTCTTTCTGATTTTCTATTGATGAATTCATTCTCAGCTAGACTGAGCTGTCATGGTCTTCGTTGGACATATGCTGGAGCAAAGCTGGGTTCAATATTCAAAGAGTCAAGTGCTACCCACCATGGGAAGCGAATCAAAATCCGGGACAGCAATCTCATTAACTCAAACGCAATGCAAATACTTTCCCAAACCACGTACACGAACAAAATTAACCTGACACAACTATTCTATCAACATATATGACATCTTTCGTATTTTACTACATTATTTGTTTTCATGGGAGTTAACACATAATCTGCGAAAAAAATAGAAATCTCCATCTTTACTCTTCTTGGTTATATATAATTTAACCACTATCTAAATAACTAGAGTTAGTTGCGCATTGCCAGCCTCTAGCAGACTTTGAAAGTATCCCTCATGGCTACCAATTCAGAAGCACATATATTATAAATCACTTCCACTCTCCTTACAGTATTAATCATTCTATTATGCAAAATACCCATCATAAGCTCTTTTAGCTCATTTCCCAGAACTACACTTGAACAGTGAGAGTAATAAAAAAAGTAATTCAGCAAGCTGAAATACACATTTCTACTTGATCATCAAACTCTGGACTAATATTCCCTTATCAGTGAAACCCACCACTCTAATTACATTCCCAATCTGATGCTTCTGCTCATGAGAGTTCACCACCTTAATCTCTGAGTGTTTCCTAGAGATGTTCTCACATATCCAAAGAAAGGGAAACCTGCAAGTTGTTTATCCCTCCCAAAGTAAGAGCACAAGAAGTCGGAACATACGGGAGCTTTAAGGAAGATGCATATCCATGTGCCTTGTTATAAATGAATATTTAACTTGATCATAACGAACAACTCCGTGATGCTTGCTTAATTTATAATGACCATTTCATCTGCAGCAATTACACACATGAACATAAGTATACACACAGGCAATTTATGCTTGAAATACACTGAGATTATGCAGCTGCCATTTCCAGAGCTGTCTAAGAGGACTTAGGCACCGTGGCCCCATTCTTTTTAAAGAGACTGGATACTTGTATCATTTTTAATCGGCTTTAGAGACTTCATCCTCCAAGAATGCATGCCATGTGGAAGAGCTCAGGCTATAACAACAGCTACTCATAGAGAAATGTGTAATAAACTACCCCGAGGCAATCTACGTGCCGAGAGGAGAGCCACGGAGGACAGCGATCCTATTTCTAGCAACAAGACAAGAGCCTCAGCAAACAGAGGTCACAAGGAAGAGTCACTGCTCCCTGGCATCTGCAGTACAAAGGCAAATGAACTTGCAGAAGAGAAAGATCTGGGCAGATAGGGGTCTTCCCTGCTCCTCTCCGAGCTCATCCCTTTCATTTGGTTGCAAGGTCCTGAAGTAAGGGACAAGGAGCATTCGCAGTCTATGCACTTTTGTTCCAGAAATGTAGTAGCTGGTTCTGAAATGGGTTTATTTCTTATCTAAAATCCAGTGATTCTACAGGTACAAGTATCTTTTCCTTGAGTCACATACTAAGATAGGCAGATAAGCCCTCCTTCATTAAGGATCCATTTTCTACATTTCTCTGTCTTGAATTTTTCCACTCTGTGAAATGGTATTTTACATGCAACTTTGAAGATTATTGATTCTTGTTGCTTGTTCCTCACCTGGAGCTATAAACCTGTTCGCGTTACTGCAATTAATTACAGAAGAGATAATTATGATGATACAGACATAAAATTAAAAGTTTTGGTTAGGGTAAGGCAGCAGGAGACAAACTCCTCAGGGAAAGATTCTTGTTTTCACTTAAATGCTTATTAAAAATGAGAAGATCGTCCTTCATCTGCACAGAACTAAAGGGGGAATACAAATTAATTACTTCTCTTCTAAATTGCAAGAATAACGTAATCTCTGTTTCCATCAAATACTGGCGGATGTTATGGAAACAAGCCTATCCTTACAGCAAAAATTAAAAGCACAAACCTGGTATTTTTTTAAAAATGACTCAGTAATTTTAGTTGTATCAGCAAGTTAATAGCAATGATACCATTTCATGCAATTTCCAAGCATTTTATTTATAGACATGATCCTAGTGAAGAAAATGATAATTCTGATGGGGAAAATACCATTTTTCTTTCCTGCTCAGGGTTCCTTCCCCCCCCACACACATAAAACATCTCCTCTTTTCCACCCAGCTTCTCTGAATTTCTCAGTCACAAATGCCATTCCCTCCCACCCTCCTTGGCTTGGGTCCAGAGGATATTCTGAAAGCTGCAGTTCTACAGGACAGGGAAAGCAGTTGCAAACTTGCAAACGCAGCTAGCCTGAAACATGAGACTGGGGCCTCCCAGCAGGAGTTTGGAGATGACAATTATAGATGAATGCTAACCTCACCCAATTCTTTTTGAATCAATAACACCTTCCATTATAAAAATCAAATGTAAAGGAGTTTGGAAAGTTCTTCAGTTGTTCAAGGCAAATTTGCTCAGTAGTGTCCAGAGAAAGACATTACTCCATGCCGCTCTGAAACCAAATACTTATTCACTTATTCAGTATAGTATCCTATGGAAATACACCCTAAAATGCTGCTGCTTGCAAATAAAACACCATGAAAGGATCTCAGTCCAGTACGTCTGTGCAGAACATCCTCTTGCTCAGAAGAAGAATCCACCTTCCTTAGGGGTGGGAGACTCGGGGCTGCATGGGAGAGAAAGCAACAAATTACAGCTCTTTTTTGGCAGTAAAACTACAGAGGAATTTACCGTGTCTTGGCTGGTCCCTGCCGATGCTGTAGACGATCTCGGAGTCGCGGGCGCCAGGTATCTCGGCCTGCAGAATCCTCTTGGAGATCTGGAGCATGCCACCCTGGGGCACCCACACCAGCGAGTTGGTCACCAGCCGAGGGCGTCCACCACTCTGCACGTGGGGGGAACGGCAGGAAAGGGCTTAGCTCAGCGTCAGCTCTGCCGCGCCCATGCAAACGTGGTGAAGGGAAAAGGATGGAGCACTTTGGAATTCCTTATGCATTCGGCCCTGGCAGTCTGCTCTAAGAACAGCACCTGCATCTTTAACCTCTACCCCTAGGACCTAATTCTCCCTCTGTAAAATCGCTCTTGTCCACCAAGACTTCAAATTGTCTTCCTCTCCACTTTATTTCTAAAAATACACACCTTTCAAGAGTACTTGTCAAACTACAGGCTTTGCACCTATTCAAAAGAACAGAGAAATGACACCTCCGATATCTTCACACACACCTAGCTAGTCAAAATCCTAACTGTTCCATAAAAGTGAACATCTTCCTCCTCATCTACTGCTCCACATGGTGATACGTCACCCCAGGAACTGGTGAACAACTCATTAATTTTCTTCCAAACCTGTAGAAGAGACACTGAGAGAGCTAGAAAGATGCTTGAGAGAAAGGAACACATTAAAGGATGAGTTCCCATCTCCGCTTTGAGGCTTCTGCTGGCCAGTTTTCATCCGTTTAGTACAATCCACACCAATTCAGAACAGTGCTAACCTTTAAATGTCACCCAGGCTTAGATTGGGCCATGTCAACAGTTTATCAGCACAATGGTTGCTTTTAAAAAATAAAGAGTTATAAAGAAGGAAAACAGACCTAGTTGCATCCAAAAGAGCCCTGTCAATGCACAGAAAAACTTCCTTCTGACCTTACTGATTAGATCACACCAACACACAGACGGGTCCTTAGGAGAAATGTGGAATTCTGCAACAGGAGACGAGCAACCTGGAAAGGTCAGAATGGTCCCTGGATTTACTGGGTGAGGAAGGAAGGAAGGGAGGGACTCATCATACTTCAGAGAGTGACAAGCAAAGACACACTGTGTGTATCTAAGTATTTCTGAATAAATTTGAATTAAACACAAGGCTGCAGTTTTTCTATCAACACGGCTCCCCTCTGCTTTTCAGTAACTAAATGATTAAATGTTTCTTCTCTGGCCACATTAAATGAGGCATTTTCTAATACCGCTTCCACCTGCGCTGATGCTGCGCTCCTGCTGATTAATAAAAATGCACTCACGAGACAGCTCTTTTTGCTCAGTAATCTTTTTGCATACACAAGTTCTCGCCTGATCTGAACACTCACCCAGCGTTCAGCAAACCGGCTACACTCCCATTAAATTTTTATACTCGAGTCTGAGCACACAGTTGGCAAACATGTGAAGGATTTAATTACTCAGGAAAGGTGTTTTTCGGAGTGCCCGGAGGCTAATGCACCTCCCTGCTCAGCGCTTCAGCTACCAGCTCCCACGCAGGGCAAGACTCACTGCCTCGTGCTATCTCAGAAACCTTCCAGATGACCCTCCCGGAGCAGCCCTTCTCCCGCGCTCAGCTCAGCTCCTCATGTTGCTGATGATGCTCCCATTACCAAGGGACACACGGCATGCAAATGTGCCTGACTCCCCTCACTTGTACTGGGACCTGGGACTATGTTTTCCAGGACACGGGCTTGCTCTTCTCCATCGGAGCACCACTGGTGGGAAAGCAAGTTTTCCATCAAAAAAGCAGCAGCAGCAGGTCTCAGATCAACTTCACGGAAACTGTAATTGCGGAGAATGTAACAGAAGTACACAGCAGTGCAAAACATTATTAAGAGCTCCCAAAATAGAGGCCAGCTGTTCAGCTGCAGTGTATCAAATGAAGCATTTGGACAGGGGCAAACGTGGAAAATCATACTGTCAGCAGCCAAAGGGACTTAAAAAAACACCTTGCAGAAAACAAGGCACAACAATCGCAAGTAAACAAATCCCTCTAATCCATACTGCTGGAAAGGTTATGTTCTCCCTTCTTTTATGGTTTTGTACTCACACTGCCATGCTTCTACGGATTAATGCCTTAAAATTATATTCTCTTAGCCCAGTGAAAAAGGAATCCTAGAAATGTCTTTTCACACTTGTCTGTAGTATGCAAACCCATTCAGATACAAAAGCTCCATGCACTGAGTTTAGAAAGCAAACACCAAACCTCCACACCTCCGAGTCTTTGGCTGAAAAAAATATGTCTTTGCAAGCGTGCCTCACCAGCACCTTTTCAGAAACAAGCCCTGCACGCATTTCATCTGCCAAGGCGAGAGCACAACGAGGGCCGTGGGGCTGCGGCGGGAGCTGGGGCGCTGCCAGCTCCGCGCTGCGCCGCGCTCACCTCTGTCGCCGCCCGCATTCTTCTCCAGAGCTGAGTGCTGCACCCAGACACTTGGGAGGATAATGGGAGACAAGAGAGTGCAAAATTGGCTACGGTAAGACACTGTACTCAGCAATTCACCCTCACTGGCATTTACAATAAGAAGCTGCCTAATCAATAGCAGAAAGAAAAGAAAGAGAAAAAAAATCCCACCAGTGCTACAACGAGTGCATTTGCAAGCACTTTGCAGTCCTTCTGATCTCGAGTGGTGTGGGTAAGGAAACCACAGGCGGGGCGGCTCATTCCCGGAGTCTGAGTAACTCTGTGCCAGCCTTCTAAGCAGGCCCTCCCATTCCAGACCGAGGTGTGAGTCATGCCACTAATTACCGTTAATTACCACCCTTGCTTCAAGAACACCGGCAGGGTCCAGACAAGATCAGCCCCTCTGTGTGCTAGGTACATACAGAGACACGCGCTGCTTGGAATCCCTCCTTAAAACTCTCAGGCCCAAGGAGCTAGGACAGGCCTCCAATACAGCCAAAAAGAAGAGAGAAGAGGGGTAATATCACCTCCTCTTAGCTCGTTTTTATAGAATGGGTGCACACAAAGTTTGTTTAATTCTCAGATCCATGCACAAAGAGTCCCAGTAGTGGATGACTTCTCTGAGAGCTGTATTTTTTTTTCTTATACCTCCCTCACATTTACTAAGAGATAAGCAAATTCTCAGATTTTCTGTCAATTTTATTACAATACCAAACCACAAAACCAGAACTGAAATGCTTGCGAGCACTTCAGCAATCTTAACGGAGAGTCCATTTTCCTGCCCCTTCCCTGAGACCTCTCTGACCTTCACGTGAACCCAACTCCTCCCACACTGCAGCTCTGACTCCAACACCTCATCAGTTGGGTTGCATCCTAAGACACAGGAACCTTCTTTTTTTCACGGGTATTTCCTTTCCTTGCCTTTCTCCTGACCTCATTTCATTGAGCAGTCTAATTGCCATTTGTGAAGTCAGTCCAAATGCTCGTTTCAAATCTGGACTGAAATGGCCCCACTTCACAAACATATCCATCTGCTTAAGCAGTTCAAATACTGTTGCTTATCTAAAATTTGCTCTAGAACCTCAGTGCTGTAAATTGCCAAACTAATTCCCTGTTTGCATTCAGATGCAAGAACTTTAGTGAGCATCTGCCACTCACATCATGTTCACACCAACCCAGTGACAGGTTTTATTACCTCTCCAGCCTTCTCTGTCCCCAAACTACTCTTTTTTCCAATTCATTGCCCTTTCCAGGCAACCAAACTCTCATCTGTACTTCCCAGTGAACCACTGACTAAGTAACTGCAGCCCTTGAATTTTCAAGGCTGCACAATTCAAGCTGAACTCTTCCTGCTGCAGCCCAAAAACTCAGGTGACTTGCAAACCTCCATCAATCCACCACTTTCCACTCTCTCTGGCCAGGGCCTGTAGGTAAGGCAGGATTTGGGACACCTCGGGGATACAGTGATTCTTCTCTAAACCCCTCATTTGCCTGAGAGGATTTATGTCATAGCACATACCTTGGGAACAATCTTTATGTGGAACAGGATGTTCTGGAAGTGGTACCCGTCGTTCACCTGCAGGAGCACCGTGTCATCCCGGCTGTCAGAGTCATCGTGGGCATAATGCAGGAGTCCCCGGGCCAGGTCATCGAGGTGGAACATGTGGACTGGAGCAGCCGAGTCCCCGGAGCGTTTCACCAGCTGCCCGTGACGTGGGGGCTCTAAAACCATTAGCACTACGTCTTGAGGGTTGTCACCATCCCTCATACCCAGCAACACGTCTGTTAGAGTTCCCGTTTCCCCTCTGCTGACAAGGAGGGCCTCGTTTCTGAGGACATACGGGGCCTGAAACACAAAAGCAGCTCTTAGCTGTTTGCTAAACCATAGCAATTTGATGAATACACTCTGGAAAAAAAGATGTGGGGTTAAGGAAATTAGTTCTTCTCTGCAAGCCTCCTACTTCTGGCACCAGGGAATCACTCTCCACACTTCCTCCCACAGGGTCAGATCTAAGAATATCTAGCAATTTAGACTGACTTAATTATATCAGCAGAGGTTTCACATGCCATAGCAAGCTTATAGCAAGAAGAAAATATAAAGAGCACATTTATAAAGAAAGCAATTTATTTATCAGTCAGATTCTGTATTTCCTTTGCTGTCTGCATGGTTAACAGACAAGAGACACAATTTTGCTCTGTTACTTTCCGTGGAAATTCAAATGAGGATGTGGATCCCTACTATCTTGGAAGGACAACACTTTATATATATGTCAGCAGGCCCAATGCAGACACTTGAGATGCTGAAGACTTTCCCATGTGAATAACAAGTTCAGGGTTGGACAAGATGGATATACCATATTTCCTACATGTATTACCCACTTAGATCTCTTACAAAACACTAATGCTTGAAAATAAGACACAGAATAACCTGCATATCCAGAGTATCTGCTTAAAATCGCCTGTAGAGCAGGGGAAACAAAACAACAAATGCCAGACTAGGGAGAGTGACTTACACAGCTGTGAGCCAAAGTGAGAGGCAGAAGCTTGAAAAATGCTTCTAAGTAAAAATGAGTCAATCATTTAGCACCAAAGCATATGTTTTTGTTTGTCTGGAACTGATGAAGTCCACCTCAAAGAGAACAAAACAAACTGCCTGCTCTGATGACTGGCTGTCATCAGCATCATTGCTTATGTATTTTCAAAGAGTCCACAGAGCCCTACTCATCCAAGAAAGAAAATCAGCTGCAGACACATCTTTCAAGATTCAGACTAGTTTCTTAGTACTTAATTGTCAAGAAAGCGGTGAAGATGTTTAAATCTACAGTCTCTATTGATCTCAGTAAACACCATTTACCATCAGGAATATCTTGCCTCAGGAGGGAGGCTGATCCTGCAGAGATGAAGTCAAATCCCTGGGAACATTCATCAGAGAGCGAACTGCTACCACCTCACCTGTATACTACTGATCAGGATTATTAAGGATTGACAGGCAAAATTCCTATTATTAAACCTCACTTATGTATTCTGGGGCAGTTACTGCAGCTCTTCCTTAAGTGCAGTCCTACTGGGGTAAACAAGAGATTACACTGAGCAAAGATTTCATCACTAACCAGAATCAATGTACGCGCAACAGGATCGAAGTCTTGAGTTTGTCTTGCACTAAAGGTCAAACTGGAACTCTTTTAATTTCTAACCTTATGAAAGTACTAAAACAAAATATAACTGTAAAAACAACAAAATGCAATTAAAAATAAGCTGCCACCTCTTCAGGTCCCCAGTATGGAAAGAAGCACTGCAAAGTCTCGAGACTAGTTGAGAACCACAGAGATTCTGCAACTCAAGGAGTTGTTGCTGCTAAGAAACACTCAACGCATTTAACTGGGTCCTTCCATCATGGCATGTAGCGAGCAAGTCAGGTCCATACACACTTAGAGGAACATAATATGGCTTGACTGTAACTGGAAACGTGATTGTCAACCTTCTTTTCTTTAGCACTGACTCCCTATTACTGACAGGCTTGATTCAGCATTCAGCTTTGCAGTGAAGTAATTTAAGAAATTAACTTATTTAATCACGCCAGTGGTGGGTGGCTTTGTGTCTGGAAGTGCAGGTACCATCATCTGCTTCATGCTGAGCACAGCAGGAACATCGCCAGCAGCTCAGATCAATGATGAACCTCCAAGGGGGTGGGATGAAAAGCCTTTCTGAGCCCATGCAGCTCAGCTGGTTTTGAACAACTCACCTTTTCTGTAATGCTCTGCCTCCCCCTGGCACACGTCTCATGCACCTCTTCACGATTTGTCTTTCATAGACCCCCCTTGGAAAAGAAATCCAGTAGGTACTGCCTCTATACACTACTAGGGAAACCATTACACAGTCCTGTGCCACAGATTTTAAATAACGAGACAGGGACACTGACAGTACCATCAACTTGATTACAGTGTTGAATAGTTTAAGACACACACACATGGAGAAAGTGCCACTCGAAATAGCCTGTGTTCATTTAATTTCCGACTGCCCTGGAACAGAGCATTTAAGTAAATGCTCTCAACTGTCAAGTGTCCCTACCGCAGGGATCAATCATCATTCAATTGCTCTGCAGTAAGAAAACTGAGCAACTAGACCATCCACTGATCCAAAGAATACTTTAAATGGTAGGGACTCCTTAGTCCGCACTGATAATTGCTCTATGATTGCACAGCCACAATTCCCCGCACAAGAAAAATTACATGGGCCAGCTTCTTCATTCACTTACCTCGGTCCCGTTCTTTCAAATCACTCTTGACTGCCTTGCAACCAAGTGACAGTTGAGTCTAATGGGACCTGAACACCAGCAACTGCTCTAACCAGCTCCTTTGCTATCACTGTGAGGAAGCTGGGCTCCAAAAGGTACAAAAATTGAGGCTGTTTGCAAGCTTTGTTATATTACCTGTGTTGAAAGTGCTTGAATGTTGACCACTTCGGGATGGGAGAAGAACTGTTGATCGCTGACCTTCAGGGAGAACTGCCCTTTCCTAAACAAGCCCCCCGAAACCCCAAAACACAGGATAATAAAAATGAATTAAGTGCTCTCACAGAACACAATAACAATAAACTATAATACATTCAGTAAAAATGATTCACATAGTGACAGATGCTTTAGATTAAGTTTTTGCACTTATGTCTTTATAGGATCTTTTCTGAAGATTCACAACATATAATAAAATATTGTCATCTCCTTTCAAGTATGTAATAACACACCCTCATTTCCATCTATGTGTTACCCACACAGATAATTTGTCCAAGATTAAGTGCTGATTCTAAATGTCAGCTAGTCTCTGCTAAAGAAAAACGACATTTATCTGGTTTCAACACAGCAGTTCCCAGTCTTTAGCAACTTTGCTTCCTACTTATTCTTTCAAAGCACCACCCTTGAACAAAACACCTTGAACATAAAGAAACTGTTTTTCTCAAGACAAGATCCCAATAGTTATTGCAGTGCTCAGACAGAAAAGAAATAAGCCATATGCTGCTGCCTTAAGTCTGGCAAGCAATAGATAATCCTTTGCATCAGAAGGACGCTCTGAAAGTCTTACTGAACATAACGGGTCAAAGCAACTTTAGGCAAGCAGAAATCTAGAAAACTACATGGATATCAGTCTAGTCCCAAGGTTTTATGGTGTTGTAAAGCGAGCGTAGAATTTGCCAGTGCGACTGGCTCCTTGCCTGGCAGCCAGGGAGAATTTGCTTCCTTGCAATACATGCACAGCGTGAGCACTTCCAGGTGCTAAGCACCTCTAATGGTCCCAAGAAACGAACAGAGCACGTGCTGCAGGCAAAGCAGCAGTTTATGCTGTCAGGCACAGTAGGGGTATTTGTTTGCATGAAAGTATCAAGAAATTGTCATAAGAACCAGCATAACATGCCAGTATTTATCATCCAAGAAGAGTATTCTAAAGACGAGACAGACCCTACGTCCCCAAAGCACAGATCGGCAGCTGCATCACCGTGAAAACTTATACCATGTATAGAAAAGTTTTGCACCATCCTTTTGCACCATCCTTGCACATTTCTACGGGACAAGGGAATGCCTATTCTCAAGATATGTCCATTTTCTTAAAGCAAGAGTTTAGAAAGACTATCACTAGTCACCTGGATTTCTCTTTGCTATGCACAAAGCGGACTCTCTTCTCCTTCACATCCTTGTAGCTGAAGCGGTCGCCTTTCCTCAGCTGCACCTCTTTCCCATTCGTCACCATCACCAGTTTGCCGTTGGAGGGAGCACTGTCCATGTGGAACAAGAGCTGTCCTGGGTCACCACCCGTGTCATGCACCTCTAGTACGGAGAGGTCCAGGGGCTTTACCCCACCAATCCCTACTGTGAGGGTACTGGTCACTTGGAAACTCAAATGCTTGCCATCTAAAAAGAGAGAGCAAGGAGAAGTATTACTGAAAATACGTTTCTCATTTCACAGTCACGGGCAGTATTAGCATCTTGTCTGTCTTTAATATGTCCGTGTCTGTCCACACCATCTGTTAGATGATGGAGCAACCCATTCTTCTAATGCCTTGCTCACCACTGACCTGGGGGGACAATCACCACCGCAAAAAGAAAGGCAGACAAACCCAAATAATTCCCACTATGATTTTGAGGGACATGGGCAACTCACTTTCCATCTTCAGTTCCCACCACCAAAACTAAAAACCAGCATACACTGACACATCCTGCATATGAACTAATAAATATCCATGTACTAATAGGAACATGTAAAAGGTATTACAATTGATTCAATAATGCATTTCCCCCATGGCATTTTTTGTTGTTCTTTTGTATTGATGATAAGGGAAAATACAATGCTGTGATTGAAAGGTCCTACGCAAAACGGGTTATTTCCCATAGAAATCCATGTTCATGCACATTTTATACAATAAAAGAGTTGTAGTAAAAGAGCTGCCTGCTCTCAGTGGCCAACAAAACACTGCACAAAACAGTTCCAAAAATACCTCTGAACAAACATTTATCTTTGGTCCTAAAATTTGCTGGACGTCTGCCAGCTCAGCTGCCTTACCACAAGTGACACTCACCTTCACACTCTCTGGTCCACACATTTTCATAGAAACCCTGGCCACAGGCAGAAACACAAATCTTGTTCTTCAGAAAGGTGCTGCTGTCACAGAGGTGACACAGGCTGTCACTGACACACTCCAAGCATCCATGAGGACAAGCTGAATTAGATGAAAAGCAGAACCCCCTTAACACAGCACCAGAAGGGCTTCCTCTTTGCCCATACTTTTCCGAGAGATACAGCAGTGCACAGAACGTAGGCCACAACCCCCATCCCTCTCCGCCACCTCATTCCCATTTTGCTTACCTGTGCATTTTCGCTGTGCGTCCTCTGCATAATATCGCTTCCCACAGTCGAGAACACAGCGAGTGCCCAGGAGGAAAAAGGGGGCTTCACAGAGGCTGCACTCGCCCGGTTGCTGACACTGAAGGCAGCGCTCATCACACCCTAGAAGTCATGCAGAAAGAGTTCAGCTGCTTCCTGCACTGGGCTGAATGCACATGCCCTCGGAGTGCAAGACAGGCACACGCTGGAGACAAGTAGGGGAGACACGGTGTTAACAGTGATTAGAAGCAAAGCTCGAGAAGAACTCACTCTGGCACGTGTCTGATTCCTTGTAGAAAGCTAAGGGGCACTGCTCCAGGCAAGCTCCTTCATGGAGAACGTAGCCATCCATGCACTGCAGGCAGTCGGTCCTCTGGGGGCCTTTACAAGCGTTACAGCTCCAGTCGCACTCTGGAAGAAGAGAATTTAAGGTAGGGCAGCCCTCCCCGGGGTGTACAGCTCACCCTGCACAAATGCCGAGCACCTTTGGGACCTGCGAGCTAGTTGAGTGTAAGCCCAAACAGCAGAAAAAGAACTGTTCAAGAGATACTAAAAAGAAAGCATGATTTGTACTGAGTGACTTCTTACAGCATAAGATACATCCTTTTTTTCCGCCTCTTGGACTTAACAACTCAGATTTCGTCTGGCTTAGCTTTTGTTCAGCACTCAAATCCCCGCGACACAGCTGCAGCTCTGTAGCTTGCAGAGCCTGATTTTACCCTGAAAGCATCGACCCTCCTCTTACAACTCTGGGTTTGTTGCTCATTAATAATTATCCAGTTCATTAATAATTATCTAGCCCACTTGATCAATCTTGTCCCTTGCAAACACAGCACCTTCTGGGATTCTCAAAGCTTTTCTAAACACTCTGACCACAAGAGAATGAAATCACTGTCCCTTGCCCTCCGACGTCGCTCTGAGGAGTCAGAAGGCCAGAAACGCAGCAGGTACTGCTGGGATCACAGATGTCTCCAGGCGCCCTTGCATTATTCCTCCTCAGATGTGACTTAGGTAGGTAGGTCCAAGAGAGAACCAGGTAGAAACGAACACTGAACAACAAGTCACTGGTATTAAATCCTAAGGTGGCGGCATTCTGCAATATGGTCAACTTATCCTCACTTATTACCAGTAATGAACTCTCTCCTTGGGAGTTCTCAAAATCTTTCAACTCTTGGGTCTTTTAAATCACTCCCAAACATTGTTGCTGCAGTCATCCAGCAATGCAGTATTTAATAAGTCAAAGAAAAGCAGGTAAGTACACAAGGCCCCACAAGAAGTCTAAAAAAAGAAGGGCTAGGTAAGCTCACTTGTTATTCAGCTGACCCATGACTAAAGGAATTGCATGACCTGACCCCTGAAAAGTTTGCTGGCTCACTTACTAAATCATTTCCAAGAGACAGATTTGCAATAATCTTGTTTTTCACTGAAAGCCTGAAGTATGCAACAGCAACCTGCTGAAAAAGAGGAAAACTATAAAAACCTGCCAAGGTTGGTCCCAAGGGGGACCCAAGGGGGACCAACCTGCCCCCTCACACCTGCTTTTTTACTAAACAACTGCCCCCTCACACGTGCTTTTTGTAGCAGGCCACCTGTACAGATCATGCTGCAGGTTACAACAAAGTATTAGCCCAGTTTGTTTTAATTATTATTTTTTCTTTAAGCCAGCGAAGTATTTTTCACCTCTGCACGTCTTGGTGGAAAAATCAAGATAATACTGCTGGGCACAGCTCTCATACTGGCATTCTCCAAACAGCAGGACCTTAGCAGGATCTCTGCAAGATGTGCAGCCTGCGGCTGACTCACAGCTCAGGCACTGGCTGTTGCAAGCTGTGGAAAGAGAAAGGAAATAACTGTAATTAGTGAGGTACCAGCCAACTGTACAAGTAAAAATGATTTTTTCCTGTAGCTTCTCTACACCAGGTCCTTTCTGAGAGACACCCAAGGAGATTTCAGTTCCTGCTTCTTGCATCCCTCCTGACAACTTCAAAAACATAAAGTTTCTCTCAATTTGAAAAAGACTTCTACGTCTCCTCATAGACCTTCATAACACTGCTCCTAAGCACTGCTTCTTTCTCTCCTCTGCAAAAATCAGGAAAAAAAGATGGAACTTGAATTCAGATCTCTAAATAAAAGCTCTCCCTGCCTCTGTTTTGATATTCTTGTTTTGCTGCTGATGTTCTTTTTAAGCATGCTGTGTTTTAAATGATTATTTAAGTCACGAAGACACATGTTTAGAGACCATAATGAACTGCTTCATTCAAATGAGCAACCCCTGGGGGAACCAAAGGCCCACCGCATTTCATATATTGCTTCCTATTTCTGTAGTTGGACAGTTTGACAATTCGGAACTCTGGGAAGCAAATAGCAAGGCCAGGAAAAAAATAATTTGGGAATTTCCTGAATCTAGGATCAAAGTCCAGAGGTTCAGAATATTTCAACTCACCTCTTTGACACCCAGGGTCTGAACTTCGCAGGAGTTGTATTTAATAACCAAGTGATATCAGAGCTCTTAGCTAATTCACAGCAGAGGGTTTAATACTACTGGGAAGGACTGACAAATATTTCCCAGCACTTTGCCCCCATGTGCTGAAAGCCCACTCTGATACTGGTGAGACAAAGGATTACCAAAATAATCGACCACTTCCAAAGATTCACTGCACAATGCAACTGCATATGGAGAAAACTCATGGAGATTTGCATGTCTGCTTTACACACAGAAAAAACCCCTGTAATTCGTGTGCTGGCAAACCTGCAATGGCACATGCACAAGCACTCAATACCTAAGCAAGGTGAGCACTGCTGCCTCCATAAGCTGTCAGAATCTTTGCCCAAGCCCAATTCTGCACTTAGAAAAAATCAGGCAAGTCCTGAAGCATTTAAACTAAAGAATAAAGCTTAGCTGACCATTTTTAATGAAACAAAACAAAAGAAACCAAAACCTCTCATAGGGTTTTACAGAGCTACAGTGCAGGCATTAAAGAGAGTTGTGCTGCTTGTGGAAATTCATTTCCAGTAGTTACAAGCTACTTGCGGAAATTCATTTCCCTCTGCTTTTAATTCAAGGTTTGAGTTTTACAACCACAAACCTCAAAATAGAGAAACACAGCCGAAAATAACCACATTGCTCTTGTTGAAACCCAGTCCAAGGTGCCCTTCAAAATAATTACTTGTTTTATCTCATCTCAAGAATGTCACAGAAGGCTTGGATTTTGCTGAAGTACAAATGAATTTCTAGCAAAAAACAGCAACTGTTTTCAGGTGCTCTAGTGTCAGTCTCATTTCAGCTAAATTCAGAATATTACATGGAAAAATTACTATTCACAAGATGCTATGAAAAGCCAGCTATTGAAAGCATGGCGAAACATTCCGCATGAAGTGAAAATATCAACAGAAATCAAGTGACTCAAAGAGGCATTCCTGAACAGTAAGCAAAAACTACCTTTGAAAGCAATCATATCTGTTTTTCTTATCAGCACGACTCCATACCTACATTTTTAAACCCAAAAAGAGCTTGTAAAGCTTCACACTGTTCCTCAGCCAGTATTTCAGTGAGCTTAAAAACATCCCAGAGAGCACGTATATGCACTCAGCGTTCCTCTGAACTCCAACCCAAACCTGGGTTCCTCGGAAGTGCAACGTGACTCAAATACACTTCGGAGAGAGAGCAAATTTCTCAGCCTAACAGCCAGCCTCTGATTAACCAATGCTCATTAGCTCTAAGTGGTAGTTTTGCAGCAGCCTGGCACAGTTTACACCTACATGCCTTAGCAGCAGCACTTCACTTGAAAAAGGCACAAGTGACAACTGGAATGACAAAAATCCAGTGCCCCAACACACTTTGCCTTGAGCCTCCTATCACAAGGATTACACATACTTCTTAAAAAGCCATTTGCCAGCTAGCAGATTAGAAATGTCTCCTTGTAGTGAGAGTTTGCTTGCAAAAAAATCTATTTGCATTTGAACTACTAACCTAAATTCAGGAAGGGCGCAGTGCCCGGGAAGATTCCACTTATAGCAGGATGTCCTGTGGGGTCTAGCAGTGGGAAGGTTTTCATTAGGAAAGGGCATTTTCATTAGCAAGAGGACTATTTTGGATCAGTGACAAGAAAATCTGAACAACAGGAGGGAACAGTGAACACCCTGTAGAACTCGTATGATAGTAGGCAGGAGAGTGAGAATCCTGTGATTCTGTTCTTTTTATTCCTTTTTTTTATTTTTACTCCTAAATAGCCTGTTTTTTTTTCTGCCAACTGAAGAACAGTACAAATTCTTCCAGGTATTTCCTTGAACTTAATGCAAGGTAGCTCCATCTCTGCTGATACAATGGAAAGGCTAGTTTCCAGAGAACAACAAATCTCAACAAAAGGCAAGTAAAGCTGACAACCATATCAGTTTCCTCCTATCAAACTTCATCAGGAAAGAAACTGGGTCTAGATAGGATGACACTGATTCCTACTACCAGTGCAGTGCAACGGAGTTATTCTATCATAAATCAGGGTAACTTACATTACTGTAATACAGGCCTTTAGAGATCTGAGTGCTCAGGTTCAGAGCAAGCAAACCATTTAAGAATTTGTTTATTTTAGGTGTGTGTATTATAGTGAGTCAATTTAAGGCGGCATTTTAGTATTTTTTTATGTCTCTGGGCTATAAAAAAAAATTTGGCATTTTGGAACATCAAGCCCAGTAATTATGTGAGGAATAACTCAATTGATGTCTAGGCCAAAAAAACTCATAAAATAATAAAAGTAAAGAAACACCTGGGCTATTCACAAGGTATGACAGTTTGCATAGGAGTAAACATTATTGGACTTAGCATCAGATTAATTTCATCAGATCATCAGACATAAAAACATCACAGTTTAACTACGTCAGCCAGGGATGTGTCTACCTGGCTGCACCTAATTTCTATTGGAGATTTCACCAGTGGAAAAATTTGCCCGAAGTGTTGAGGTCTTAGCAGAGCTAAAACTGGTCTAAGCGTGTGAAGTTCTCACAAAACCTGGCGTTCACCAGTTCTTTTGGCCACTGCTTTATGTACGGCCTAGACAAGGCAGAGTTACACAAGCTCTCTAGCAGACTTTTTCTCCCTGAAATCCAAGGCCTCCTGTATCTGAAGTCAGTAACAAAACTGCAACTGTGTTCCAACCTAAAGCCTTCTGTAGGCTCTGTGTCTCAGGCAGCGCGAACTTCTGTCAACTCACTCTGAATTTTCAGCCACCTGAAGTCTTCTGGCTATAGAAACTGTAGCAGAGGAACAAGAAAACACACGCTGGTGATTACCCGTTGGGAAGGAGAGAGGGCTCGGAGAAAGACACTCACGTTTGCAGGTCTGGCTCTCGTCTCTGTAGTATCCTGGGGAACAGATGGGAACACACGTGCTGGTGTGGGAGAGCACGAGGCTGCTGTTGCAGGAAGAGCAGGAAAAAGGGCCCCCGCCGCTGCAGGTTTTGCATGAGGGGTGACATCCTGCAGAGACAGCAAGAGCAAATGCTTCTGTTCAAGGAAAAGCAGATCTTTAAGCAAGTTTCACAGAGTCCAGCAGAAGCAGTCTCAGAGACCAAGCACAGCAACACTAAGTTCTCACTAAATTAAGATAGCTACTGGAGTTCACTCAGAAGCAGCATTACAGCCACTTCCAGCCTGTCGGAGGCTCTCCTTCACATCCTTATCCTCTCTTCTCCCAGTCCTTCTGCTTCCTAATCTGACTCAAGAGATTTAAAATCATGCAGTGCATGTGGCCAATCTACTCTATTACCCTTCTTGAAAGGGAAAACATAGACCCAACTTACTTGTCTGTTCAATTTCAGGATGAGTCTTTATCTAAAGAATGATGTCATCATTATATCCAAAGAATGATGGCATCATTATATCCATCAGGCCAAATTCACCGTGAGAGTGGGCATAAAAATTAAGAGGAGTGACTGCACTGCACTGTGCTGGAGCTCTTAAAAGCCAGCATAAAATGCAATATGAGCTTTGACAGGCTGAATAATGCAACACTGCTATTAAATGAAAACTTCCCACCAAATGGGGGAAATGTTGTCCCTAACCTTGGATTTCCAGGGAGGCAGAATTTCTCAGGAGTCTTCAACATTAAATGATTTGGAGAAAAATTCATACATCTCAGAGATTCCATTTGCAGGTAAATAAACACACAACTCCTGGAATACTTGACAGGTGCTTTGAAACAGTAACCATTAACATTTACATAAGGTTAGATAACGCCTCTTCCTGTAACAGGAGCATATTTGACCTCCGCATCTTGACTTTAATGTGCAGAACTTCTCGTCTTGATCTGCTTCTCTTAAAATAACCTGCAATGCTCCATTTTCTGATTAAGATGCATTGGGCTCTGTGGGCCACGTAACAAGGATAGCAACCTACTTCCTTCTAGGAGGAGTTCAAGACATGTAAAACAGCACAAAGATTGAAAGACAAGACCATAAACAAGAACAAAAACTGCAGCAGACTCAGGGACAGGTGAGGGCCCAAAAGCTAGAGAACAGAACGAACTATCAATCCTTGATTGCCCTCCGCAGCCGGAGCGCTGCATCTACCGTCACGCGGGCTGATGAAACTGGTTTGTTGTGCCAGAGGAATGATTGCCTTGCGGACCATCTCTGCAGCAAGGCAACGCTCAGTGAGCATCAGGCAATCTGCAAGGAGACCCTATAAAGGGGGACACTCCATCCCAAGCTGCAGACTTCTGGAAAAGCTCCCGACATTAAGAAGTCTGTCTTTTATGAGCACAAGTTGTACAGCCCCTTGCAGCACATGGCCAGGAAGCGTCTTCAAGGGCCAACATCCCAGAACTGTGCTGGCATGACACAAATTGGAGACTCGGTGAAGGACACATGAAATGATCCGTGGCTGCTGTTAAATGGCTCATCTCCCAGGAGCAGCTTCAAGGCAGCCACAGAACTCAGCACACTGTCACCCTATTCTCTGTGCCACCGCCTCTGAGCAGCAGGAGATACAGCCACTCACCTCCACCTCCTCCTCACAGACACTGTGCTCTGGTACTCACTACAGTTACCCACAGCATTCCTACAGCGGGCTCCACGTGTTGGCCTTAAAGAACACGCCGTCTCAAACCAGGCACAGACGAGGGGCAGCGCAGAGAGAGTGTCCCCAGGCACCCAGCGGAGACGTCGGCCCGGCAGGACACCCCCAGGCTCCAGAGCAGGGGCTGCCCAGCGGACCAGGACCTCGCCTTGCAGCTGCCCAAGGGGCTACTCACTTGTGCAGGCCCCGCTCCGGGCGTAGTAGCCGGCCGGGCAGTCGGGAACGCAGTGATCCCCCAGGAGCAAGTGCCGGGCGTTCTGGCAGGTCAGGCAGACGCTGCCCGTGTCCCGCAGGTCGGCCACGCACTGACGGCACAGCGGATGGCAGTCTGGAAGAAGCAGGGAAGAACAGAGACTGTGACCCCGGATAAACAAACGAGAGCTGCTGCGGGGAAATACCCGAGGATCACACGAGGGAAGGAATTTTCAGAGCCCTTTGCTGCTCGTTGGTGCACGAGGGCTGAGACGGGGCGCTGAGCTCTGCGCTCCCAGGGGACGGCAAGGCACAGCTTGAATATTATCCACGTGTCTCCAGCCCCGCTCAAGCATCTTCTCTCTCCTCCTTCTTAAAACTAACTCAGGAAAGCTTGGCCAGAAGGCAGTTGGAAGTGCTCTGCTTTCCCCAGTTCTTGCTTTGTTTTTAGGTGTTTCTACCTACAAGTTTCTCTAGCAAAACTATGCTGCCAGCTATAGGCATTCGCTCCCCTTTGCTCCCATCCTTCCAAAATAAAGACTACAACCCGCGTAGCCCATCACCTTCTCCCTCGGCTCATCCGGTTCAGAGTTTCCCGCACAAATGAGACATCTGTATCCCAGAAAGGCTGCAGCATATCTCAAAGCCAAGCAAAAAGCTGCACTGAGAGCTGCATGAGAGTGCCTTGAAGCCTTTTCCTTTTTTTTTTTCTCCCAGCAGCACAGAAACTTATGTCTCCTGACCTCTCTCTGAACTTGGGTGCTTCAAAAGCTTTTACAAGCAGCCTTTTGTACGCACAACAGCACAGTGTAAGGCAACCTGGAAGCCAAATTAATCCTCATTATGGTAATTCAGAAAATTATAAAGGAAATGACAACTGTCTTGAAAGAAATGTAATAATGAGGCTTGATTCCAGTACCTGGCCTCCTGTCGGGTTTCTAGTGACGGCTCAGCTTTCTGTCCCTTAGCTCTCCTGAGAACATCACTAGAGACTGTCAGGCAATCTAATTTTACAAGCTGAAGACAGGGTCATGTAGGAGATCCAAGGAGTTCTGCATCCGCCCCTGCAAAAGCTGCAGCAGCAGCTAGTGTCGGGCCCCAGCCTGCTTTCTCCTAAACGTTACAACCAAACGAGCCTCTCCAGGCTCCGGGCAGGAAGCACGGACGCAGTTTGGAAATAAATCCAGTCCCCAGCGCATGCAGTGTGCAAGGCCCTCAAAGCAGCTGCCTCCTCCCCGTCTCGTCTTCACAGTCGCTGTGACCTATGTAGTCCCTGCTGCCACTTTGCAAACTTGGGGGGAATATTTGCAGTCAGAGGAGAGGGGTAAAGCACACTCTGCTCCTCTTGAAAGCCTCTATCTATGATCCTGTATGTTGAAAGAAGTCTTTTTTGTTTTTGTTGTTTTATGATAAATCAGTCCATACCTCTCTTTTTCCTTTGAAAACCTGGAGATCAAAGAGCACACAACGGCAAAAAAAAGCCCTGACACTGCTGCTGAATTTGAAGGGCCTTGGGAAACTCGTGACAGAGGAAAGGAAGAACTGAAGGACTTTGCATTGGAAAAGATTATTTAAATTTTTCACAGCAGGCTGCCTTTGAAGGAGCAGAGCATTTTCTTGATGCTTCTCACATCCATATTTGTTTCCTGTTTCTGCCTTCTCCCTAGCAGTCCTTGCTGCAGCTCAGCCGGGATGCAACTCCACAGAGGTACCTGGCCTTGCATGCCCAGCGTGTTTGCTGACAGCCACTTTGGTCACTTGATTCCTTTAGACTTTCTCCACTATCCAGACTGGATTCTTCTCCCTCCCAATTTATCTTAAGGCTGAGAGAGCTGGGCCTGTTCAGCCTGGAGAAGAGAAGGCTGAGAGGAGACCTGACCAGTGTCTATCAGCACCTCAAGGGAGGCAGTGAGGAGGATGGGGCGGCCTCTTCTCAGTGGTGGCCACTGATAGGACTAGAGGAAACGGCCACAAACTGAAACACCAGAAGTTCCACAGGGTAAGTTTTCTTACTTTGGGTTCCTTGGCGGTTCATGCTAAACTGGAAGTCTTGGCACTGAAGTGGATGAGGAGTAGCCACAGGTCACTTTCTTCCAGGCCTTTGATGTGTGGGTAATTCTCAGTACAGAAGCTGCAACAAATGTGTGTGTGGGGGTTGCAGATCCGTGCAAAGCAAAGGCATTTGTACCCGTTTATTGTATCTGCTGGAAGGTTCTTATTCCCATATTTGTCTTCTAAGAGCTGAGCTGAAGCATTAGCTTGATTCCTACGTGTTCTCTGTAATACGTGTGCAGGGGATACAAACCCACTTTGCTGCTTGACTGACTTAGAGATTAAGGCAAAAGGGGCACAATATAGACCACTACTATGGAGTGGAAGCTATATAGAAAACAAGTCTCATACTATTTCATTTCAAATTCTATTTCAGTTTGGAGGATGGCATAAAATTCTTACCTGGAGTGATGGTTTAAACCTTAAGAAATGTAACATGATTCTGTCATGCTAATCTCCTATTAAGGAACAGAGGTCAGCTTAATAGATTTCTGTTCTAAAAGTATCTCAGGACAAATAAGAAAACTTGGGGTTTTAAAAATTCAGAGTGAGACAGGCNGGAGTCTCCTGCTCTGGAGATCTTCCAAACCCGCTTGGACGCAGTCCTGAGCCACCTGCTGTAGGTGACCCTGCGTGTGCAGGGGGGTTGGACTAAATGATCTCTAGAGGTCCCTTCCAACCTTAAGCATTCTGTGATTCTATGATCTTTCCAAGATTACTAAACTGCCTCCCACTCTCCAGACAAAACTTCGCCCTGCTACCCTTTCAGCCTGCTCTTCTTTGCCAATTCAAATCCTTGTGCAACATTTAAATATCGTGGCTCTTGCTATAAGGCAGGTTTTATGATAAGTACAATATCATGGCTTCCCGGATTGCAGTTTTCACAGCTACTGCACCACCACACACTCTGCAGCTTTTTCTTAGCATGCAACAAAAATGTAAACAAAATAGTGCCCTTCTTATATGGAAAAGTATCTACAAACTGTTTCCTTGCCTGAAAGCAGAGAGGAGCTGTTTGGGAAGCCAAAATCATCTTTAAAGTGCTTGTGAATGCTCAGAAAGGAAACCAGGGGCATTTCTACTGCTCTGTTCCTGCACTAGCAAAACAATCAACCACTTGTATTGTTCAAATACACTTTCCAGCATAAGGCTCTTTTGAACATTTTTCCGTGGTTCAGGTTTCCCATTATACTTACTCATGTAATTTACAGGTGTGTCTGCCTGCAAACATTCTGCAGCACCCAGTGATAAATCCAGAAAGAGAAGGCACAGTGGCTGACTCTGCTCATTCTTAGCCACCTAGAACTGACCGGGGTTTTTGTTTCGTTGTTTCTTTTATGGGTTTTCTGTGTCTCTCCGAAAAAGAGCCAAATGACTTTGCCACAGAAACTAGTGAGGTGAACTCCTAGTGAAGTGAAATCCTCTTTGCAGGATTTGTCTGCACCTTCTGAACGGGGTGAGAGATTCTGTGGACAGAATGTCCAGGCAGATGGTGCCTGGCACAAATGAGCCTGGATCAAAGTGGGGAGATGGTGTTTCGGTCTCCTCATCTGGCAATTCAGCTGGTAATTTCTGCAGGAGCCTGCACACCCGTGACTAAGTGGAGCTAAGCCTCATGCTTGTTCTGCTCGGGGAGACTCCAGCTCTTGGGGATGATATCAGTATCTAAGAGTACGCCAGCAGCCCATTAATTTTACAAGGAGCTGAGCGTATTTCTTGTTGTCAGTGTTCCTACCAGACTTTTAAACTCCTTGCTTCATCTGCTGCACGCTTCTATTGACTCCGTAGAAGAGCAAGGAGGAAGCCTCAAGACAGGCACGTCACTTTTTCAAAACAGAAAAGAGAGTTTTTTAGTATTAATATTGGGTGTTATGAGCAGGACAACAGTTTTAATGACAGTGCTACATTCTAGATTGGTAACTGAACTTTAACTTGTCTCACATGAGCAACTGAGAGGAGGGGAAGGGAAAGCAAATAATATTTACTAAGTGGGAAAGCACAAAACACAGAAGACCTGAGACTCCGAAGAGGATGGCTAAAACTACACACGCACTGTGCATACACTTTAACTATAAAATAAAATTCATAAATTGAGCACTCTTCAGAAGACTGGCACGAATTCACTGTACCCCACAAGAGCTTTGCAAGTCACCCATCCTTTAAAATCTGATGCCATTTTATCATTCGTCTGCTTACATTTGAAATGCTTATTTGCTAAACTGCTAAAAATGAGACTTTTTTCTTTTCCTGTTAACAAGGTGAATGCTCCAGTCCTCATTCGGGTAGCACGTGCAATAAAAACACTCATTCACAGGCAACAGTTTCGAGCGACAGTTGGTTTTCTCCATCCTCTGTGAAAGATTTTTCCCCGCGGGTCTATAAAGTCTGACAGGTGGCTATAATGCACAGCAGAGCCTATAAGTCACCACACAGCCCCGCCTGGAGGATGAGGAATAGTAGGTAGATGGGAAGATAACTGTAAAAAAAAATGATTGCTTGGGGAAGCAAAGGAAAAAACTTGGATAGATTCTGATGCAAATGGTGTATAAGGCAAGTGTCAGGGGTTTCACTGTTTTCTTTTATGGGACAGCTGCTCTTTAGCTGACAATTAATAACCTGACAAAGCAAATTTAGCCGTTCAATCAGCGCTGAATGAGGCAAATGAGTGAAATTTAACAGGCTGGATGTGGAGCTCTTTATCTGTAGCAGAACTAGCAACGCTTACCACATGCTTAAACATCAGGCCCAAGTGTGGCACGACTTTTAACTACACACTTTTAACTACAAATCTAAGACTAAAGCCCAACTTTTCTTTTTAAGGCAATGAATAACACTGTTCCTTTACGTCAGTTAGACAGAGAAACATGACTGCTGCTAAGAGCACATAGACATTAAGGGTCCACAAGTTACGAAGACCAAGCAACAATTTATACTGGCCTCCCTGTCACCGAGTGGCAAGAGCGGGGTGAGAGCTGGGGGGACGAGGGATGTCTCCTTATCCTCTTACTGTGCTGCACCGTACATGCAGTGACTCCAGCCGCTGTGAAACAAGCCCAGAAAACACGTTTCTGCTTTGCGAAGATGACTCTACAAAGAGTGGCCAGTGTTCATAGCCCACTGGGCTTTGAAACAGAGCTTGCTTAATTTGCAAGGAAAGGACGTGTTACCAGAGTGCAGTTGCTCTGCAGTGCACAGAGTCAGGCAAGGTCCTTTCCAGCTGATTCATCACTGTCAGTGCAGGGAGCCTCCAGGTCAAACCATGCCCTCCACAGCGTCCCAGTGGCCCCACTCCTCCCAATTGCCAGTCCTCATCATTGCCAGGCCTCCCGAGGTCTGCTTAACCATCTGAGATCTGGGGAGCACGTTTATTGCTCCATGACACCTCACCAAATTCACAAGAAACAGCAGCCTAAGAGGGATAATTGAAGCACATAGTGTGAAGGAAGCAGTGAAGAAAACCCTGCTCCAGAAAAATCCTTGTTTGTGATAAATGGATTTTTTTTTGAATGAATGAATGAAATTTGCAGCTTGAATGTCCCACAACTCCAGGGACCAGGGAGAGCATATTGAAAGGTAATGGAAAAATAAGGTAGAGGAAAAAGTGCACACGGCTATGATGTTACAGGACATTAACGAGCATTGTTATATCCCCTGAAATTTTGCAGGGCAGAGACAGCACAAAACTCTGAAATGCTGAGCAATTTCCATACTGTGATCATTAGTACGTATGAAACAGCTTGATTTCCCAGTCTGACTGCTTGTATACATAAGGAGCAGCGCAATACTTCAGGGGCATCTTCCTGCTCCTCAGATACCTTGTTCCCTCCTTTTAATGTCTGTACTGTAATGAGGTAAAGCAAGAACTGTTGGTTAAAAAGGAGTTGAAGAAACAGGTTCTAAAATTTATCTGTGGAGAGTAAAGAAATGAGCATTTTGAAAAAAAAAAAAATACACACAAACACACATACATAAACAAAAAGAAGTCTTTGTGAAGGGAGTCACCTAGACTACACTGAGAATGATTGCCTCTCAATGGATTTATTTATTATGTATACTGCATTTCTTCCCTATTCTTAGGCTTATCCAGTTTGGAACTATTCAAGCTAGGATAAGCCTCACACACTGTATCTTTTATTTGATAAAGAAAAGAAGTGGTTTGATAAAGCTCAAAAATTTCTGGAGCGGTTCCCAGGATATGTTTATACATGTCTACATGATGGATTAAAAGTGATTTCTCTTTTTAAATAGGTAAATGCAATTAGTGACTTCTGATGACAAGCTTAAATGTAGGCATAGAGCACCCACAGAGTATAACCCCTGTGTAAAAATCTTATTATCTCCCAAAAATGCACAAGCAATCCTAGCTGTGCCAGCTTTTCTTTAGGGCCCCATAAGCTGCTTCTCATAACAAATGTTCCCTTAATTCCCTTTGCTCAGTGATGGATCTAAGCTTTCCTGACCCTGCATCCACCAGCTTGGATCTGCTCTCAGAAGGGACCCTGTTTCTGGCCACTGGAGGTAACACCACCACGGTCATTGCAGACACCTGGGACTGCTCCTTGCCTGAGGGCAGGCTGCAGAGCGCGTGTCACTCTGTATGACCCATGCAAGCCTCTGCTACTTACCCACGCAATAGCCCACCAGGTTGAGATACTGCTCCTCCTTGCAGCTCGTCCTGCACTTTCCACCCACCAGCGTCGCATGGGGATGGCAGGTCACGCACTCCACGTCCGCAGGGCCACGGCATGTCTTGCAGGATGGATGGCAGGCTGGGGAGGAAAACAAACACTCATTGGGATGCATTCAGTACAGCCTTTCTGCCCCCTTCCCCAGAAACACGGCTCCTCTAATAATGTCTTACTGCTACATGGACATAAAATGATGTTGAAAGCATAAGTGACTGCAGAGTTTTGATTGGGAAGGTTGTGATATTCTCCTTTTAAATAAAGGAAATGCAGAAAGAGTTGAAAATTAAAAGCTTTGCTTTTCTTCTCTGCATAAATCGAGGTATAGATCTATGCAAAATACGGTTATCAGTCCGTTTATTCCTCCCTCTAGCGTATGTGTATGCATACAGAAAGAGAGTGGGATGCAAGGGAGAAATAAATTAAACATCTTGGTATTATATAAAAATTATTGTGGGTATGAGTTTGATATGCATGAGCGGGGAATCCAGGAGTGAATTCTGCACAAATCTCTCCTCAACTGAACCCACTAAAACCCAAATGTGATGCTGTCTCATCAGGCACTCTGTGTCTGGCAGAAGCGCAACAAAAGGACTGCAGAGAAAGAGATTAAGATTGCTCAAAAATATTTCACTCAGGCTGCTTTTTGTATCCTTCTACCTTTAACGCCAGGTGCCTTATTTCTGTGATTCCCACACTACAGATGCGAGGTACTACAGCTGATCTGTAGAAAAACCTCTTAAAAAACAGTGTACAAACTCTTCAGTGACTAAAAGTACACAGCTTCAAAGCCTCCCACCTCAGGCCTGCCCAGGTTCCCTCTCCACAGGGAAGCTGGAGTTCTTCTCGCAGCAGTTCAGTGCAAGGCTCCGGCGTTTCAGATCTAGCCCATCACCTCCCACCACCCTCTCAGCCTCTCAGAAGTAACGCCCATGATTGCACTGCTCCGTAAAAGCAAAAGGAAGAGTCAGGCTTCCAGACACACCTCTATTAACGGAGCCGTGCTGTGCAAGAAATGCAGGAGATCCAAGCTGGCAGCAAAGAGAAAGCCGCCGCTTTCCTGACAGCGGAATTTTGTTCTCAGGACATTTACATACGGCTGCGATCTGAAGCAGTATAATGCAGCATTCAGCAGTTACCTCAGCTCTTTGGGAGCAGCACACGAGCTCAGAATTGATGAATCTTTACAAAAGCTTGCCAAAGGAATATATTTATAGAGTTTTCCCCTGGATGAACAGACTGAATAAATAGAACAATGGACTTCAGAAGATCTCCCTCTCTCTAAGCTTTAGGCCTCTTGGGGAAGCAACCTATATAACTTCAGTAAATTTCTCCTACTACTGGGACAGATGCACGGGTACCTGATCCGCTAAATCTATTGAAAAAGAAATGACAACCTGCAGCTGACCTTGAAGGGCCCACTCAGTGTTCAGCCGCCTGCCCTTCCTCGCCCAGTGCCCCGTAGCGAGCGCAGGCCCCAGTGCCAGTTCTCTGCACGGGGATGGAACGGACTGAACGGCTGCAGCCGCTCCGACAGGCAGCGCTCACAATCACGAGATCAAACAGCCTCGATAAGGGCTTCACACTGACTGACGGGGAAGCCGAGGGCACAAGTAAGTGATGCTGTCCCTCTGCCTGACCAGGCATATCTGTGTTTTTTATCCTACGTCTGCAGAATTTCCTCCTCCTAAACTCAGCCCTAGAGTCAGCAGAGGATTAAAAATAAATCTATTTCCTATGGGCAATATATTTAGCTAGACTAATAAAACCAGTCCTTGCTTCAATTCTACCCAGTATGCTAAAAAGCTCTTGAGCCACAATGTGCTGGCTAAGGACATCACTGAAATAAAAGCAAAATATTTTCAGGGAATCAATCTATGGGAGCAAACCTGACTATAATTTCTGTTTTAGTGTGTTTGCTTCCCTCTCATTAGGCAGAGGTTGCATTTCCTGAAACTGGACTGTACTTTCTCCCCTGAAAATACTTAAGTAGCCTCATATAATCTCACAGCATCTCTAATTACATTGAAAAATACATTACAAAATGTGCATGCAAGGAAATTCACTGCTTAAGCAGCACTTTGCACTCACAGGAGCAGCGATCTTCGTGGCTGAACAGCCCCTCCGGGCACTCGGAGAGGCATCGGCCTTCGAGCAGGACGTGGGAAGACGGACAAGCCGTGCAGTCCTGGGAAGCATTGCCCACGCAGCCCGCACAGGAGGAGTGGCATTCTGCAGGAGAGGGAAAAACAGAGGGACAGAGAGAGCCAAATTAATTTCTAGCTTCTCTCTGCTGTTTCAGAGTCCAGCTAGATTGCTTTCTCCCCTAAGAGAACATGAAGGTATTTGCTTTAAAGGATTCGCTGCTTGTGAAAGGCGTAAAGGGCCAAAGGGCTAAGGCTGTGCAGCATACTTCTCGAAGACAACGAGCAGCCACAAATAGCTGCATGTTTAATCTGTCTTTGAACCCCTGCAATTCATTCCTGAATTTCTAAAACGGAAAGCGGAGATGCACAACGCAGGGTAATACCTATCGCCTGCCTTTAAGAGAGCCCTGGGCTGAGTCTGCAATCAGCTCCTGCTAGCACCCTGCAGTTCCCGCTGGAAGGATTTTCTATCTAGCTCCATGGCAGGCTCAGGGCATCGTCCATCCTGGAGCAGTAACAAGTGATTTCACAGCTAACAAATTCCTAAGCTCTCATTAGAAGGACTATTCAAGAAAAAAAAAGAAGGGATTAATTGCGGGTGCAGAGGTGAAATGCTAGATTGCTTCATTCTGATGCTAAAACAAGCCAGTTTAAAGGAACAACCTGATGAAATAAGTATATAAACTGATTAGCTAAAGAACTAATATTTATTAGAACAGGACTAGAGCATTAGAAAAACATGTAGAGAAATATTTCTGTGGATTCATGAGAAATTCACAAGCATGTGGGCAAAATACTTTTAAAACTAATGCTTTTACCTGCACAGGAACGCATTTTTATTCCGAATAGATGTTGCAGGCATGGTACACAGCTGTTGTGGCTTTGCATTTTCAAAAAGGTTCATCTGCACACTTTCCCTGAGTATTTTATGGGGGAAGCTGAAAGTTTGAAATATTGCATTCTCAGGGCCTCATGCAATAAATAAACTCTTTCAACGCCGCTGCCAAGCCAGCAGAGCCAGCAGCACGCGGGGCTGTGCCGGCATTCCTGTCCAGGGACGTACGCGAGCGCTGCTGCCCGGCACTGCCCAGGCCTGTTGGTGCGGGCCAGTTCCCGCCTTTGAAGAGGTGCTCTATGGACTTCTGCATTCAGTTTCAATATCATAAGCTACAGTCAGCGAGGAAAATCCATCTCCTGCCACAGGATGGGCACTGCATGCGGGAGCACCAGGATTAGGACTGCAGCCTCTCCAAGCATTCTAGCAAACACACCCCGTGGCAGAGGCCCAGCTGCTGTGAGGTACCATCTCTCCATTAACCTAAAATGGGTCATGGTAATTTGTGCTGACTAGGGATGCTTTGCTATAATTTTGCAAATAAAGGAACACAAAACCTGTGGTGATTCTTCTCCAGGCTCTTCACAGCAGTCTCACAGAACAAGAATGGTGCTTCACTTAGAGAGAAAAGGAAGATAATGTTCTTCCAGCAATCAGTATCAAGGATGACTTATGTTTTGGGAGCTGCCACAGAACTTTACAGAAGAGAGATTCTTTTCTCACATTTCCAACACTTTAACTCTCTGCACATGCAAGGTCGAAAACAGTTCAATAGTAAAAGCTGCATCTTTAACTTCAATGAAAAGAAGGCTAAATTGTGGACATGAACACAGTCATTTAGAAAGGTGAACTGAATCCTTTACTTACAAACTATTGTTGAGTGTATTTTCCTGCAGAAGTACTACCATATGCCATTCTAGTTACTTGGCTTAAGTTTTCATGACTGTCACGAGACAAACACCAGAGCTCAAAGCACATAAAAAACAAACGCAATATGAGACCCCCCCAAACACCTAGAGCCGAAGGCCTTGAGCAACTGTTTGCATTTCCACTCACTTCTGCAAACTCCTGTGCTGTCCAGGTAGAAGTGGGCTTGGCAGCGGGAGAGGCAAAGGCCGTGCAGAGCTCCTTGGAGGCGCTCGTCAGGCTGCAGCGCGTGCGGCACCGCGCACCGCACGCAGTGGAAGGTCTCGGGGCCCACGCAGGCGCGGCAGGACGCGTGGCAGCCTGCGCAGGGAGAGAGCAGTTAGAGCCGCAGCCCCGGGCACCGCTTTCGGGACACGTGGACAAGGCAGAGCACCTTAACCTAAACAGGAGGGGGAAAGCCCTGATTCGGACGCTCTCAGAAATCCCACTTTGCAGTGCCGCATTCCTGTGGACAGTCCAGTGCTCAAACAGTCAGCCAAGGGCGCACAACTACCTTGCAGCAACTCACAGGCTAAGGATCTGTTCCAAAACTAGGCAGGACGCTGGATTTTCTATAGTGGAACTGTGGGTTTTTTTTTTTTTTTTAATAATATTTTGCCATCTTTTTCTAATAAAAAATAATGGCTGTTTTCTTGAATAAATAAAGTAGATAAGCAAATAATATAGGGGAAAAAAAGCTGCAGTTCTCTGACACAGGCACTGAATTTTCTTTTAAATTCTAGGACTGCAAAGGTGAACACAACCTCACTAGTCCAGACAGCAGAAAATACAGTCTGAAAGCGTTCATGGATAGAGCAAATTTATCTTTTGTATTTTCAGGTTTTTCATTGCTGCAAGATGACTTCACCCTTAGCAAATTTGCACGGTAACTGTAAAATGTTATTCACCTCTTATCTTGAGTCAAGAAAAAACTCAAAATGCTAGGAATGTACATGCATTCCATGGACAAAATATCCCCAAGATCACTAAATCCTAAGCAAGTGAAACCACAAAGATCAAATATACAAATTTGGTAGTGTTTTTTTTTTTTTTTTTTCAAAGTGAAAAGCAATCAGTAGACAATTGGGGGAATTACTCTTTCCTTGAGAGTGCAGCCTAAGATAAGGGACTAGAATCAGAGCAGGATGCCCAAAGAGCAGCATACCAACAGCCAGCATTGACCAGGGTGATTTACTACAGCCAGGGCACTTACTGGGATTACATGGCTTACCCTTGCAGACGTTTTGGTCCTGGTAAAACCCCTCTCCACAACCTTGCAGGCACTGGCCCAGATGCAGTGCCAGAGGAAGGGCACAGGAGGTACAGTGGGTGGCCAAAGGTCCCTCACAGGTGGAGCACAAATTGTGACAAGCTGATAAAGAAAAAGAGCATGGAGAACTGAAATACTCCATTCATTCTGCTTGCAGGTGATGTTGCTGGCTACAATATCCTCCAGTCAACAATGAAAGCTTTGAGCTGGCCAGATATTCAGCTATGTGAACTAACGAGTACAGAAGCACACAGGCATTAATAACCAGCAAAACAGTTGCAATAACTCCCACTCACACTGTGTTTTTTGTATATATCTCTATATCTCAGTATATCTCAATGTGCTTCACAAAGCAAAAAGGTTATTTAAAATAACCTATCACAAGTGAACCACAAAAATCAAAACTGAAATTCCTTTCCCCACCCTCAATTTTGCACTCTTATTCCCCACAAGGACACATCTAGGGTAAAGAAGACACCATGTGGAAGGTACCTAGACAGCCATAAGAAAGATCATGCAAAGATGGCTATTACCTCTGCATCTTCCTCTGCTGTCTGGGAAATATCCATCTGGGCACTCCGAAATGCACTTCCCATCATGTAGCATCTTCTCCGGGGCACAGCTCAAACACCTGGGCTGGTCCGAATAGCAGGTTTGACAGGACGGCTCGCAAGCTGCCGGGGAGCAGAGCTCATAAACCAAGAGCACTCACGGGGCATAAAATTGCAGAGTCATTAACCTGGCTATAGACATAAAGGAGTGCAAACCATGCCACGTTCTTTCTTTGTCTCAAAGGTATCTTTAAATGTTCTTCTCCAGCACAAGTAACCTTCCGCACCTCCCTGCAACATGTGTGAGGAGTCAGCACGCGCGAGCTGCCCTGCAGCCTGCCTAGGACTCTGAGACAAAGGGCCTGTACTAGGAGGTATTGAGATTGTGATTATATCAACATCCTAAAAATCAATGTACAAGGCTCTGTTTGCCTGTAATTTTTGCCTGTTGCTGGACAGAGTGACGTTTCACACTAACATCAGCTTTGTATGGTGCAAAATACCACAGGTATCCACATGCATAGACAGACTAACCAGCTTTTCTTTCCCAATTAAAATCTCTAACAATTATTCAGTGAATCCAGAGACAAATATATATATGTCCTAGGACAGGCAGAAGAACCCCTCCAATAAATGCAGTGTTCTTTTTTTTCTGTTCACCAGAGATCTGTGAACAGACAGCATCATTATGAGCACTTTCATGTGTGAAAATCATGTCATAAATCTTTGCAGCTCTTTGCAAAACAAGAGTCACTCCTCAAGCTGTTCAGGAATTGAAAGATAGCGGAAAAGTTGAGAAAGAATTTATCATTCTTTCCCTTCTTCCTCTTTTCTTCCAATCAAAATTTTGAGTGTGATAATGCACCAAAAATCAAGTAGGATAATGTTTTCAATGGTCTTTGTGGTCTATACTATGGCTGGTATTCACTTCTGATGTTAAATTATCTGATACATGATAACCTGTTGCTCCAGCTGAGAGCTTCCCATTAAAAGAGGTTACAGGTCTCCACGTGGGCATCAAAATGTGTGTCGTAGGTGGATGTGGAAAATCTGAATTTCACAGGGTTGCAGCAACTATGCTGCTGTGAGAAATCACTGGAAATAAATCTACAAATATAGGCAAGATGCATCTAAACAGAAGCTGATTTTCAAATAAAGATGTAAAACTTCAACTCTGCACACTTAGAAGCACTTAGTCTGCTTGTGAATTTACTGGTGTAAACATCAACCAGAGCAAAAGGGAACCTGGTCAAAAGTGAAATCCATCCTCAAGTGGCCATAAACACTTTTTTTCCCATCAGGCTCCTTGGACAGAGCTTCAAAGCAGCTGGAGCTGCCTGAAACAGAAACCTGGCCTGCACAGTTGCAGCAGAATTTAGATTATTTATATGAGATTTTTTTCCTTCATGAGCTGCTTGACTTCCTCCTTAATTTCCTCCAGTCTTCCCTTTCCCTTCTCTTAAGTAACCTTCCCAGTTCCCAAGGCTCATCTGTTGTGCAGGTATTAGTTACTGTGATGCTGAATTATAATATAATTTTCCAAAACCTGCTGGCAAGGGCCATTTCTCTTGCCACAGACAAATGGATTTGTCAGGCCCTCAGAAACATCTCAGTTGTGCTTTCATGCTGTTCAATGAGGGAAACAAGCTTAAACCTTTCAGCATCTGATTAGCTTAAATGAATTAATAATCTTACAAACAGCAGCCTTTCCCATCCGATTATTTATGCACAAGGTGCATCTGGTTTAGACATGAATAAAATTGCAGCTGCTGCCTGGCTAAATGAAATATTGATTCCCTTTTTGCAGAACATTTCTCAAACTTCTCGCAATTGGAGAAAAGAAAAAAAAAAAAAAAAAAAAACAACAGGTATGTACCGCTGCAGATTCCATCCTTCAGGTAAAACCCCTGTCCACAGCTGGCCACACACAGCCCTGCTTTTAGCACCTGGGATGCATCTTTGCAGGACAAACAGTTGTTCTCAGAAGGCCCCCAGCATGAGGAACAGGACTTGTGACAAGCTGCGGAAAAGAAAGCAAAGGATTAATGAATGATGAACTTCCAGTTGATTTTTCAAAATAAAGAGTTTGCAGGAATTAACTTTTTTGCAATGCTTGCATTTATACTGCTTCAGTAGTGTGGGCTTTCCAGGCTTCAGCAAAGGAAAAGAAAACAAACAAGCACTGCTTTTAATGTTAGCATTTTCATGCAATCTGTCTTGGAGGTATGTCTTACACCATCAATCTGTACTTGCCAGCTGACATTCAATAAACGTCAGATATTTCCGTAGCTGCAGGGATGTTGCTAACACTATTAAGTCCTGCTCATCTTGGTGCTAGGTGCTGGACAAGCACAAAGTAAAGGGAAGGGTAAAGAGTCTCTGCCACACACGGCGTAAAACTAAGCCTAGAATTGGATTCTCAGAGTGACTGCTCACATGAACAGCCCTTCATGAGCAAAGAGAAGAAATGCCCTTCTCGGGCATCTTGGCTCAGGAACATGCAGACAGAACAGAGGGATGCTCAAGCACAGTGATGTGTTACATGGAAACTAGTAACTAGGTGCAGATCAGTTCTCCACATGTTGAACACACTGAATGAGCAGGCTCATATAATATTGGTCAGCTGTAAGGAAAATTCAGCCAACGCCGGGGTTAGTTTTTAATGGAATCTGTGCAGCAGGCGTGTTAAATCCTGTGCTTCTGGCGCTTGCATCAACTGTGCAAATTACATCTCCTTAAGCTACTAGATTTTTTTTCTAGATAACATTCAAATAGGTTTGAAACCTGTCCATAAAGGTATTATTTCGCAGCAAGGCCTGTACATGCTTGTGTTCCCAGACCAAGGGAAAACAGAGAAAACAGAGCTGTGTGACTTTTGCCCTGTATCTATGAGCACGTCTAAAGCTGCAGCCACTCAAGAAAAACTCTTGTGCAAATAGTCTGAGGGTAACAGGGAATAAACCAGGCAAGGCAGCAGCTCACGGGGGAAAGAAAACTCATACTCTCTAGGAAGCTTAATTCACTTAACTCAGAGCACATCTATGTATGAAAGTTCCTCCAACAAACACATTTCAACAAAAAAAATCCCTAAATGAGCAACAGTTCGTCCTCTCCCCAGTAGCAGGTGAGCCTGGAAGTCCTTCTGTGCCAGGACCACGTCTCGTGCAGCAGAGTGAGGTGAAGCAGCACAGGGTCAACACCACCAAGTGCCTGTAGCTGTGGCTGAAGCGGAGCACAACGAACACCAGGCATCCTGTCCCAAGGTAAAGACTGTGCACACTTTTCTGTTCCAATCAATAATTTCCCTCGCTGATAGAAAACTGCACCTCATTCCAGCCTGGATGACTCTGAGGACGTGTTCACACTTGAAAGCTAACTACAGCCCATGAGCTCATGCTGCAAATTCCTACGTACCGAAATGTCCTCACTTCACCTTCCAGTTGTGAGTGTTTTGTTCCTCTCTGAGCTCACTCTATTTTTCAAAATCTTCCTAAGAGGCCAGACATTAGGGCTATTATTTTCTAACAAGAGATTTCTCAAACACAGCTTTGGTCTCTCAATGTTAATGTGTTTTAATACGTTGATGCATATGAAGATATCCACACTAGTGCAGTTGCCATGTCCTTGTTGACCTATTTATTTAGAAAAATACTCAAGTTCTCTCCAGAGGTACTACAACCTTTTGAAGATAGACGTCTCCTCCTTGATAGCCTGGCCTCCAGACTGTTTTTACTTAAACAGACACTCTTGCGTACATCTCTATTAAAAATGAACATTTGGTGAAAGCAAAGTGGCAATTGTGCTTGACTCTAAGGTTCTCCCATCTGCACTAAACTGGCTGCTCTTCAGTACTTCCTCACTCCAGTCACTTCTCTCTTGCAGCTGCCTCCAGCTGTCCCTGTGTAGGTCAAGATTATTCCTTCAGCCACCCAGCACATGTTTTGCTGGCTCTAGGTCTACCACAGACTAGACCTGTGCAAGATCTTTGGTCCAGCTGTGCCTACTTCCAGGCTCTTTGCTGGAACCGATGCCTGGCAGTGCTGCCTCTACCACAGGCTGCACCTCACCTAGCATTTGGAAGAAGAGCAAATGACTCAAAGTACAGGACAGGTGACAACCTCCTCAGGTGGGACATCAATAAAAGCACCTGCAATGAGAGACCTGTCTCAGAGGCCCTGCTCAGTCACTGCCAGGCTCAACGGGCTCCTCTTTGCCTACACAGACAGCCCACAACTCCACTGAAAAAGGTGAAAAAACATTTGTTGAACCAGCTAAAATATCTTTGCCTGCAGCAACTAAGTGCCTGATAATAAATCAGCAGAAGTGATTGCATTGCCAGGAAACTGTTTTCACTTTTCTTGCTCTTTTCAGTTCAGATTTGGGAAGGGCCATTTTGTACTTTCTCCTCGGGACAGTGGACACAAAAGCAAGTTCCCGCACTTAACCAGACACTGCTGCTGAATGAAACATATTCAGAAAGCACATTTGGCCTTCCAGTTTCAAGAGGATGCCCAGATACTCTGCCTGACATGCACTAAGTGCCAGGTATGACCAACGAGTACTTTCCATGCTCTGCTTTTCTGTGTCTCTTACTTACATCAGCATAGGTGCAACATGCCAGTGCAAAGGGCATCCCACCAGGAACCCAAGGAGAGGTCTTTGCGTGGCTTGCGGAAAGCACGGGTGGGTTTCAGCTGCCCTATGCTGCGTGGCAGCAAGAAACACCTCTCACGCCCTCGCTGTGACCCGGGCAAACTCCGCGTACCCAGACTCAATTATTCATTCTCAAGGTAAGTCCCTGCAGTCAGGACATAGCAGAGAACAACAGGGCATGGACAGAAATCCCAACGCTTCGCTGTGGAGTGACTGGCTGTTAGTGTCAAGTTGCACATTTCAATATTTGCACTTTGGGAGATCAAAGCAGAAACACTCAAGTTCTGCCTAGGCTTCTGAATAATCCTGAAAGCATAAATAATTAAATTGCAAAAATGCAGTGAGCGCACTGAAAACTCCAAGTCCTTTGAGCTCCTCTGTTTTACTGGGCAGATAAATAAAAATATAAACATTTTTTCCCCTTCACTTTGCTCTGGCTTTTTTTTTTTCCTTAACTGCTTCCACAGACCATTTCTGGCAAGAAAGACTTAATCACTCTGCCTTAAACAGTATTCAATCTGACCCATGATTATTACATATACTACGTACCCGAGCTTGCCACCTTTTATTCTCAAATCTCCTTTCTTTTAAGGGTTTCCATACTGTACAGAAGGGAGGGCTGGTGTAAAAGTAGAATGTGAAAAAATCAAACAACTCCATTCCAAAATTCAAACTAGCCTAGGAAAGACAAATTCACTGTGTTCTGTTGTTGCAATGCAGGCAACAGTGTCTCAACAGCGGGATGGATTAAGCAACCAGTTCTTACAGGTCTTTTTAAACTCCAAAGCTAATTCCTCAAGAGATAGTTTATTGGAATTGTAGCAATTATTTCATTCATCCTTTCTGCTATTTTGGAACATATCACAAATTTTAAAACCATTTTAAGAAAAATAGTCTCAAACAGTTTAAAGGGAGTTTGGACAAAGAGATTTGTAAAATGGAGAGCACACAAAGGAAGGACGACTGGCAATGAATTATGGTCTGTGTCTGAAATTTAAAGCTTTCTCCTCTAGTTTTAGTTTATGCAGAAAATGCAGCCAGGCAGAACTAAAGCAAATTGGTTTAATTCCTTTGAGGAAACAGGAACAAATTTTCCCAGCAACTTTCAGCTACAAGCATGCGTGACTGCAAATTTGGATGGAATGTGCAATCAGTAATCCACAAAACAGTAATAAAACGAAACATTAGCCTTTCCCTACTGCTTCAGAAGTACATGGGCACTTCCAGTGAAAATACCAGGAGCAGGTGGAAAGGAAACAGTAAAATAAAACCGAGTGAAGTAGAAGATCATTTGATACTTAAGCCTATAAAGTTTTCTGGACCACGTCTCTCTTTTCTAACTATACATGTACAATGGAGACCTAGTCTATGGTCACTGTAGGAAGGCGAAGGTTTTTCCACGTTTCAAAACATGAAACAAATAGTCAGTGCTTCAAGACAAACTATATTCAAGAAAAGAAGCTGGACTTAGGGTCTGAAGTGCTTTTCCCTGAAATCTGCCAAAAGCCCTAAGCCTATATTTAATTTTAAGCAGCAGGGCTAGTTCCAAGGAAGTTGAAGTGATGGCACAAGAAGTTAAGCCTGTGCTCCAGTCTTCTTTTGTATTAGGGCTGCATAAAGAATTAAAAGCCTTTTAAAAAGGCCAATTTTAAAAGCAGAAAAGCATTAACTTTAGAGAAAACAAGAAAACTGTCAGGCGGAAAAAGGAGCTACCAGTTTGGACAAAGTACAAGTACTCCAAAGGAGTGGGAGAAGCTCACGCAAACATTGTCATAGTTCCATCAAAACTTCCCAATCTTAATCTCACTCTTTGCAATCATAGGGATACAGGATTTAGACAGATCTCAGTGTTATGTGGTATTACTATTTCACAGTGTAAACATTTTTTCTGAGAACAGTTAGCCCAACAAACTTTCAGGAAGAGAGCACGGTATGAGGGAAATAAATGGACGAGCAAAGAGCAAAACATTGAAACAGTGTTTTCTGTGATTTTTCTCTGGCTTCAAACCCCCATCCTCCTAGTACTTCTCCAAACACATTCAAATACTGTCTCTTGAGAGGTCTGGCAGTAGCAGCTGCAGCATAGTCTGCTCTGAACTCAAATTAAACCCAACGGAGGAGCTGGCCAGGCAGAGCTCACAGTGTGACACCCTTTCCAAAATCAGCACATACGTCCTGCGTTACCTGACCCACACTTCAATGGCACAAAACACATAGTCACAGTGGCAAAAGGGAATTCTGAATTGAAGGAAGACAGCAGTGAAAACCTGAAACAGGGTTGTTAAAGAATGGGAGTTTTAGACCAGCAGAAGTGATCCGCTGAGGAATTTTCATGAATATTCCCTAAACCAGTAATCAATTTTACCGAGTATGACTTCATTCCTCTGTTCAACTCCTTGGTTTACTCTACGGCAAACATTAACACCTACGTCAACAGCAGATCCCTCAACTGAGAGTACACCTAAGAGCTTGGGTACAGCCTTGTCTGCTTTCTTGCTATCACAAAATCTCCTTTTTTTTTTTTTTTTTTTTTTTTGTTAAGTTACCTGCACAGAGGAGCTGATCCTGAAAGAAGCCCTGCCCACATGAAGTCACACACTGCCCATTCTTCAGCAGCAGGGATGCTTGGCACGAGGAGCACTCAAATCCATTGGCACAGGTTGAACATGTTTTGTTGCAGGCTTCCAGCAAAAAGCAAAGGAAAAAAAAAAGAAAAAAGGAGCATTAATACTGAATGTCTTGAGCCAGCTTACCAAAGGCACAAACTAAAGCATGGCAGGCTCTGAGAGGATCGAAGCCCTTGCAGGGGGTACCTAAGCAAGTCCCTGCATCCTGGTAGAAGCCCGATTCACACGTCTCCACGCAGCGGCCGTTCTGCAGCTGCTTCCTGGCATCACGGCACACGTCGCAGTGATCGAAGGACTGAGAGCAGGTCAAGCAGTCCGCGTGGCACTCCACTGTCACAAAGGAAACACACAAAGGCTTTCAGTCAGGAAGGCAGAAAACAGCTCAGACTCAAAAATGTGAGTGACCACAGGTGTCTTCTCAATTAGCCTGGCTGGTCTGTCTACAGAGGGCAAGAGAGGGACTAAATCTTCCTTAATGCTGAGTTACTCCTTGTTGGAAGAAAACCTCTCTGTTCCTCCCTGAAAAGTCAGCAAAAAAACTCTCCTTCGCTTACACCAAATAACTTACAAGTTTCCAAAAAATTGTTCCTAAAGGAGGAAAACAGGAATTAGAGAAAACAGACAGTTAAATGTAACAATGAATCCAAATTGAAAGACAAAAGAAATGAATAGGAGCTTCTGTCTCTAGCCATTTTGTTGCAATAACTTTCTAAAGGCACATGCAGCCCTTCCTTACTGCCTGATGAGGAACTGCCTGCTCCCAGGAGTGCCAAATGGATCATTTTTCCCTAGGTAGGGAAAAATACCTAAGTAGGGAAAAATACCCTCTGTCCCAATCCAAACATTGTCAACAAGAACAGACTACAGCTATCTTTAGGGCCAGATGCTCTATACCAATTGAGAACAAATGGCTTCTTTCTGCGTGCTTCTTCCAGCGTATCTATGAGAAGAAGCAACTAATCTATACTGACTTTAAGGAAACAGATACATTAGGCACTGATGTTTCCCCTTTCCCATAATTTAGAAAGTGGAGGTCAGTTCTGCAAAAGAGCCTAGAAAGTTCCTGGCTTACAGATTAAACAGGATGGATCTTGCATTTGTTTCTCTGTTTTGCATTGGAGGGGACAAGAGACAAGATAAATGCAGGGCTTCAGTGAAAGAAATTGCCTTGAAAGGTTTGCCTTTTAAGACACAGAAACACAGGTTTACACAATAGCCACAATACAGTGACTTCGAAGCTTCTATTTTCCAGTGTTACTATTCTAGAGGAGGTCGCGGTCTCAAGAGTAACCAGTATGAGGCGGCACCTCTTAATAAGAAAGAGAACAGATGGGTGTCGAGAGCCCTTTATAATCTCTCCTCTCCTTAGCAGTCTGGGCAGAAGCTGCTCTCTTTTGAAAATCCAGAACAATTTTGTGTGATCTGTCCAAAATCCATTTACCTCACTTTTCAATTTGTAATGCTTTGCATTTTTATTAGAATGCTGTAAATAACAAGCTTTAAAACATTAATATGGCAAGGGCACCAAACCACTCCGGCAAATCACAGCATAATTAAACTGGGAAGCTATTTTCTTTTTACTGAGATAAACCATTAACCGGAGCACTCTGATAAAAACAAACTTAGATGAATGCTGCAAGGACAGCTCCCAATAAAAAACATTAGCACACCACAGATAAAGCCTCCCAACTATGAAGTGTAAATGGAGGAGGAGGACAACATCCTGGAGAAAAATGAATTTATATGCAAAGTTAACATACAGCTAGGGCTATTCTAATCTTTCTGAACAATTATTAACTGGCAGTCATTCAGCCCCAGGTGAGCTTGTGGCATAAACATTGTAGGCAGGTTATTTCTCCTCTCCTCTTCCCCAAAATAATGGGACTCATGAACTCATAAACTCCAAAGCCCTGGTTAAAATCCAGAAAGTAGCAGCCTTCTGCCTTAAAAAACTCATTGTGTTGCAAAAAAAAGAAAAAAAATCAACATAAAACATTCCCCGAGACACTTTTGCCAAAGGAAAGCTGTAAAGAGCACGAGCTAAACCAAGGGAAGTTAGCGGCAGCCTTTGGATGGAGTCCTCAACCGATCCTGAAACCCTAATTAAATTATAACGAAACAGTTAATTAGCAATTACAGAGGGAATGAAGACAAGTTAAAATTCAATGCGGGGGCGAGAACAACGTTGACGCCAGTGGGGAAAGGAAGGCCGCAAGGATCCCGAGCAGCAGCCACGCGGGGCAGAGGCGCGCGGAAGAGACGGCGGTGGCGGCAGGGGCTGGGGCCGTACCTGGCAGGCAGCGCGGGCAGCACTCCCCCTCCTCCTGCACCGCCAGGCTGCCCAGCGCGCACGGCGGGCACGAGCGCTGCAAGCAGGTCACCTCCGCGGCCCGGCACCCGCACGCTCGGCACGGGCCCTCGCTCCACGTCTCTCCGTCCTGCACGGGACAACACCAAAGGGCTCCGTTAGCACTGCGCTCCCCCGGCACGGCCGCGGGCTCGGCCGGCGCTCTGGGTGACAGACACCCACCCACAGATACCAGCGGGCACCGAACAGCAAGGACTCCCTCGCGTTTACTGCCTCAGCATTCAAGGAGAACCTGCGCACACGCCTGGTGCTTTCCCAAAGCAAAGAAATCTTCAGATAGACTTCATCTCTACTAGGAGTGAGGTCAACATTTCTGGGGCTTTTTCGGCACTGAGACCTGCTGACATGGGACTGCCCACCTCTGTTGCCGATTAACCCTTTAGCCTTGCAAAACCAGGCAGGCTGCAAAGGCCTGGGTCCTTGTTCCAGCCCAGCAACAAGAGCTTAAATCCGCTTTGGATCTGAACGATACCTTTTATCTGCTCTGAATTTATACACTTGTATCATGACCTACTGGGTCATTACAACCTTCTCTTCTGTTACGATTCATCCTGCCTACTTGTCAAACTTGAAATCTCTTTCTAGCCTTTGACAGCATTTTACATCCTCTCGTCCTTTCCTTTGCTGCCTTGTTTTCCATCACTCTGCCAGTTCCTTCTGAGGAAGTCAAAAGGCGGAAAGCATTTTGCATGCCCAAGAAACTACCATAAAACTTCTCATTTCCCACACGTGTTGACAAAGAGCAGCTACCAGGACTGGTACTCATCTGTCAGAGCATCCGTACGTCCATCCCAGGTATATCTCAACAAAGAAACCTAATGTTTTGTTTTGCTGTAACTTGAGAAGGAAAATTCCTTGAAAATATTCATAAAATAAGGGACTCCTGCTGCAGTTAAAATTATAATCAGTGGAATACATAACCAGAAGGTTACACATTGCCTTTGCTTTGTAGCCCCAGATCTATAGTATGAAAGTCAGGCATCCTAAATGCCCATGAGTTTCACAGGAAACCTGTGGGTGTGTGTATTAAATATTAAGGAGGGATGACTGAGTATATCACACAGAAGAAAGCAAGGCAAATTTAAATATTGGAGCAGATGTACACGTTATAAACAAGTGCATTTTGCAAGTTCTAAAAGCAGCCAGGAGATTATATTAGTGGATCATTCTTCCTCTCCACTTGCAAGTAATGTCCTTCCGGGAACAGCTGGGCAAGGAGAGCCTCTTCTGAAGGACTTTCGGAGCAGAACTCTCTAGGTGCTCCGAAGCACCAGGATACTCACATTTTTGGCATGTCCTCTGTAAGTACAGTAACTCCTGCGTGAAACACATTCAGGGCAGCACTTCCCATCTAAGTGTATTAATTCTTCACCCTGTGAGGAGAAAGGTTGCCGCAGGTTAGAGGGAATCAACACCACCGAAATACTGTGGAATGCAGAGACAAAGCGCTACTGCCCTGGAATGCAATGTTCCCTATCTAATTCCACCTTATCTCCGCCGTATCCTGCTTCATCTCTATGTACAGCCTAAAAAATGTGCTTAATGAACACTGTAGCTGCAGAACAAACCCCAGCAAAGGTTAGGGAATTCAATGATAAGGACATTGCTTCATCCCTAAATCCTGCAGGGAAAGAAACTCTCTGAAATAGTCCATTGAAAATACAGAGAACAAGATATATATATTTTTTGATTCATAGTGTACTTCCAGGATGTTTTTTGGCCACCATCTCCACGTCAATGCACAGAAGCTTACCTTAATTTTCAAGTTACTACTTTTTCCTAAGCAAAAGGCCAAAAATGTTTGGGACAAATTTCAAAGCATATGCTCTATTTATCCCAAATGGAGAAAGCCTGTTCTTTGTTACAACACCACACAATTTACTGTAATTACTTTGGTGTGAAGACAAGAATTTATACTAGGGCAAGGGAATGAAGTGTCCTGACTTGTCACAACTTCTTGTGCCTAAGCAGAAGTTGAATATTTATGAGAAAGGGAGACTCTGTCCTAAGGAAACAACAAGCTGCTCAAAAAGAAACAGCTTCAATGTCTTGGCAAGATTCTCATGCATGTTGAACAGAGGCAAGCAAATACCACAATAACAAAAGTTACAAATGGATGACTAAATTAGATTATTTCAGTGCCCTGGGCACTGGTTAAATATCTCTTTCCCTGTTAAATGTCAGTGTTGATACCCATTCCATTCTCTGTGTGGTATCTCTCTAGCTGTATAATCAGGCCAATTATCACAAAGCAGAGAAGTCACAACTGACCCATAACCGTCTGCAAGGGGCCCATAGCCCAACAAAGTCACAAAGTTCTTCCCGGTTTTCATTTCAGCTCGTGGCCACCCTCCTTTGAGGGCTCACAAAATTCAGCTGAGCTCCAAGTTTACCGAGGCACCTTGTTGATTTACACCAGCCGGGCACCTTGTCCAGTACAGTCACACCAGGATACTTCTTGCCATTCCACTTCAGCACATCTAGCAGTCTGTATACGTAAACTATTTAGTACCTATACAGTGCAGTAACACCCCCAGTTAATTTTGCCAAGGTGCAACAGTTAGTCCAGGCTACACTCGGGATGGCTCAGACATTTCTGGGAATGGGTAAGAGAGCACAGTTCATACAGTTTTCACTCACCTGGGACCACACACAGTCTAAGATCTTTCTCTGTTTGTTCTAAATGTGTTTCCTACTTTAATCGTTACTTCAAAATGCCCTTGGCTGTGGCTGGATCTCGTGTCAAGACTACGTACTGTAAACGCGTCCATTCCCATCCCTGCCCACATCCCACACACACATATAAACACACACACACACTAAAGGAAAACTTAGAACAGCCAGGCTGGGCAATATGCATTCCCAGCCGGGAGAAAATGCAAGCACACTGTTCTGCCAAGGCTCCGGAGAGGCAGCGGCTACGCGGGATAACCAGAGCACTCGTGGCCGTGCTGCAGGGAGATGATTCACAACACTCCAGGTGGCGAATGCTGAATGGCGCTGTGGGCTGGGAGGCAGAAATGGGAGAAAAAGCCGTCTACGCAAGTCTCTCTCCTGCTCATTCACATCTACATCCACACGCACCATCCGTAACTCCCGACTTGCCAGCTCTGCTTCTTCAAAGCCTCAGAGTACCTCCTGCAGGCTGCTCGCGCTGCGCCTCGCCGGGCCCGCTTTGCTGACCCTGCAGCTGCTGGGCTCAGCAGGATCCAGGGCAGGCAAGCAGGGCAGCATCCCGGAGCCGGAGCCCGCCGCGCACCCCCGAGAGCACCCGCGCCCTGCTCAGAGCCCTGTCCGAACGGTGGCACGCGGGTGCTCTCAGCAGGCTTTGGGAAGCACGGCCTTCTGGTCAGGCACACCCGTCTGATGTCCATAACTGCCCCAAGGCTGCCACTGAACCCCATTCCCAGCTCCCCAGCAACCCGCTGAAGGTGGGGTTTGGAAGATTAGCACAGAATCACCCCAGCCACTTGCCTGGACAGGTTTGTGGGAAAGGGCTTAAAAGCTAAGCCTCTGCCCCAGCCTCGCGTAGCACTGCTATCCTGTGTCAAGCCGTCCAGGATTTGCAGTTTAAATCTGTGGCCTCATTACACTTTAAACAACACGATGTGACCAGAAAATTAATAGCGCCTTAATGAAGAGATGAATCCAAATGCTTCTAGCTTCATCTCAGCTCAGATTTATTGATGCAGGTGCCTATAAACAAGACTTGCAACTCAAAGAGAAAAAGAGAAGGGGGAAAGAAAATAATTTATATTCTTTTTGAGTAAATATTTTACTGCATTTAATTAATGCGCACCTTGTACTATTGAGCTAAACTATGACTGCAACTGTCTTGAGGAAGCCAGTTTATCTTAAAGGAAGCCATGCAGGATTATAAATCCCCGGGCAAATATCTTTTATCTAGTGCTCTCCTCCTGCTGTCCTCCCAGTAATCACATTTCATTGAATTCAGAACAGCAGCCACCTGTACCCTGAGAAATAACACCATTTTTTTCAGGTGTTCAAGCTTCGGACTGGCTGGTTACTTTTGCGAGCCTGAGCATGAAAGCAAATAGCACGAGTGACAGAGCTGCTTTTGAACTCGATTCTGTTCTTAACCCCACTTCTTAACACCTTCAGCTGCTGTCCTGTAAAACATTTCTGGCTTTTCTGAGTAATAGATTCCTCCACAGAACACAAGGCAAGAACATGAATATTAAATCATTTTCCCTACTGAGCCATGACAGCATGCCATCATCATTACTGTAAATGATTCAATTTTCAGCCATAAGCATGCAGGAAGCTGACTGAAACAGATGCCAGTGCACAAGATTTTATGACAACCATGACTTCCACCCAGCAGAATCTCTCCATGCAGTTTAAGATTATATGATCATCAGTAGTGCTACGCCCAGCGACAAGAGTTCAGGTCCCACGCTCAATCCATTTTTGTTAGTTAGAGGACACAACCCCAGATGAAGTAGCATATATTTTTTATTCCTACACACATCACCTCTGCATTATGTATCATTTGGGATGGTGCTCATGGATTCTAACTTTCTGGAACAGCCATTAAAGTGATCTAACGCAGTGAAGCCATCATGTGCAGCATGCAGATTTGGGCTGGAATTCAGTCCCAACACAAGGGTGCTGGCACACGAGATTTATCATATAGGCAGAGTCATCAGAAAAGCACTGTCAGTGAGAGAAAAACCTCAGAAAGCTACAATCTATTCCTTTGTCTTCACTGACTCTGTGGAGCAGTTGCAATAAAGCAGATATTAACGTATTAATTAAAACGGAAGCAGTGACAAGCACGACAGAAGTTTTGTCCCACTGCAATCCAAACAAGTACAGCAAAAAAATGTTTTTGCCTCTGTGTGTGTGTGTGTGTGTGTGTGCACGCTCATATGCCTGCGTGTGGATGGTGGGGGGAAGAGCATTCAACCCTATCTAATGCCTTTTTCATATTCATTAAGAGAAACTACAACACAACCTCTCAGGGGATTTTGTTTTGGAGTAAAATGCACCAGTTTCACCCAGAATGGCATGAAAAAATGGAGAAAAGTGGGGCACTGCCTTCCACGACAGTGTGGAAGCAGTGTGGGAGATGATCCAAATTACATTAGTAACTGACTCTCACTGGGTTTTCTCATAATATAAGCTTGCTGAGCAGCCAACCTTGCTTGGGAAAATCCAAAGCTTGCTCCTCTTTTCTCTGAAGTTCTTCCAAAGCAATTGTGCACAACAAGCCACTAGAGAAGAGCAGGTTCTTTGAGTGTTTCAAGACATCAGTTAAGAAAGAAGAAGAAAAAAAAAGGGAGGCATGGGGGAATCACAGGACTTGAGAGAGAGATTTTGAAAGGAAAAACCTTTCTTACCTTGGCACACTCCACTCTGGCACACTCTGCTTTCTGGCAGGTTACTCGCCCTCTGTCACACATGCAGAAGTCGCAGCGAGTGCTATTCCACATGTCACCGTGGTATCGGATGGTGCCATCATAAAAGCAGTTTCCCTTGGCAGCGACGCACTCGGCACAGCACTTCCCGGAACGCTGCACTTTATTCTCCCCCTAGAAAACAGCAGTGCCCGATGAGCAGAACTCTGACAACCCTTCCACGAGGGCAGGGACACAGGCAGACAGGGTATCAGAGCTGAAGGATTTTTAGCTACCTTCTCACATGTAATTGTGTCACACGTCTCCCTCAGACATCTGACTTCCCCTCGGGAACATGCACATGTAGTACAGGCATTTTTTTTCCACTGTTCGCCATGCTGTTCAAAAAGAACATGAGAGATGTATATAACTGTCAAATACCCTTCACAAATACCCAAATTATCTACAGAAATCCATGCTTCCTATTGGAAGGAATCGCTTCCCTGCATGTCTGTATGCAATAACAAACTTCTCTTTAAAAGTGCTAATAAAAGCATTATCATAAACATAAATTAAAAATATGAGGTCTAGATGATAGAGATATGCATTTGGCATCAGTTGCTAGCATTAGTGAGAACGGAATTATTAGCAAAACGGAAATTATTAACTAACAGAAATTATTATCAAAAAATGATCATTACCAGTAAACCTACATATACACACATGCATTAAATAATTCATTATATTAATTAGAGGTGATACCATGAAAGCTATGAATACTTCGACCTTTGCTAAAGGTTTCTGCTTTCCTCCTCCAAAAAAAGCGTGAAAAGAAAATGCCTAATCTGCTTCATCCTGCAAAACTGTTTGCCAGCAAGTTCTTATCTACTCTTAATTTCTTTCAACTCTTCTGCCTTTCCAGAAAGAAAAAAATCAACTGTTGTACTAAGCTATCAGCACTGGCAGAGAGTCAGACATTATGGAGAAGGGAAAGTGAGATGTGCCAGAACTTGTGAACAGTTGGCCTTTGGTGGCGCTTGTCGAAGGTTACCTGGTACACTCTTCCTGACACCGAGCAGGGTTTTGGAACACATTCCGGGCAGCATTTTCCTGGAGACATCACCATAACTTCATCCTAAATAGAAAGCAAAACAAATAAAATAAGAGTAGGAAGAGTTGGCACGGGGCTCAGCATCACTGCCTGGATTTCCATCTGTGTGATAACCCACAGCCTCACAAGACTTGATTTTGGCTCCAGTCTCTGGGGCCATCAATGCGGGGGGCTAAGAACAAACACGTTCCCTACACCTCTTTCTCTAGGTTTCTTTGGATGGAACCAAGGCCCAGATATACAGATACTGCTAACAACACACACCACAGAGAAAAAATATATATTCACGCATATATTCAGATCGACAGAGAATATATACATAAAGCTACAGAGAGATGCACGCTAAAGCATATGACTGTGGAGGGAGACGTTCTTTTCTGTCACCGTCCAAAACGTGGGCGTAGTTTAACTGCTACAGTTTCACACACATCCACTGATGTGTAGCGGGCAGCCCATCATCCAGCACCTCCCTCCAGACACGTCCAGATGAAAGGATGACTCACTGGTGGGCTGAAAATCATGTACAAATGACAACCACTATTAAGTGCTTTGTTGGTGCTAATCACTCTGAAGAAAGAGTGGAACACTGTACAAAAGTTATCAACCACAGATTTCCTGGCAGAGTTAAATGAGCTTTTTCATGGATTTTGTTGGGACAGCATGAGGGAGACCTTCCCTTTGGGCTCTGGTGACTGCTTTTTGGGCAGAGATGACTAGTGGCAAAATTCCCAAAAAAAGAAGCCAGCAGAGTAGCTGAAACTGCCAGGTATTCATTTAATTTTGCAGTGGAATCAGCAAGCACACCAGGCAGACTTCATAATCTTGCATGCTCAGAGAAAACCTATCCATGGAAAGCACATTCTTCACTCCTGGCTTTTTTTTCCACAATATTTTGGCACTAAGTTAAAAGCGAGGACTTGCAATTCCTCTTCTCCTGTGGCTGACATATTCAGGTGCCCTTCTGCAACAAGCATCTTGGAACGTGGGTCCCCCCTGCACCCAGGAAAAGGCACACTTATCTGAAAGTTGCAACATGAGTTTAATAGTTGTTGCCACCGTGGTGGGAGAAATTATTTATTTGCCTTTTCTTTAGGAATTGCAGTTAGAAGAGACAAGGACAAAGGCGCATGCAAGACGACAACAGGTATGATCAAGCAGAGCTCCTGCATGTCCTGCCAATGCCCCTTCCAATGGGCACCTTTTTAGGAAATAGGAGCAACATGACAATTAGCTTTCTGTTGCATTAACTTGGATGTTTTAGCCAATTATTCTCACATACATCACAGCATCCAAGTCACTTCCATTTCCACCAATGAAATCCCAGTGACTATCTCGTTAAACATTAGCGTGATCCGCCAGCAGGCATCATTGATTCATTTGAAGCAATATCTGAATCTAGTATCTTAGGACAAAACAATACACAGTTAGCATGCAGAACAGCAGGTGAGCTTTCCTTCAAACAGACAAACAAACAAACAAAAATGTTAATTACACAACCAAATAGGCTTGCAATAGCAAGTTGGGTAAGCAGCAACAAGAAAAAAAAATTTTAATGTTTTTGTTTTACTGCGTGCTACAGGGCTGTCAGAGCCAGAGCACACATTTCAAGGGCATTAGAGTTCCTGTTTCAGCACTGGAATAAGTTTAGTAGATAAAACTATTGGAGAAACTGCAGTTTCAAGGACATAAAGTCAAAGCCAAACAAAAAGAGGATCTCCCAAGGGGCCAGATCCTGCATTTTAGAGCTGTCGTTGGCATGATATGTTGCTGAAACGAGGATGCGGAGGCCAAGAAAAGTGGTACAATAGGCCCAATGAAAAGAAATCCACAGAGCATAGTCATACCCTCAGGCATCATTTCTGGTTTGTGATACAATAAAGAGAATGTAAAGAATCTAATCACTTGTACAGAGTATTGCACACAGTCTGCTTTCTTTACTAACCGTTGTGCTAACACTGTATATAATCCCGTTGTGTTTTGGCTGGGTTTATCGCTGCACAAGTGCTAAGAATTCATCATTACTGTCCACAGCAAAGACCTTCGAGACAGAAATGTCCCAATTCTCTCATTTGGGCTAGAAAAGTAAGTCACTACTTGAGCTTGGGTAAGTTATCTGCTGATTTTACTGATGTGCGGATCTCCTCTGAAACACAAGCACATGTGAGGAATAGTGCTCTGGGACCTTTTTTCTATTTGAAACAGCCTTTTATTTTTAAAGTCTTCTTAGTCAAACAGGGAATTTCATAAACATTTGACTATTTTCAACTGCATTGCTATAGTTCTCATAAACAGAATAAAGAGGAACTGCAAACAAAGCAGGTGAAACCAGAAATTAAAGTTTGTGGAGACAAATCCCCATTAAACCCCTTGTTCTTTCATTCCTTTCTACAGAGAAATAAAAGCACTTTCTGATCAACTCTGAAGCATAGTTTTAATACAAAACCAAAAGCATAGTTTCTTTGGATAATACTTTCACCTAGTTAGTCAGCAAGCGCATGATAAGAGTAAATTTGTGGGGAGAGAACGTGTTGCGAAAGAGATGTGTATACCGACACATTTATCCATCATTCTGTATTTCTAGAAATTAGAACTTCCCTTTCCAAATCACCCATTTTCCTCACAGGAGATGCGTCTATTAGTTTGTAACATCTTGTCAAGGAAAAGAAAGAGCCAAGAAAAATGTCCCCGGTGGGTCCTGACCTGACTGCACAGCACGGGCTGGCAGGAAGCCACGAAGCACTGAGGGGCACCGTCCCTGCAGATGCACTTGGAGCACCGACTGAGCCACCAATCCTCTCCATCTCGGAAGAAGCGGCCATCGAAGGAGCACGACTCTAAGAGACATTTAACACATTGGGTAATTCTCTTTTCACACGTCTTTTAATCACCTTCCATTCCCCATGTCCCTTCACGGCAAGCATGCCCACTGTTCCCAAGGGGATACCGGGTTCTGGATGGGCTTGCTGCACAAAGCACCGTTATCCCCGGCACAGTCCCTGCAGCTTTTCATTTGCTGCAACAATTTCACAGTGTTAACGTCAGTCGTGTGTTAGCAGGTTCAGCTGTTGCATACAGAAAGGAAATACAGCAACGCGAGGATATTATGTCCCTTAATACTTTGGGGAAAGAAGAGAGTGTAGCAAGAAAATGTGTATCGAGAGTCCTTATTCATGAATATGCCTGTGGCACAACACTATCTTTGAAAACAAGCCAGAGTGACAGGAGTAATTAAAACGGATTTTGTGCATGTTAGAATTCGAAACCCAGTTTCTCAAAGTAGCAAATAATTATAATAATTCCGATAGTTTTCAAGGGCTTCAGATTCGTAAATTAAGAGCTCTGGATGTACTGCTCCCACTGGATTTGAATGAGAAAAAGTATCCAACAGCTGAGGCATTTTTTGGAACTTGAAGTGTAAATCTGCAAGTGCCAAGGGCACCCTCGCTACACAGGAAATATCTGCATTCTTTTCCCTAAATCACGGTCTCAAAAGCAAGGACAGAGCACTAGGCACATCTGTTCTCAGCTGAAAGTTTATCACTTGCTTTTGACCTATGGGTGAAGCCCTTATGAAAGTAAATACAGTGAGAGGACCAAAAGAGAATTGAGAGAGGCACTTGCCCTAAGTGTTCAACAGAATTTAGCCAGGAAAGAAAAGCCTGGGGCCTGCCGGTGCCCCCTTCCCACACGACACTCACCGCCAAGGCCCACGCAGGTGGGACAGCAGGCTCCCCGGGCAGCCGATTGCAGCTCCCCGCGTCCACACAGCAGCGCCGGGCAGACCGTGGGCGTGCAGTTCACCTTCCCGTGGGCACAGGAGCACCGGCCGCATGCCGAGCTGGCCCACTGCGTGCCGTGCTGCAATGCACAAGCACAAAAAGCACGGAGAAAAAACATGCAGGAATCTACCTGCTGAGGGGACCCATGCAGTTCAGCACTTCACTGTGAGGAACATCTTGTTAACTTGGCTGATTCATTAATGAAGTGACAACACTCCTATCCTGAGCAGGGCAGGGAAGAGGGCCGCCAGAAGAAAAGTGTTGATGCATTGCAACATTTGCCAACAAATCCCTGCTCTTCCTGCCTTTTCTATCTGCCTCGTAACCGATTTGTGTCGGTCGCGCCAGCCTAATAAAACAGGGCGCTACAATCGCCATCTGAGGTGCAGAGTGTACCACACATTGAAAATCATTTGGCATTTCAGCAGGTTTCTGAATATTTGCACCCAACTTGCTGCTTGTCAAATATATCCATAAGAGAGCAGAGCCCGAGCCGCTGGCCTTGCCGTTAGAACATCCTTCTCCGTTTGCCTACTGTGTCCTGAACTACTACCCAGGAATCTCCGCATTTTCCTTCCTATAGATGCTTATTCTTACTATTTTGGCCTTTCGTGTCCCCTAGGTGAAGCCACGTCCTGTAATGTGCTTCTTGAATAACGCAGGGTTACAAACTGCATAATCCCAGGCCACTTGAAAGTAATTAATTTCTACCAGTACAGATTGCTGCTTCTTTCAACAATCCTGAATTTTCCTGAAGAAAACCTTCTTTCAGGACAGCTAATATGCCAAATTCACCGTATTTTGCTTCTAACATTTCCGTGTTGTCTCGGACACCCATGGAAACAGAAAAGAGAATGAATGGATAGCAACCTTTCTCCCCCTAAGCCAAACATGACATGCTATTGTTCGGCCCCCCACTCTCTTTTCACAAACCCCGCAGATGAAACGCCCCATATATTACATTATCTGATAGTGATAGAAGACAGCGGAGATGGAAACAGAGACGAGGAACGATCCTTCTTCCTCAAGCCACCTAAGTAGCCTTCACCGACCAGAAGCAAAGAGTCAGAGGGCTGAATGCTCAAAAGTGCCTGCCGAGGGACACGACAGAGCAACTCACCCCATGGATCTGTCCTTCGTGCTGGCAAAATCCTTCAGCTCGGGAGGCGCACTCGGGGCAGCACTTGTTGGGGGCTATTTGGAGCCCTTCACCCTAGACAGAATCAAGAATCCAGTAAGGAATACACATGAAATAGGAAGCTTAAACGGAAGGGACAGACAGGGGACCTCGATGGACACATCCAACAACAATATTTCTTAGGTTTAATAACCACCGCTTTTTGGAACAACGGTTTTTGATAAACCAATTATTGATCACTTCCAACTGCAGCACGTTCAGGTGACACCGCTAACACTTGCTTTGCCTGGTCAAGGGACTTAGCAAGCTGCCTGCCCACTGCCTTTTGTTGGTAGCAGGGAACAGATAATGCTGAGGGAGGCACCTGTTTGGCTACCACATCAGGCCAAGGGCAAAACGCATCAGTAAAGACCTCAGCCAACACCAGGAAGGACCTTGGCCTTTCCTTTTGAGGAGCGGATTCCTTGAAATGTCTCTGTGGACACTGCAAACAGAGCAACCACATCCCTTCCAATGCCCACAGCTGTGTGATGAATACCCCACGTCTGGCACAGAAATTTTTAGCTATCTGAGAGTTACTGGAGCACAGCAGCTGGAGAAGGCAAAAACTGAAACAGAAATACAGAAGCAGGGAAGAACATCCCAGATTCAGAAAGCGAAATGAAGAAAAAATCTACCCATAAAGTCACCTTCCTTAAAATATTGCCAAGGTGCTTCTCAGGAGAAAAGCTTCATCCTTGCTCCTTTGAAAGGTTATGGCCAACTTCTAAGGCATTGCTCTTGACCAAGAGGAAGTAATTACTTACCATAATAGAACCAAAAATGAAGATTGTGCAATACAAAAACATTGTCTTACCTGTCACCTCTTTACTGGTATGATAAAAGCAATCAGAATTATTTGATAATGTCAGAAGTTTTCTTTCTGCATTTTCTAAAGGAAACATTTTAATTTTCAAACTGGAAAAACTTCTTGCTTCAAGGTTTCCTTCAATGTCACATTTTTAGGAGGCTGAATATAAAATTAAATATTTCATTTAGTTTAAACTATTAAACCTCATTCAACTGTGAAGCTAGTAGGAGGGAAAATGTTTCTGTTTTTTCCTTTCCTTAATTCACACGAGATAAACTGTTTTCACTCATTTCGATCTACCTAATAGATTTTTTTTTTTTCAGTCTACCTGTATACAAAGAATATATGCAGGCATGGCATCAGGTTTTACATCCAAATCCTTACAAAGCCAACTGTTACATGCTTTTTGGAGAGACTGCCAGTCTCTGCTTATGTCTTGCTGCTGTAAACAAGACAGGCAATGTTTGCAGATACCTCACAATAAACAAGTAAGTAATAAATCATAGAGACTCTGGCCTCATTGATCCGTGATCTGTTTATGCTTGAAGGATGATCAGATTTTTTTCTTCTAAGACCCTTGATACTTCTTCTCTCTTCATTAAACCGGCCAAACCTTTTTGAAATACGACTGATTTCCCATGTCAAGAAGCTGCACAGTTTTATTTCACACTAGGTATATCTTTTTATAGGTCTCATAGCCGCTACCTTTTTATTTTCATTCAACCACTGTTGGTTTTCCTGAATGGCAATGTCCTCTCTAGCCCACTCATTATTAGCTCTTCAGTGACAGCTCCCTTTTCTTCCCTTCTCCCCTTCAGCACAAAAGGCCTAATATTTCCGTTGTCCTTTAATCAATACAGAGCCTTAATAAAGGAGAAAAATAGTAAGGATCAAAAATTATTTCACTGTTAATGCTGTCACACTGGAAAAAAAAAAACTACTGTGCTTCACGAAGCTATATAATTATTGTATTGGCAGTCCCTCTTTAAAACACTGATTTTCATTGCCATTCATGTGCACTACCCCAGTAATCCAGATGCTAACGCAACACCACTTCTGTGGCCAATTAGCTATAACCACTAATGAAGGCTCTGACAGGGAAAGATAAACAAGAAACAAAGAGAGCTTAACAAGCACCACAAGGCACAAGGAGCTGAAAGACAGACGGGCCCAGCTCTGTTGTTGCTCGGCAGAGTGGAACGCGTCCACCTGCTTGTTAGACGGCAGCCGGGCCCCGTGTCCAAATGAGGGGTGATTAGAAGCTGGGCTCACGCTGGGAGGTCCAAACCAGCTCAGGGGCTTCCTCGGGGACCCCAGTGCCCTTGGAGCACACGCTGGGCTTCGCCCACGCTTTTATTCCACGGGCTCCCATCAGCGAGAAGTGAACGGGGACATCTGAATTCCAGTCCCTCTTGTGCCCCCCAAATCCCAGTGCAAAGCAGAACTCGGGTTCAGAGGGGCTGCGCAGAGGAAGCCGAGCACAGGACACCGACATAGCTGTGTACAGATACACAACCAGCTCCTGCTGCCAGCTCCGCTGCGGAACTCCTCACGCCGCCTCCTCTTCTTGAGGCCCCAGTAATATCAGAGCTTGGCCTCCACAGGCACTCCAGAACCAAGTACCCAACTGTCCACAACATCCCTTGGCACGGTGTGTGTTCCAACACGTGCGTTTTGACAAGCCCATAACTGTCCCAAGGGTTAAAGGAGGGGGACAGCAGGGAACCCTAGAGTGAACTAACATTTCTCCCACTCTGCACAAGAGACCGGTAAGCGTTTGGGCATTTCACCCCCTACCTTCTCAAAGTCACACGGAGGGTGTTTGCACACAACAGGTTCACAGGTGACAACATTGCTTTGGCAACGGCAGTCTTGGCAGGAATCTGGCTTCCAAACTGTGTTGTTCTGCAAGCAAGCATAAGTTCTAAATTAGACCCATTTTCGATAAACAAGTTTAGACTGTCCAAACTGCAGCTGCTGCTCTGCCCACAGCTTGCACTAAGGCAGCTGTGCCAGCTTTGAGGCCACCGCACATCTGGACACACGGCTGTAGCAGCAAACACTGTGAGAATACAGGCAAACACTGACACCCATGACACCCAATGAGCTTCCTAGAGGAGACAACAGCCTCACACGGTGGACACCCCCAGAGCACGGGGCAGATAAACAGAGTGAAACACGACGTGTCCAGGGATGCCCAGTGACCCTCCTGCAGGGCCAGCCATAATCACCATTGTATGAGCAATGGGCAGGCCAGGAGTTTATTCGCTACATTCATAGTTATATATCTATTTTTAAAAGCCTCCAGTTAACACCACGTAAAGAAGATGGAAAGAGAAAGACCAGTTTCTTATCTGAACAGCTCTCTGCCATTAGGCAGCCGCTCTGCAGGTTGCATTTTTGCAAGACAACCACCATCCAAGCTGTTAAACCTCATTTCAACTTGATTTGAAAGAAGACCAGATTTTGCCACTCATTTACATGCCTTAGCGATTTACTCCAGTAAGTCAATTTACTCACAGTGTAAATTACTGAATTACTACTTAGGCAAATTAAGATAGGAAAACATGATCAACCTTTTGCTAGTACGAATACATTTTGGGCTAACTACTAAAACCATTAAGCACACTGATAAAACGTCAAGGTGTGCCTAAAGGCCCATTAAACAGCTAAATGAGACCAAAAATCTCTTGAAAAATCTGGCAACTTGTTCAAGAGCTTATACAGAAGCTGCTGGGTGCTGGGCTAGTCTAAAAGCTACATTTTGTCACAGTAACAGCCAAAATCTGCACATCACTCTGGAAGATTTAAGAATTCAGACTCCAGCTGATGGTCATGAAACTACCTGATTTTTCAAGGTCATGGAGCTACAGACTTACATTCCACGTGGAACAGTCAGGCTGCTGACTATGGTGATGCTACTGACTTCTCTACAGAAAGGTAGGGATCCTTTAAGTGTCGGAAAGCAATACCGAAACCTCGGCCACATAAGCAAGGTTCCTAAGGGGCTTTACCAGTGGGAACAGAGGTATCGGTCACAGAGCTGCAAAGCGAGGACCCTACTCACCAATCCTGTGCGGCATGAGGCCTCGTGAGCAGCTCCACAGCACCCACAGAGACTTGAGAGCTCCCAATTATTACTGCTCTGTCTGAGACAAAGCAAGATTTTTCAGCAGGCACTCAAAGAATTGCTGTAAATCCTCCTTACATCTTCTCCGAGGCGCTATACCTCAGTGGGTGAATTATCTGCTACAATTTAAGTGTGGGACTCCTAGCGTGTTATGAGAATACTTTTATCAGTGGATATTTAAAGAGCTTTTTCCTAACAGGAATAATATAATTAACAGTATAAATAATGAAACACTGTGCACAGAGCACTTTGAAGATGGGAGGCATTCTTTAAGTGCCAAATAGTCCTGGTCTAATTAATAAATGCTCTGCATTTTCTACATCAAAGGAGGAAACACTATCTAATTCAACTGAACTGTATAATGCTAAGCTGGAAGAAGAGATACCTGAATTAATAGTTGGGTTTGCAGAACGTGAGCCAGCAAAGTGAAATCTCTCCCCATGCCTTTAGAGCTTACTCAGAGATACGGCAAACTGAAATCCAAAACAGAGCACAAGGACATGGTGGATTCAGAGAACATGGATGAGGAGAGGCTCCCAGCTGAGCGCCCTCCTGCTCACTGCTGTCACACCAGCAACCTAGCTGGGCCACGCAAAGACCTACGTCTTCATGGACTTGGCTTTGGTGACTGTGAATCACAAGCTCGTACGGCTGCATCTGTTCTTCCTCTGCCTCGGGAATGAAAAACAGCAAATTAAAAATAATTGGACTCTCCTATTAATACAAAAAATAATAATAAAAAAAACCTCAGTAATTTGACCAAATGGAGCTTATCATGGGATCCTGCTGCACTAAACATCAATCTGTGCTCTATTCTGGCACGGTGCCTGGGGAAACGCGACGCAAGCAACAGCTGTCTGCGCGTCCCGTCCCCCCACTTCTTATGGCTTCAGGAAAATATGCAGCCAATCCATCAAATGCCACCGCATGTTGCATCCTCTGCTGTAACGTGCCAGGCTCGTAGCAACCGGCATCTGGCTGCTGGAATTACCAAGCAGGGGGAAAACCAAATCTGCTTCACATGCTGCTTTCCGCCCAAGGCAGCTACGGAGAGGCAGTATCGGATGTCTCGGAGGAGGAAGAGCGCTGGGTTGCTTCGTTGCAACCATGGGCAGAGCCCGGAGCAATTACACTTGTAACAATTACCAGCACCACCCGCCAGCTGCCAAGCGCGCCGACCTGGCAGCTCCATAACACTGCTCTCGTTTAGCACTTCCACCCCAATTAGCTGGCAGGACCGGCCGGAAGGAACCCAAGCTGAGAGAGTGCCCCGTGGTCTGCAGCGAGGGTCATTAATGGAGCTAAGAACTAAGAACGAAGAGATGAAACTAATTCAGAGACATAAAAATCATCCCTACTACCTATTCCGGTTTAACCTTTATCTTCTGTAGCAGGGGATGGCTGCCAGTGCTGAGGGTGTTTTCAAATCAGATACGTGCTTGCATATAACAAAATCCTGTTGAAAAACGTCTTCTAAAGGGTTTGTTGCGGCGGGCCTATAAGCAGAACAACAGGGGGATGGCTTAGCCTCTAAAAGCCAATCGAAATCCAGTTGATCCCAGTGGAAATCTATTCAATCTAACACTCCCACGACAGGGCAGTGCAGTTAAAGAAGAACATACAACTTGATTAACAACATTAATGATATTATTATTAACATAATGCTTCAGGAATTACCAACTACTAATCCTCATCTCCAAAATTGAGAATTTTAAAATTACATAAATTAAAACAAGATACCAAGTGTGATTCATTAGTCTGTTGTTTTTCTAGCTTTTCTAACTACACCTTTTAGCAGTTGTCCAGGTCTTGTACAGGAAGAAAAAAAAAAAAAGAGAGAGAGAGAAAGACTACCAATAAAATTTCATAGCAGTCCTAATTGATTTCAGAGAGAGAAGGACTACAAAATGGATATTCTTAAATCACTTAGGTGCTTTTGCACCCAGCATCTTATCTTTCATATGGACACAAAAGCTGTCACTAGTTAAGAGCTCAAACAAATTGAATTCTCAGTGAAGAAACAGGGCACATGGACTAAAACCAAGGGTTTTAAATCAGCTCATAATCATGGTTTAAATTAGCATACGGAAATCTTGATTTAAACCAACAAGTTCAATAGTTTTGCAGCAGCTGAGTTCTTCTATAGAGGTTAATGCTCCCTGGTTGGTCACCATTAAAATGCATTCATCTGTCCTCAAATATAGCCTTGGCACTAGCTGCTGCATATGTTTTCCTCACAGGAAGAAACAACACTGCTACATACAATGATTTAAGTGGCTGTGCAGTTCAACACATATATAAGCTGATACTTAGGCTTTCCTCCTCCGTTCTAATCAATTCCTATCAGTAGCTGTAGAACAAAAAATTAGCACGAGTATTGTTTCTGAAGTACTGAAACGGCCCATGGAGGAGACAATCATGAAGTCAGAAATTCTCCTGAATTCTCCGTCATTTTTTTTACCCCCTTCACTCAAGCATTTCATAACCTGCCAACCAAAAAATTCCAAATATCCTCCCCCAAAGTGACTGGTGAAGGGTATCGAACTGGGAGTGTTTGGCTGAAGATGAGGGAGGGACAGGATTAATTTAACCTTAACTTGACCACGGCTTCAATTACAGAATTTATTGGGACATCCTGGTTTTCCCAGGAGCAGTGAGTCGGACTCCGTGAACTGGCACGAAGCGGGGCTAAGGTGAGTCTTTACCCATCCGATGGCACCGAGAAGGCGACCCTCCATCCTCTCAAAATGACGCTGCTTGTCAGAGAACGGAACGTGTGAGAGCTGCCAGGACACAAGCAGCCGACAGTGGATGCTGCAGGCTGTAAACCTGCAGGCAACCACTGTCAGCAACTGTGCACAGAACCGTAGCTGGAAAAGATGATCACAGATTTGAGATTGGCTATTAAACCCTCTTAAACCAGGGCACATGCTACAAGAGGTGCCCTGCAGAGCATTTAGAGCTTGCCTATACTTTCCAGAAAATAGTGTTGGCCTTTTGAGCATTAGCTCATGTGCTCGAAGGGAGGAGGGAACACTCTCTGTAGTCCCAACATCACTAAATCAAATGCGGAAGCAATATTCCCAACAGGACGCATGACTTCAGATTCACCCTGTTGTGCTGCTGGAATGCTAGCAATGTTGGGCCAAAAGCTGCATCTAGCCAGGGCAGAACGACTGAGATAGGCTCAGCCTTTCATCCCATCACTAACAAAAACGTCAGGGCATGAAAATCATTGCAGCTCCGCCAGCTGACTCAGTAGAAAAAGCAAATATCTTTCAGCAAGTCATTTGTAATAGGCCTCCAAATACCGTACTGTGTGAAACAGAACTCTATTTCTGTTCCTTGAACAGTAATAGACTGGGGAGCAATTTTGCAGGCCACTTAAACAAATACATATATGTACACACACACGCATATATATATATATATTTCCAATTCCAAGCCGGATATTTAGGAGGTGTGCACTTTGAAAGCACAAAGCAGGGAATCACATACCTCGATTCCTATTATTGTTACCGCGGATCCAAGCACAGCAACTTCTCATCCAGCTCCCCCAAAATACAACTCTCTACGTCCTTATCTTTAATCTGAGCTCCCTGTGCAGCAGCTTAGTAAAGTGGTTCTCTTCTTCCTTCAAAGGCAACGGGGACCCTGCACAAGTCCTGCAGAGCTATTAATCTTTGTGAACCAAAGGCTTCATTACTGAACAAAAATGATTAGGAAAGGCCTGTAGAAAAATGGATTTCATGGGCTGTCTTTGTGTGCTCTAGTCTTGTATCGAGAGCCTCTGGTTCATCGGGAGCTGTCAACATTTATCAGGGTGGTAATTTTATGGCCAAAGAAACTGCAAAAAACACCAGGAAAAGGTGTGTAACAGCCTAGTATTTTATTTGACTATGTGGGCTCAACGTTGCCATCTGTTACAAATGGTTAAATTATCTGACTTTAGCACATGGAAACTATAAACTCAGAAATAAAATGAGGCTTAAAACATCCTAAAAGGGCAAGATGACATACGCATTTGTGTTTGCCTTCTGCAAAGGAAAAGGAGCCTCTGTAACATTTTTGATAAAGATGTACACAAAAGGTAACTGGTCCTACATGTTTCCCACTACCTGTCCTTCTGCCTTATTTCCTCTATTTGATAACAAACTTGCTGCAGAGCCAGTGTCTGGCATTACTCCTCATCCTCTCCCTATGCGTTAACCTCCCTCCAGCCCTATGGAGAGTGGGTCTATGTCGAGGCCCTCCCCTTGGATGGCCCAAAACGCCTACCTGGCACTTACCTACCATAACACCTTTGGCGAGAGCCTAGTCTGCGATGATGGAGCAGGCAGGAAAAGACTGCTCATCTGCAAAAGTGTCTGTGCTGAGGGAATGCACTTAGCATTTCTGGCAAGGAGAGAGGATTTTCTACCAAGCAGTAGGTACAACTGCATTTGCACGAAAGGGTGCTATGGCTAATTGCCTGCAGCAGCAGGTATAGGACAGACATATGAAGAGGATAAGTCCCAAGGCTCTGGCAAATGCAGAAATACACTTTTCCCCAAAGATCCGTCTGGATATCTTAAAAATAAACAACGAAATAAGTTACTCTATTAAATGGTTAGCAGGAATGGAAAGAGGCACTGGAGCAAAATGCTGGGGCAGGAGGGAGCCATAGCTTACAAGAGGTTAGCGCCAGCCCTCAGCGTGCACACGTGAAAACAGGGCCTCCTTTGGCGTTATCGTTTGATTTCGGGATTACACCTGTGTAGCCGTGACCTGCCCCATCAGCACCACGTGCTGTCACGCGCACACGTTTCACCTTGCGCTGTGCCAGAGCTGGCTCGTCAATCCCAGCTGCCTGAAGGGGGGGAAAGAAAAGCACTCATGTGGGGACAACAATTGACTCCCTCTGTAATTGCAGTTTGCAACTGCCAGCAAGATCAGTGCTGGGCAAGGAAGACACAAAGAAAAGTTTCTCGTTCTTTCGCCTCCATCTGTGGGTACCACGAGGAAAGCAATAATCCCCTCTAGCCCATCACTGACAACAGGAAAAGCTACACGAGCCTAGAATTGGTGGCCAAACTGTTTCAAAGACAGTCGAGTCGAGTCCTCGGCACCAGGACTGCGATCGATGCCAATGCAGACCAAGGGAATGAGCTGAGCTCAGCAACACGGTCCCTGCTCTTCACTGGGTCCCACGCTCTCCCAAGTGGATCGTTTTTTATAGCTACAACAAAATGCACCTCATTCAAAGCAAGCTGAGGAAAACTGCATTTGGCTGTTTCTTGCTCTAATAAGCAAGAAATTCCATGAGTTTAAGGTTACCTCGTTCATTCTGTCATCTTAACTTTCTCTGCACACGTCTTCATTAATGGGCGACGTTGCTACTGAATCCTAATGAAGGCAGCACCAGGCCCTGCTCTGAGATTATTTTTAATGCATTTTTTATTCTCTTGAAATTTTTTTCCTTCCTCTTTATTGATTATTCAGCTTTTACAAGCTTTTCTTTCTCTCGCTTGCACCGCTCAACAGCCTCGGGCTCGTGGCTGGCTGGAGCTAACAAGAGGGGCGACCCCCGCAGGGTGACCTGCCTCGAACTGACACAGCACGACTGACAAAGACCGCGTCACGCAGGCTGACAACAGCCACCGAAGCCCGCGCATGGCGAAACCTGCCACTCAGGCTACACTGTCCTGAACACCCCTTTTGGATGCAGGACATGGGCGGCGGCAGAGAAATAGCAACACTCACCCCACCTGACAGGCTCAGAAGTCACCGGAAACGGAGCGAAATATCGGAGATAGGGAAGGCAAAAAAATGGGACAGCGAATAACAAATAGATCGTTGCAGATTGAAGAAAAAGAACTGATATTAACGGGCAATTTTCACTTGAAGTGTCTTGACAGGGTGAGATTTGGCCTAATTTTCCTTGCTGTCTCTGAGTCAGATAAGATATAAGCAAAAACACAGTACCATTGCTCTCAGCAGATTAGGTTAATTGGCCTGATTGGCCCTCACCCAGAAATAAATCGTATTTTACATGGAAAAGTGGCAGCATTCAGTGGGAAATAAATTGCAGACTCTCAGGTTCGTGCTGGAAGAGTTCATTTTGCTTTCATTAGTCAGAAGCCCTGCATGAAAGGTCAGGGCAAAAAAAAATATTTATTTAAAATTAAAGCCTTGTAATCCTATCTAAAGCATATTTATTTTATGATGCATGAAAACATGTAAGGCCATGATTCTATGAACTGCTCTTCCACAGAGATGTCAGGCGTTCTTTTAAGAATAAATACAACATGCACTTTGTATATCTCTCCAATTTGCTCCTTTTACTACAGCTTTTCCCTTCAGAAAAGCCCCTTTTACAAAACTTGACTTTCCAGAACAGAAGCAAGATAAGGCACAAAGATTACCATACCCTCGAAGGCTCATGCACATGAATTTTTCACTCTCACCCCTTTTTCAGCACTTAACACCTTGCTCAGAATAAATCTGTGATAAAAGCTTGAGAAGATTTTATACAGCAAACTTATAACAGTGACTGGAGCAGTAAGTGTGAGAAAAAGTACATGTTTACGCACTTATCGAGACCCCTGGAAACAGAGCAGGTGATACCTTAAATCTCTTTGATGCTCATGGTTTAGAAAAGAGACAGTCTCCTATCAAATCACTTTTCCCCTTTACCATAGCGCTGCCTTAATCTACAAAAGACATTCTATTAAATATTTAGCAATGGCAAAACACGCACGTGCCTCCAACTTCAGATTGAAGAGGAAAACACATCTTCCCTCCACTCTCAGTCACTCAGGAATGGGCTGAATATTACTCAAAGTAACGCTTGAAAAACTGCTTTCTGCTAGAATCATTTAAATTGTGTTCCCTTAAAAAGCTTAAATGAAGGCTTGCTAAAATACTTTTCAAAGCACATCTCTTGGGTGTAATAAAACTCCATTCAGAGAGAAGAGAGTAGCAGGGGGCTTTCATCACACCACTTCTGGTGCTGGGGAGGATATTTGCCAGTTTGGAGATTGCTCACTAACATGGTGTGAGTTAATTCTTGTTGTGCTACTTCATGCTTGGCTGGAAACAGTTGCTGTCTCACCGCAAATTTAATAATGACGCTGTGATATGGTATAACTGTAGCGAGCAGAGCTGGAGGGAGAGCAAGATGTTAAACCCACCTTACACCTCTGCTGAGAAAAGGTTACGGTGGGCGGATGCTTCACGTCGGTCTCTGCCAAAAGCCTAGGCGAGTAGCACCATTTCAAGTCCCAAGACAAAACTGGACGTGCCCCCTTTCCACCTAGATGGCTGCCACGGCATTGGCTGCCACAGATTTTTCCTTCCTCTTCTTCTTCAATTCCTTTTTTTTTTTTTTTTTTTTTTTTTTTTTTTTTTTTTAAACCAAGAAATAAAACTAAGCTGGGAGGTGCAGCTGTACCTGAATTCCCTTTCTGCTGGATATTGCCCCGTGGCCGCCCGATGATCTGGAAGGGGACACATAACGCACTTCTCCAGACACAAGAGTGGCTCTGACCCCAATCTTCTGGACCTTTTGGAGTCCACCAGTGCTGCTGTATCCCATCCGTCTGACTGTCACAGCCTTGTGCCTGGTGCTTCCTGTTCAATACCTTGAGAAATGTCGTTTACGGCTGTGGAGAGAAACTGCCGTAATGCACAGTCATGACCTGACAGCTTGTTCTTTAGGGCCTTGGGAACACTAAGTATTTCAGCTCTTTCTTCCATACCATAGTAAACTTTGCGCTTTAAATTCACCTGATAGGTGTTTTAAGTCTTGCTATTAATCTTATTTTCATGTTCTGGGACCCAAAGTACAGGTTTATGGGTTCCTTCTGCAGGCTGAGAAAGCCTGAAAGACACTATCATAACAGTAACTCTCACCACATAGTGAGCAAGAGCCCGAAGGGGAACCCTGCCTTGTGGAGCACCTCCTCGATGCACCTCCCCGGCCACCGCTCCTTTGCCAAAGAGCTCAAGCCGTCTCCTCCGACAAGGAGCCAGCCGCAGCTCACCACTTACTATCCTAGGGCAGCATTTACCTTAGGTATATGTGCCTCCATACCACGTAAGCTCAGAATCGTACAGCAGGGTTTGGCATTGCGGGTACGAAGGATTTCCATGCTGCTGCCTGCCAGTGCTCCCAGACCCGGTGGGGACATTAGTGGCCGAGGCGGCACGCAGCCACCTAGAAGCTTGCTCATGGAAACGCTCACCAGGCACCTTCAGATGGCGACGAGGCTCCTCCAAACACGGGGGCTGCTGGAGGGAAGCGGGCCGAGCAGCAGCGCTCCCGCCGCAGCCCGCTGAGCGCGCCCACCGCCTCCGCTGCCGAGGGGCGCCAGCCCTGGCGAAGGCGACGCCGCACAGCGGGGGCGCTGCCGCGGGGCCTGCGCGCGGCGGCGCTGCTCCTGCCGAGAGCTGCCCGAGGGAAGCCTCAGGAGAGCGAGCGCTCTGCACGCAGCCTGCGCCAGGGAGAGCCCAAATTCCCCAGGCTCCCCTCCCACTCCCTCCCCTCTCCCCACGGGGCTCAGACACCCAGGCAGCCAAACCACAGCGCACTTGGAAGCAGGAGCCTACGGAGAGATAAAAGACTTCCTTCTTATCCCGTTATCCACCCGCAGAGCTTTCCTATCGCCTGAGGAGGAGCACAAAGACAGGGAATTTGGGCACTCAGAGCACGCTTGGCGGGAACGCAGGCCAGGGCAAGGGCTTCGGCGCCAGGCGAGCGCGCGACTCCCGCGTCCGCACGCCGCGAGAGGAGAGCGTGGGAGCCCGCACACGCGCACGCGCAGCTGCCCACCCGGCCATCTCCACCGCGGAAACGGAGATCTAGCGGGCGGAGGGATTCCTCTGCAGGAACCCAGTTTGCCCCAACCCAGCTTTTACACTCTTGTTGCTGCTTTACACCCAGGACTCCACAGGTTTAGTGGAAAACATGTGGTCCAGGCGGGCAGAGAGCCCCCCAGGCTCCCTGTTGGCTCCCCTAACCGTAGCCAGGGTAAAGAAAAGGGCCTGGCACCCCTGGCAATCTCCTCAGCCTTGTCCCTGCTAGGAGGCATCAGCACATGCTTCCAACCACACGCTAGCCGCTACGAAAAGATCACAGGGGCTGTCCCAAATCAAGAGGCTGCAAGGAATGCTAAGGCAGCCTCACGCCGCGACCCCAGCAAGGCACACGAGGCACACGAGAGGAACTGGGCCCTGATTCACATGCCTGACATCGTGCTGGTTTACAGGAGGGAAAGCATCTTCAGCAGTACGAAAATATCACAGTTATTCCAGTTCCATAGCATTTGAATTTGAAACAAACCTTTTCCAAGGCTTCCTGTAATTCCTTCCTGTTGCATCTCTTTCTTCCTTTCTCCTCCCTGCCAACTTTTTACTGCCATTGTACCGTAAATTAATATCCAGGCCACTTCATCTATTTCGCCCTGTCTGCCCCTACTGGCTATATTTCCTTGTTCAGCTCTTGTTCCTTTACGTAAATTTTCAGAATTTCACCAGCTGTGGAAAGTCACATTGTGACTAAAGGAAAACCTGCCTTTTGCCATCCTGCTGCACTCCTGCTGCTCAAATGTCTTCAAAAAATATTAGATAACAAAGTTTCTGAATTCCAAAGGAAAAAACTTCTGACACTGTTACACACAGCTGCCTCAAGGCCTTCGGGTGACCCAACAGCAGAACACTTGCTGCTCTTCCCAGTTCCAAGTCTGAAAAGCACCTGCAGTCTCCACGCCGTGTTATTCCCAGGGCAGCAGGAGGAAACGCGAGCAGTCACACAAGCTGCCAACCCACGAGTCTTTCTTAATGGACCAAAACGTCAGGAAGACCCAAGGCTGCCAGTTATCCTGACCCAAAACCCAAGGACTGCGGCTAGTCATCTCTCCAAATGAGCAAGTCAGCTGTCAGTTTAAGAATACAGGAAAATATCCAACCCTCTTAGCAGCCAGACAAACTATTATTACCTTTTCTTTCCAAAATGCCTCCTATGGACAGTGTGCCCTACTTTTCAGCTGGTCACACATGCCATCCCAAGAGCTGAGATTTTGATTTGTGCAGTGCCAGTGTAACGTAAAACAACTTTAATATTTCAGATGGATGGCTCTGGCAAGTCCCTTCTTTTGACATGTCATTTAAATTTTATAGAAAGGAGTAAGAAAAGTGATTTATGCAGGATGGAAGTCCTGGGAGGAACAGCCTGTCACACACAATTCTCCTACTTCATCCATTGCTCTACAGTAATGGCAAACTGCATGAATTCAAAGGGAGGAGACAGCAGGGAACTCCATCGGAAAGGGCACAGAAGTAGCACTTTCCACTCTCATGTCAGCAAGCTGACAGTCAGCTATGTCATTCCTGTTTGGTGGTCTTCTTAAAACAAGCTGTTTGTGTCACCTTAACTCCTACATGGTCAAATGTCTAAATCCCAGCTGGAATTCATTACCCGCTACATGCAGCTCCATCAGAACAGAAAAAAAAATGTCAGTTTTCTTATCCAACCAGTACTTTGTGCAGACACCCAACAACCATATTCAAAGACAGCAAACAGCATTTACTTGTTTTTATTTTCATTTTCCTGAGTATTCCTGGATCTTCCTATAACGCGAGCAAACGTGAAAAGAATACTCCTATTTTTCCTCTATGTCCTTTGCTTGCCTTTGCATTTTTGTTAACAACTCCAGCTCTAAACTCCCAACGCTTCCAATTCAAGCATTGCGATAGCCTTTCCCGGTATTTGTTTTAGAGAAGGCTGTCCTGGGAAACTCCTTCCAGCCAGAACATCACAAGCACGCCAGGTAAGAGGGATTTTATCTCGCTAACACAACAGATAAGGCTTATTCTAACAAAAGTGCAATTCATTGTGAACAACCACTATGCTAAATCACTGTAAAATCAACGGCCAAATCACTGCAGATTGCTTCTCCTAAGCAAGAGCATTTGTTTGGAAGAAGGAAGACTTAAGCTCCCCATAAAGACTCATTCCCTCCAGCATTTGACAACATTTATGTGCTTCTGACCTGGAATGTAGCGGAAACGTTTTTCCATTGTATTCACCTCCCTGCTAATACACGCCGTTTTCAAAAACCAGGAGGTATTGGTGGGCTTTCTAGACTATCACACTAAGAACTAACACCAGCAACACTTCTGCAAAATTAAAGATACGACAGGTATCCTGAAAATTTACCAGCTGACCTCAGTCAGGTGCAAGTTACCTCTTATATCAGTGTATGAAGAAATCAGAGAGATACACACTGGAGCACTGGGCGGAGACCATATGAACTCTGCAACAAGCTAAAGCAATTAAAAAAACAAGCCAGTGCTCCACACAGGCAGCTTTCTCCAGCACTCTTAAAAACAAGGAGGTTTTCTCTTCCGTTTCAAGTAACTAACTAGCAACATCATGCTGTAGGGATCACAAGGGATTTTTATTTGTCCCAGTAACTGGATTTCATTTGCATCTTGCCTGAGACCTGATCAAGTCCCAGTGAGGTTAAAACACTATATACTGCTAAATCCACGTTCCACTTTACAGAGGAGAGCTTAGCTTTTAAGGGGAGCAAACCCAAGCTCTTCCAAAACACATTAACATGTTTACAAATAAGAGGTAAATTATAATAGTAACCAAAAAGACCAAAAATGTCTCCCGCAACAGGGACTTTACATTATCCCAATTCAGAATAAACCTTTGTGCAGAGATTGTGAAGAGCAACAAGAAAAGGTGCCCCACAGAAATCCTTTAGAAAGAAGTGGGTAATGAGGGACAGTGGCCCTTCTGAGAGCCATTTTAGCATCTCACAGTGAGCAATGTAGAAATAAAGAACCCCCAAGACCCCTCATTTTTTAAATATCCAACGGAGTCAGCAGAAATGCAGCCTCTAATCCACCCGCAGATTTTTTTCTCCTAGCAGCGCAACTGTTTCCTGATGTTGTTCATGTGGGCAGCTTCTCCTCCCTCATTTTCCAGCTAATGAATCAAAAGCAAAAGCTGCAGCTAACAAAACCCACTTCTGACCCTGCATCAAAGCCGCATTCTCTCCCTGATAAACAAAATAAAGCAAATCCACAGTCATCTCATTTCATCCTGAGCCCAGGCAAATTTGATTCAGTACTGCTCAGGATGGGGACACCAAAAAATGGCCTTGTGCAAACACTGCTCATCTGAATTACTTGACCGTTGTGTGCTCAGCATCTTGCAGACAGATGAGCAAGTACAGGCGCTCTCTTTCCTTCTCTCCTCCTATCTGGTTAAATTCAGGACAACTAGCTTCAATTAGAAGTTGAGTTAAAGCACAATTGCAGGGAAAATGGGATGTGAAGTATCTGTTTATGTCTCCAGCATCCGAGGGAACCATTATCATCCATCCAGTTGTCACAGGGCCTTGTATCATATAGTCAGGCCATTAGCATTTAATGCTTTTATATTATATCTAAGCATCATTTACCTGCTTACTTGTAGGAACTTGCAATTAAACGACACCAACGTGAGTAGCACGGGATGCAACGTTCATTATTGTATATGTTTGTCGGTGCCAAAAAGGGCGACTGAGTAAGAGCTCAGCAGCTCATTCTGGGAAAAGACACAGGCCAATTTTCAGAGTGGGCTGGTAAAACTTGGAACAGTTTGGATGTAGCCAGTAAGACATTTTGCAGCCTCATCCACTGCCGAGAGCCCACTGGCCTTGTCCACCGGATTGCTCCCTAAAGCAGAGCCCTCCAGGCGACCGACTCCTGCCTGGAAATCCCGTGCTCATGGCTGAGGAGTTACCGAAAGTGAGACCCCAGAGGGCCAGTGTCTTACAGAACAGAGATGGCCCTTAAAAGTTTCCCCAAATTAACCACAGAGACATTTTGAAGGCTCCTGTTAAAAAAAAAAAAAAAAAAAAAAAAAAAAAAAAAAGGCAGGTAATAGAGAGGCAACTTGAGACAAGGTTTACCTAGAACACGAGAAAATCTAGCTGAGTCTTCTCAAAGAAGGAAAATAAAAACTGACTGTTTTGGAAACCCTCTCCAAGACCTCCACGTTTTACAGCTCCTCTAAGGGTGGGGGTGCATTTTGCCACAGGAAATGGGATTTTGTTTCTGGCTGCGATCTCAATTTCAGGCTGGATTCCCAGCACCAGCCTCACTACTAATATGTAAAAGTCTGCACTTGAAATTCTTCCCTTCTCTGTATTTGTGCAGTGGTTATTGCACAACATGGGTTATGTTTAACCTACAGGACCACTGAACATTGCTGAAGTCAGAGGTATGGTCTTCACAGACCTGCTTCTAGCAGGAGTATAAACTCAAGGCTTCCTTGGCACCCATCCATTTGCAAAGGATCATGCAATAATGTTACACCCTTAAGTGAGCACCAGGAGATTTCAGTACTATGCAGTGTCTACATGTGCTTGGTACCAGCAGCCATTTGGCCAAAGAGACTGACCCAAAACAAGAATACCCCAAGTATGAGGTGGAAACATCAGATCTGACTGTAGCAACCCCAAAACCACAGCTGGCTGTCAAGTGTAACCTCTGCTGACATTTATCTCTCGCTACAGAAACCTCTCCTAACTCACAAATTCCTTTGCATTCTGGACAAAGAGGAGCCAAAAATAAAAAGGCGGGAACTGCTTCTTGCACTGAAAGCTAACCCTGCGCATTCCAGCCTGCATCAGCCCCCATCCCACTAGCAACAGCCATTCCTCATCTTTGTAGTCACTCCAGTACCCACTTCATATAAAACAGTTCTTGTCTCTCTCTCTTTTTTTTTTTTTTTTGTTTGTTTGTTTGTTTGTTTTTAATTCCTACAATTTTTAAACATCTCTTTTGGACAGACAATCTCTGGGACACTTCTTCTCTTTGCTTTTAAACTGCATTCACTTCAAAACAGCTTACTAGTTGTGACCAAACAGAAGAACTCAGTTGCATACAAGCAATAAAGAGACTTTTTTCAACCCACTAATTTGCCTTCTCTATGCCCATTTATGTTGGCCAGGAAGACAGCTTTGCCTGTTTCGCAACATGGAATCTGACATGAAAGCTGAGCTGAGTATTTGAATTTTCACGTGCCTAGCCTTCTCCACTGAAACCGTGCAGACTCCAGGGAGAAACACAGTTCCCAGCAGTAAACCACAACAGGCCTGTCTGCAGCTCTGGAAAGACTCAAGAAATAAGAAGCAAAACAATAAATTTAACAGGCATTTCAAAATTAAAAATAAAAAGACGTACTTTTAAAATTCAAATGTAAAAGGTAGCTCATGAGAAACAAATACTGTGCTGTTAAAAAAATGACAGGCTGGGCAATAAAAAGACTAATGACAACAACAGCAAGGGCTATTATTACCAGTTACTAATGCCTAGATTTTCTTTCACTGCTGGGCCTTGCCATAGAAGAAAAGTCTAGAGCAGCATGCAAATAATCCTAGAGGATGCCTAAGGAGCAGAACAAATCGAAGGCTCCCGGCGTGCATACAGCTCTCCCCTAAAAGGTGGCAGTCAGGAAACACAGCCGTTTTCTCAGATACTCTCTTGCCCAAAAACAAATACAAGACAGGTGTCTGAATCCAAAATACTCCGACAAACAATCTCCCACACCCAAGAGCACCTCAAAACACAAGATGGCATAACTTGTTTCAATGCTGAAGTATTATTGTGATTGCTGCAAGCCTGATATCTTCATGTATTCATGTGAGACAATTGTTGCCCTGATCACAGACAGAAGAACATCAGGTTTTTCACTTCACAGTCAGGTAAACCAGTTCTTTTAGGTAGGTTTTCTCTTAAGGCTCACAGGGTTATCTTTTCACAGGGACATGCAGTAAGTCATGACTGGAAAGACAGGGCAAGCTATGCCTAGATGCTTTGCTTTACCTGCGAGCCCCCGCACAGCTCGTAATAAGAGCACCCTGCAGTCTGACCCCGACCGTGATTTATGTCTCAGCTTTCAACTGAAGAGACTCCAATATTTGTAAGCTGACCCCACATCCTTCGGTTTATTCTGTCATCTGTTAATTGCACTAGACATACGACACACAAAGTACCTTCACAAAGGGCAAGCAATGAGCAGAATTTATTAGGCCCAATGGCTCTACACAAAGGGGAGTCTCACGAAAATCCTTCTCTGCTGTTCCTTTCTCCTAATCAGAGAACCAGTTCTCAACACAAAACAAACAGGCCACTCATATTTCACAAGACACAGCCATTTCCCACTTTAAGGAAAAAGTGGGACTGTGTTTAGCAACTAAAAAGGACTGTGTTTAGCAACTAGCAAAAACTACAGTTAGGTCTATGCAAGATTTTTCTGTTGCCATCAATGCCCCTAAAATGAAGCACTTGAATGAGAGCAAAAAGACTGAACAAGCTGTGCTATTCTTGTGAATAATACACTTGAGTCCAAAAAAAGCTCTTCTCGGAAGATACCTTTCCTGAGCAAGCAGAATTTGCACTGACGCAAGATGACTCCGAGCAACATGAATGAAAGGTGTTGAACAGGTGACGGCAGACCCCAGATTCCTCCAGGAAGGCTTCGCCGGGGGAATTTGCAGAAAAGTCTTCACCCTGGGCTTGGCGCAGACCTCACACACAAGATAAATACCTCGGGAGCCGACCACTTCAAATGACAGCGCGACAGCACGGCACGCGCTCCTAGATGGCCAGCTGCAAGGAAAATCAGCTCCGAGAGGACAAGTCCTTGATGTGGCAATGCTCTACACACAACCATAGCCTAATGAATGCGGCGTGATAATAAGGATAGCAACAGTGACACAAGTTCGGTCTTCGCAGGATTTAGCAGGAATTAATGTAATCCTATTAAAAAAGCACTGTCGATACAGTTACGCCGTCGCATACTGTTAAAAAGACCACATAATGTCTATTTATGCGAGCAGGGCTCACATAAAACTCCCCTCTGGCCTTTGTTCATGGTTCCTACCAGCAGGTGCAACAGAGTTACCGTTTAAAACTGCGAGGAAGTTTCACACTTCCTAAGCAACCGGGTGAGGCGAAAGACAAGAAGCTACAGAGTTTTAGCCATCCAGTTAGGGTGGATATCTAAGCCATTCAGAGCTTTTGACTTCACCTTGACAGATGAGAAAGAGACTTGCATTTGTGTGTCCCATTTGTCAAGCATTAATGATTAATTTTTCTCTAAGGAATCTGGGCGTTCTAAACAGCCGGGGAATTTGGCTCTTGACCCCTGAAAGTTGCACCTTTTTTTTTTGCCAGTTGTGGCAGCTACTAGAGTCTCGGGTGTTTTCAGCCACCAAAAGGAATGGCCACCACAGATGTGGACAGAACTTCTGCAAATCCCCAGATAAATTACATAATCGGGTTGCAGTGCAAGTGTAGTTTGGGGAAATCACGCTGGATGTAACATTCACTTGGCTGGCATTAGAAAGGAGCCAACCCAAACATTTCCCGAGACCATTTATTGCCTATACAACTACTATGAATAGGGCTGGGGCTTTCAGCAACAGCGTCTAGCAGGCAGGTCAATCACACAGCCCCACAAGGTCTCAACAGAAAGATACAAGGATTTTCTACAAACACAAATGGCATCAAGACCTCTCAGTCATTACAGTCTCCAAAAAAAGAGCCTGGAATGTGAAAGCAGCACCTACACATACACTGCCAACTCCCAGGCCAAAGAAAAACTGTAGCTCCAGCTTTTAATATATCACACTGTTTACTGCCACAGCAGTCTTGCTCTGACCACTTGCAATCTCCTGTCATCTGTGATTTTAGGACTATTTAAAATTGTTTTTCTCACATAAAGCGGCCTCTATCCTTGATGTTTACTGAAGTCAAGTATCAGCTAGTGCTCATAGGAAAGAGAACAGTTTCAATCTATATTATCTCCTGCACTGGCAAGCAAGGACTTGATTTTTTTTCCCCTAATCACAGAGACACACCATTTTATCTCAGCTTTAGGAGAAGTAACGAGCATCCAAGAAACTACCAGTCGCTGCCAGGCAGGAACTCTTTTTAAGAGCAATGTGTCCTACAACTGTGCCTAGAGACCTCACGCCAGCACTGCAGAACTCCGCAGCACCGTGCGCTATAAAAACAAATAGGAGCTGTTTAAACCAACGGAACCGCAAAAGAGCCGGGAGAAAGGTAAAATCTGCCTGCTCTTTGGGAGAGGAGACATGGAGCAGTTTATCGTTTCATGCACGCATGCACAGAAATCACCCAGCCGTAACCAGCCCGAGTGGAAGAGTTCAAGGAGATAAGTGTGAAGGCTGCAGAACGGAGCAGAAGTTAGAGCGGACGAGGCCTCTGCGCTGTCACAAATCTCCACATGACTTAGCACCCCAGAATTTCTCCTGGAAAACGCGATGAACACCACCCTTGTACCATGCAGACACTGTGAATATTGGCAATAAAGGTCCCCTGTTCCACACGAATGGCAAACACGCCCTGCCTCCCTATCTGCAAAAACATGTCTGCCCTATCTGTCCTGTATCAAAGGCAAATTCTTCATACAACCTGTGAATACATAATGCCTATCCCAAAGCAGACAAGAATATCAAATGTGGCACGGCAACGGCCATGGGGAAAGAAGTGATAAAATCCTCAGGAAATCCATCATCACCCTGGCTAATGCTCAACCATCCCAAGTTGTTTGAAATGCGGCAGGGTTTGGACTTTCATTATTTTATTATCTCGGGTCCTCGGGTTGTTTGGCAGCCCGCCTGACTCGCAGCCTCAGGGAAGCCGTGTCTCTTCCTGCCAAGCAAACACAGATCCCATTGATACACTGCTCACCAGCTTCGTGAAACTGTTCAAGTCGAACTATACGCAGGGAGCACAACATGCCCGGCCTTCCTGCGCCTGCCCGAGGGCGGGCACAAGCACCGCCCGGCACGCGGCACCGACGGTGCTGTGTCTCGTACCGAAAATGCAAGCAGAGCCAGTTACAAAGCAGTTTTAAAATGCAAGGCTAAGAAAAGGAATTGGGCAGAACTTTATGGTAAACTGGAAAGTTATAAAAATCCCAACAGTTGCCCTCAAAACATGTGCTTGACCAGCTGGGTGTTAGACATATCAGTGGCCAACCAGGCAAAGGGCACAGATGTGCAGTCCAGAAATGTCCATCGGATACAAAGCATCTGCAAATGAACAAGCTTTTTGGACCAGCAGCAAGTGCACAGTGCAGTACTTTCAAACACTTGATATTGCAGTATTTCCAAAAACTTGATGCCCTTTCAGCCTTTAATTCTCTCAGCTTGAAAGTAAAGGCTCTGTTCACAAAAATGGCCTTTCAGTTCAGTTCCTCATTGCCTCAGCAACTGGGTCAGTAAGGGTGAAATTACAAGTTACAGATGAACTAATCCAAGTTTGGCCTCTCTATCGTGAACGCTCTCACCTGACCCATCCTCCTTGATGATGGTTCAGCTCCGGCATCCTCTGCTGAACAGATTTAACTTGTTAAATCCACAGACAATTACTCATTTTTCCCTGATTTAGTTTTCAGAGGGAGGCAAGGGAAAATGTGGTCAACACTCCTGGCAAAGGCACAGTTACCTAAGGTGCAATGTTAAAGGAGACCCGTGCATTACCAGTGACATTTGGCATGTGCCTGTACCTGAATTTGATGGACTTTTTATTAAGTTAGAAACTATCACTGACAACATCAACATACACAAATGCCTAACTTTTACCTTAAAACAAAAGCTTGGAGCTAAAGCTAGAGCCTACAAATCCCATAATATAACCAAACGTAGTAGCAACAACAAACTTGGTCTTCCATTTTTTTTCCTCTCAGGTTTCCAAGAGCAAGAAAGAACTGATCAAATCCACTTGGTTGCAGAACACCAGGAAGGATTTAGCCTATCAGATCATGCAGGAGTTGCTGACTACAAGGAACTTGGGCATTAGCAAAAAGTTATTCTTAATTCAGGCTACCAAGGCTTTACCAGATAAGAAGTTTAAAAGCTTGGGGTTTAAAACTCTACCATTAAAGTACAGGAAGTAGAAGAAATTGCATCAACAGATTTAGACACAGAAGAGAATCTTAAACTTCCTACAGAGTATTTTGCTTTTCTGGCCTTGTCATCCTACCCATTTCTCATAGATTACAGCACTGCTATCGAGTTTGCTTAATGAGGTTTACACAACATTATAGGTCCTTGATTTAGCTGTCACAGCTACCATCTGTAATTATTCCTCCCAAGAGCCACAACACTGCACAGCTTGTTACTGCCAGCTGTGTTTCTAACACGGTACAAGCTTAAAACCTCCATAATTCTGATCTCACATCAATTTTATGCCATCGTAACTTCTCTAGCCTCAGTTGGCCTTCTCCCCACTCCACCAACCAAGGGAGAACAGGACCGTGGAAAATAGGGTGGAAATTTTTTCCTGTGACCCACAGGAAAAATTTGCAGAGCTAGATGTATGTGCAAATGGCGGGGAAAAATGGTCTTTCCCTTTTCTCAGGGTTCTCTTCCCATTTCACAGGGCAGGAAACATGCGAGAGAGCCCATGCTTTGGTGCGGGAGACCATTTCTGTGTTATATTTTGCACACAGCTTCTTCAACAAGAGTTACATGTGCTCAAGGCACATCCTTTCATGCTGACACAGGGGAAGCTTTTACCTTGTACTAATGTACAGATTATTATTGAATCAGAAAGACAATGAAATTACAGCCCTCCAGCCACCCCTTTAATAGAAAGCAGACGAGGGGAATACGCCGCCTCTTCCGGACACCGCCAATGCTGCTGTACTTTCCCTTGTAGTTTTATACAAAAGAGAGCTTCCCTGCTTTTTAACATGAGGAGATTTGTGATATTTAACTTCACTGGATAAACGGATTCCTGATTCGGTTCCAAAAGCTGCAATTTAAGCATAAGGAAAAGGAGCCAACCATGATTTAAAGATTTCTAGAGATGCAGAGTAATCCATAGCACACCTTAGGGAATTGTTCCAATGATTCCACATCTTTACCTACCTAAAACTCAAACTGAATTAATCTAGCTTTTGGTTTCTGGCTATACCATTTGCTAATGGACAGAGGGTTTTATTTGTAAGAACTTCTGTAGAACTAATGCCTTCCAAAACCACTGTGAGATGCAGAAATGCCAGCAGGTATCTGAGTAAGGGGCTCTGTCACATCATCCCCTTGGCCTTTCCTGCCACCCAGGTAGATAAAGCATCAAAGGGGAGAAAAATATCTTTTCTGGTCTGCAGAGACTAGCACAGCAGTACCAAGAAACATGCAAGAAGACCTCAGCACTCATCAAACCATCAGAGAGAAGAACAGAACTGAGCTCCTCTGCTCCAAGGACACCACCAACAACTTTTGCTGGTAACTCCTGGCTGTGTTAAGACAGGTTGGGAGCGCCAGGCCAGTGCAGGGGTCCCTCTGCTCAGGTCATCTGCACGCACAGCAAGTGCCATTTCACATTGTCACCACTGAGATGACCAGAAGTTGAAAGGAAGGTGGACAGTTCTGCTAGGAGAGGGGCAGCACCTCCCCCTCAGGCCCTCGGGAGGTCGGTGACAGAGCCGGAGACACAGCGGGCCGCTTTGCTTTTCTCTGCAGGGCATTTGCTCACAGCCCCTCACTGCATATTCCACAGCAAAGGCTGGGTACAAGTCTACCAGGGCTGTGACCCAAAAGCTTTCAAGGAAAGAAAGCATTTTTTTGGAAACAAACAAACAAACAGAAGTTTCTAAACATAACCTCATTTGTTGGTGCTGATACATTCTTGAGGATTTATTTCATGGCTTTAGCTTAAAATGCTGTACACGAAAGCTACCAAAACCATATCACCTACCAAAAATCACATTTCAGATTTTGTGTGCACAAAATAAGCTTGGCAGAACCTCTGGGAAAAAAAAAAAAAAAAAAAAAAAAAACCTCTAGTAAAGCTAAAGGCACAAAAATATAACCAACAAGTTGTTTTGATCAGCTTCCAAGCCATTCTTTTAAAGGGCACACATGCCTTTCGCAGAAACCTGGCACATGCAACTCACACTTGCCCACAGCACTTGAAGGGTCTGGGCAGCTGCTGCTGCTGTGGATGTCCCCAGGCACTGGCAGAGCCACCCAGGGGCTGCGCGCGGGCGGCCGCTTCGTCCCCTGCGCCACGGGCGCAGGAGTGTTCACACAGGCTGAGCACCCCCAGGGCACCAAGCCAAGCACAGGGTGCAACTGGGAGTCGTGTTTTGGAGGTTTTCTCCTGAGCTGTTCTGAAAAGGTTCGCAGATGCCTCCTACATCGTCTCGACTACGGTGAGCCACAAGAAGCAATGCAGGGAGGCTTTGTCTCTGAAAGGGCTTCTAAAAACACCCAAGCATTATTTTCCCCACTTTCTATGGCTCCCCAACAACGATGAATTGCAACAATCCAAAACAAAATACTGAAGGTCAGATAGATTTTAAGTACTGAATTTTGCCCTCCTTCATGTTTGGAGTCATTCAGACTGATACAGGAATGTGGGCAATTTTAGGGTGGGCTTTTGAAACCAAGAGTACAGCACAGCTCTGCAAAAATGTGCTCTGAATTGAGTACAATCTGGCTTATAAAATAGATCAATAAACAGTCTTCATGAAGGAGAGAAAATTAGATAAATGCTTAAGTGAGACTTCTTCAGAAAAGACATCAAATATTTGCTTAACTTAGGCAACAGCCGAACAAAAGCTGTTCTTTTAATCTCTGAACCTTTTCATTTCTGCACAGCAGAAACGGTTTTCAGAAACTGTTCATTCCTGATTAGCTTTGAGCACACAAAGCACTCAACAACCTGCAGCACACTATAAGGTCCTGCTTACAGCCCCCCGCTATGGCAGCTTGCCTTTTTCAGCACTTCTTCCTGGAAGTTACTTCCTTTCATCTGTTCCTGATCCGAAATAAGCCTAAAGATCATAACCTTGCACCTGCTGACGTCCCTCAACTAAGCCCATTTTACCATCCCACGAGTACTTCCAGTTCCAAAGTGTTACCTTATTTTTCACATACAGACCACAATCTTTACCAGCAGCAGACCCCATGAGGGAAATTTTGTTTTACATTCCTATTTGCCTTTCACATCATCTCACAGTTCGCATCCATAGCAGGTTTTAAAAAACTGCTCTGTTCTTTACCAAGAGAGCCTTTGGGATGTTTTTCCTGCGCACTTGGGAAGGAAGGTCTTGACTGAGCAGTGCAATTCCTCGAGCACTTGGGAAGGAAGGTCGTGCCTGAGCAGTGCAATTCCCTGAGCACTTGGAAAGGAAGGTCATGCCTGAGCAGTGCAATTCCCTGAGCACTTGGAAAGGAAGGTCATGACTGAGCACTCCTCCTCTCCAGCCCTTCCTCGTGCTGCTCACTCGCATCCTACCTGCACAGAGAGATCCACAGTTACTTGTTGGCACATGCAGGGTTTGCAGGCGCTCCTGGTGAACTCTTCCACAGACTGCAGACCTCGCAGCAGCAGCTGCACAAGCCATCTTGTCGAGAGCTTAGTGAAGCTGAATATGTCACCTCCTCCTCTTCAACAGTGCTCGTCTCAGAGTAATTCAGCACTACACAGAAGGGCTCCAGAGGCAGAAATCAGCTTTGCTGCCTTGGAATTCCTATGTCTGCCAGCACCTTGCCAGGACCACCGCTCTGCACAGTTCTGAACACTTAGCATCACCCAGTGGGACGTACAACGGGAGGACGATCCAACGTACGAGTTTTTTTTTCAGTCATGTAACAGATGTTTGAAGTACAACTGCACATGCTTCCTTCCCCCAAATCAGCCCTGAGAGGCAGAAAATAGCCGGTACTCTGCGGATGAACTGCTCCTAACTCAGACACTTCCTAGAGGAATCCTCAACAAGAGCTACTGCAACGTCCTTTATACTTTTTTTTTTTTTTTTTTTTGAGATATCTTCTCCTACCAGATTTAAACTCAGGTCAGCCTCCACTCAAAGTCCACAGTGGAGAGTTTTATTCCTCACCTCTGTAAGGAAATCTCATAAAGCTGGAATCAGGTTCCCACAAGGGTAGCTGCTCTACAAGCAAACATAAACCCTGCAGGAACTTTTATTTATTCATGTATATGCCTGTGCTAAAAAGCCAGAGAAAACACTAGAAGAAAGCAAAGGGGAGAAGGGCAGGATCCCAAGAGCTCATCGCTGATCAATTTTCTGCTTTTTCTTCCATGTTAAAGCTAGGAGGAGACCTCAGCACACCAGTTACGCTGCATTGCTTTCATTTCAAGGTCACCCTATGGCCAACGTGGTCGATAAGCTAGCAGCTGGAGCACAAGGAGACCAAAAGCTCATCACAAAATCCTCTGGAAGCCTATATCAAATGATGATTAAGGGAAAGGACAAATGAAGGGGAGCAGAGACAGAAATGCAATTTTCTTTGAATTCCTAAAACACCATCTTCCGATTCCTTGAGACACACAGGGATCATCACTTCCTAGTGCCCACACAGACTGTGCCAAGAGAAAAAAAATAAAATGAAAGACCTCATTTGACTTGTCAGCAGTCGCAGCATTTGCCTTGCCAGAAAAAAAGAGACGAGAACACAAAATGGAGCCAGGAGCTCTTCCCAAGGAAGCCAGGGGCAAAGCACCGATGGATTTCCAACACAGCGTCCACCTGGGAAGGCAGGGGTAACCCTGCCCTGCTAGGGCAAGAGCGACCCTGCTGAAACGCTGCGGGAACACGCGCGGATCACACGTGTCCACTCAGTTCCCACGGTCACAAACTCCGGCTGCAGGTGGGCAGCCCGGATGCCGCTGACGCCGGGGTGAGCGAGGGGAAGGCCGAGCAGACCACACACCACCTTTGCTCCAAGTCCTTCCCTAATCCCGCACAGAGCAGCCTGGGCTACGTCCTCAGGATGCCACAGCCTGCACCGCTGGACAGAAACTGTCCGCAACCTATGCCTGTGTTTGGCTTCAATCCTTAGGTCCCCCAGTGCTGCTCTCAGCATGAACATGTGACACCCTGAGAACGTAACACAACGAGGAGAGGGACAGATGAATGAGTGACTCTCCCTTCCCTCGCTGGCTTCAGAGGAGGGCAGACCTGGCAAGAGGCTGCAAGGAGCAGCCCCCAAGGCTCCTGGTTCCACACACAGCTCCAGGCAGCTCCTTCCCTCCGGGTCGCGTTCGCACACCTGAAACCCCACAAACCAGTTACTGCAAGCGCCACAAAATATTCCACAGACTTGACAGGAGAGCCAGTGACTTTCCATGCGCCAGTCCATGCCTCCGGCTCAGCCTACGAGTAAGAGAAGCAGGTTTAAGTTAGGAGGCCGCACAGAGCTGGCGACGGAGGCAGACCCACACAGGGAAGAGGTGCTGCACCCGGCTGCGTGCGGAGCAGCCTCTTCCCACGCACAGAGCAGAACCCAAGGGTTGTCCCTCTCTAGGCAGCTCTTGAACGCTGCTCCAGCAGCAACTGCAACCCTCTCTTGATTCCAGCTTAGAGGCCAGCAAAGTAATTATTAAGAGCTCTTGATACTATAATTTAAAAAAAAGTAAACAGAAAGGAAAGAAAGCGAAAAGAGAGAGCCAGAATACCAAACAGCAATCTCCACTCTTGCTTCTGAATGGCACGAAAGAAAGCGGGAAAATGGCTGTTCCCAACCGGGCTAGCTGCAGGAAGGGCATCTGAAGATGACCAGGGGATGGAAAACTCCACTCCACCACCGGCTATCTGCTCTGACAAGTTCCCCAAGGACAGCTCCTTCTATAACCACTTATTTATATCCAGTGTAAAATCATTTCTTAGCATGAACATAGGAGACTTTGGCTCTAAGGAAGGACCAGATCCTCAAGCGTAGGGCCAGGAGGAGGAAGGAGCACAAGATAGAGCATGATTGAGGTTGGCGCAAATCTGTGAAGTAAAATCATAAAGTAAACTCACGCACACTTTAGGAAACACTAACTGATAAAACAGTTTCCATTTTACAACCTTGCTCTGAGTATTAAATAAGCTCTACAGCTTGAAGGCTGACGGCCAGTTTGAGGGTCAAATGCTCAGGTGGTAAAATTTCCAGTGCCAGTGATATCAAAGTAACTGCAGTCGTTTACAGTAGCTGAGGACCCAGCCATCTAAAGCCGAAGAGAAGGGGAATCAGGGCTTCCCAAATAGAAATCCTGATCACATTTCCGTAAGTGACTCATGCCTCACCTCCAGTGCAAACTGGCAAGGCCACAACTGTCATCTAAATCACACAGGCATCTCTTTCCTGGGAGCGAAAGATTTAGAGCGCGCCCAATTTGCCGTGCCAACAAGGCAGCAGATATTTCCTGGCTTTGTGACCCGCTCGCAAACCCCCAGGCTGTCACTCCAAGCAGATGCTGCTGTCAGTACGGTCTCAAGAAGGTTTCCAAAGATGAACGTCCACAAATCACAGCTTTCTCACTTCCACGCCGTCTTTCAGTCAGGGGCAGGTGAAGCCCATAACGAAAATAGACCATTTCCACATAGCCAGGAGAGCGAATGTCTGCAAGCAGCGCAGGCACGCAGCGCTGCAAGCCCCGCCGAGCACAGAGCGTGCTCCCCCGGCACGGACCGCGCGGAAGCGGGAGCGCCGAGGAAAGCTCCCAGCGAGCAGCATTAGCACTCACCCCCCACTACAGAGGGGCAGAGCAAAGGGAAGGTTTTGCACGGGACTTCCAAGAAGAAATTGCCATGGCATTATTTCACAAGAATATTTTTAGAAAAACTAAAGCTCCCACATGCATTCTTTTAGCATGTTATAATAAAACAAGGGGTTATAAAGAGAGCTCCCATGATCCGACCCAGAAGGAACTAAGTGTAAGCTGAAACGCCCCCCTTTTTTTTTACAGCTCTCATAGCTAACTTATGCTGTCTCCATCACAGAAAAGCACCCTGGTCACATTTACGGTACTCTAATTATATTAAATATCTGAAATCTTTAAAATACTGCTGTAGCCACATAAGGGCGAAAGGCTCAATTACCAAGACTATTTTTTCTCTTTCCTCTTACTGAGGATAGCTATTTCATCTAACTGAGAATAAATGTTAAGAGGTTGTTTTACAAAATGTGATGGGCTTAACCAGATGCTTTCATTATTTCTACTGCAGTGCTTGAAAAACTTCCAATAAGTACACTAAAAAGTCAGTGAGTTACAGGAGCATGAAATGACTTCAGTAAAGTTACAAATTCACTGACATCATACAGAAAGCAATGAAAATATTATATTTAGAGACCTCGTGGCAGCTCTTTCACAGACACTACTGACAGTTTTAACAAGGAGTTACTTATCGATGCTGCTACAAGAGAAATGATCAGCTCCTCTTCACGGATCTGCTCAGTCCGGACATGTGGATTTATCATCTCGTTTTAAAGGATAAAGAAAACATGAGGCTGAATAAAAGATATGACCTTGAGGATCAGCTCAGTCCTCTTGCTGACGCTTCCAAAACAAAAAACGAATTCACTTGCAAGACTAAAATGAGGGAACTGGTCCTTCATGAACAAATTGTTGTGGTCCACTGTGCTAGATTTCTGTATAAGCAAAATGTCTAAGAAAATAATCCACATTTTACCTATCAAAGAAATGTCAAGTTTCTAAATTGAAACAAGCTTAATAGGCTTGATAGTCTGAGTGCAGTTTCTAAATCAGAGCTCCCTGTAACTTGCCTATCTGCAACAAAGCTGCACAACCAAGTCCCAAGCGCTGCTGGCTGACACCTGAGCAATGGAGCCTGGCCAAAATATTCTACTTAGAAGGAGCCACCCCTAATTTATACTTAATACTTAGTATTTCATATTTCTAATTGCATAATACTAATACTAAACTCTGAGAAGAGGGATTAAAAATCAGTGCTTCTGACGATGCAGCCAGACCTTGGCAGCACGACACGGGGAGGGCCCAAACTGCCTATTGCTAGACAGAAATGCCCTGGCAAACGGACACCGGACAAGCCACAGCCATACAGATGCTCCTCACAGCAGGAAAAGCACCTTTACTGCACAGCCCACTCCCAGGATACAAAATACAATAGATGTCACTTTTTCCTGGGCATTTCAAGAGGCCTTCCTCTGAACTCACAGTTTTTTCCATGTCTACAGCAAGATGGAGAATATCAGCAGCTTACGTCTTCCACACACGAATAAGAGTTATGCACTGCAATAAGGACAGGTCAGAGGAGATGGAAGTATCCACGGCAACTCCAGTTATACTTTTTACTTAACAGGCCTCAGCTATCCCAAGTGATCACGGATGTGTCCTCTTTTTACCCGTCACTCACACACTGCATACATGTGGTCACTCACCAGATTATGCTCAAGTACCCAAAAAACCTCTTAGGAACTGAATTCAAAGCACTTTAAAAGCATACAGCAAGAGAGTGCATCACAGTCGTGCCCAAGCTTCTGCAACTGCAAGATCCGCTACTGTTGGAGTAATACATAATGTATAATGGAATAATACACTGTATAATGTACATTGTAATGTAATATAATATAATTTATGTAATAATCACTGTGCTCACAGTCACATTTGTTATGGGTATGAGCTCAGAAGTCTGGGTAAGAAATCTCCTCAAGGTGTTACATACTTTGACGTCCCCTTGTATTTGCGTTAACAGGACGTCAAAGACAGTCTTCTACTTAAACCAACCCCTGTATAAAATCGTTCCAGGATACAGTGTTCAGTTGAGGAACCACTTCTGATTAGACTTTAACAAGTACCTAGAAGATAAAGGTCTGCAGCTCTTGGACATACCACCCCTGTGCTTTCCCTCATACAGGAAGCAGATTTGCCTTTTTATTTGAATCTGGTAAGCGAAAATACAGCTCCCTGTGGTACAAACCTCTTCAACCACGGAGCTTTGCTTCCAGTACGATGCCTTACAACTCCATTTCAATGCTTTGGGCATAATTTCCAGCAGAAAAGCCAGGACGTTCCCGAGAATGTTTACATTCTCAAAGGGAAGTCCGTAATGTCAGATTCCTCACTAAATCAGTCTGACAGCACTGAATTTCCCTAATAGATACATAGCTCATTTGTGATGACAGACAGACAAAGTCGCAAGCCTAGCAAGCGCACACACAGTCCCCAGCTGCGGAGAAAACACATTATGGACCCGAATGGTTAAACCTCTCTTGCTCTGGAACATTGCGCCTGAGTATTTCTCTGGATTGTGGCCAAGCTCTGTTGTAAATACACTTCACTTTGCTTCACTTACCTACGCAACTTCGAGTTAATTCTGGAACAAATTCTGCTCAATTTATGTTTGATTGCATCTCAGAGGGCTGCATTTTATTGAATACGATGTCTCCAGATTTCTTCGAAAGAAACATTTTAGCCTCAGCTTTGTCCTGAAGACTTGAGTTTTAAACAGATGCTCATTAAGTTTACGGTTCTATTCTGGGAAGACGGTGTTCATGGAAGAGGATCTTTACAACTAATCCTCATATGAGTGAGTGGAAGCACATAATTCAGGAATGTTTTGGAAGATTTCCCACAACAGTGCGTGGAATTCAGCACTTGCAGCTTCTTTTTCATAAGCTTGAGGATCCCTCCGGTCTCCATGAGAAACGAATAGACACAACTTCTAAGTGCACCCAATTTAAAACCAGTCGTATGCTTTCAAAGTAGAAGAGCTCTGAAATTCTGATTCTTTAAAACAAAAAAACCCGCTATAATAAAAAACATAGCAGGGTAGGTTTACTTCCTATTATTGAGAAGTTAATTGTAAATTAAGTTCCTAAAGACAAAAGAATATTATGTTTTCTACAGCATATAACAATCTGCAGACCTGCAAAAAAATGTGGGAAAGAAACAGCTAACAAGTTTGCTCAAGTTTTTACCTGAAACCATTCTATGAGGCTCAATGCATGAAAGGATTTACTGCATCCCTGGCTCAGAAGTGGCCATTAGTGTGTAAATAATGACAGCTCCCCGACAAAGTCAGCAAGTTCCAGGGAGGCTACATTTCTCCTAGAAATCATGAGATTTCTCTTTTGATGACTAAGAGAAAGAAATGGGTACACAGATGTATGTTTCAAAATTTTTTATATTTGTCATTTCACTACAAAACTTTTCAATGCAAATGAAAAATATATGTTCAGTATCAGACTGATTTTTTTTCTCAGTTTGAGCCTGCAAAATGTAGAGTTTTCATCTCGGTAAACCACAGGAAGTAATTTATGAAACTTCTGAATTGCTTCAACCAAAGAAACAACCGTTTAAAATTCTTCAAATTAACACAGGAAGAAAAATGTCTTGTTCACACTTTATCATTTGGGGAAATGCACAGCTATCAAGAAGCACAGCCAAGATTCTCTGAAAATACCCAAATTTTCCACAACTAAAGCACAATATTCCAGATGATAATATAAAGATACCTCTGATGATGCCAATTTCACAGGGTTAGTTAGAGAATTAATTACTAAATGATTCTGAAGTACCTATAATGATTAAAACATCGAGCAAGCACTAAGTATTTTGCTCTGACAGGCCTCCCTCATCTTTATGGCTTGTAGTAAATCACAGCATTAGGAGAATTACAGAGCTCTTCCACGAGAATCTATTGGATATTTGCACACTATGAGCCTTTTAATATGCACGGCAGAAACACGGATAGCCAAGCACCATAAACTTCAGTGCATCACAACATCATTTTGCTTCCTTTAAAGCCACTTTCAAGGCTGACAGATCTCAAAGTGATATAAAAATCAATGCAACCATCTGGAAGATTTTTATATTTAGGAATCCTTCTATCTATTATATGTGCTTCGGAGTGCTCCTAGGAATATATTAGACTATTTCAAAAGACCAAGCGAATATTCCCCAGTTCCTCCTAATTTGTAAGCCCAATGTTTTGAGGTAGAACAAGGTCTTGAGCACCTCTGGGGCTCTGATATACACAAGGGCAGCCTGGCACTGGAACAGTGCAAAGCTGCCCTTCTCTTGGAGCTCTCTGGCTTATAACATGTAAAAGCAGACACAATTCCCACAGTTTCCCTAAGAGCAGCTTTTCTCCGTCGCTGTTGCCCTTTCTCCCAACTGCTTCCCTGAAATACGTCTAAAAGATATAGTGTATAAGTTACAGTGCCAGTCCAGAGAGACCTGCATTGATCCCCCAACCAGAGTGCTGAATTCTTTTTTTTTTTTTCAAAAGTAAACAACTATTTTGGCCATCCATGGACTATGCAGCTAACCTAGATGCAAAGCTCAGTCCTAACAGGTGCTCAGTGCTTTCTGAGCGAGCTGAAAAGATCAAATCTAAACGTATATACATTACACATTGGTGATATAATGATACACAGACACATCTAACCCATTTGTCTGGACAGATTTCCTTTGCAAGCCTTTTAATAATGTTGTACTGCAAATAGACAGAAAACTCTTTATATGAGAAGCATCATCCCAAAGCAAGTGGGTATATGCAAGTTTGCAAAGTTGAAAGTACATGTCACACACGTGCATTAAGGCATCTCTCTCCTCTAGGGCTAGAGAATAATAATACAGAAAACAAAATCTCAAGACCTTCTGCTGAAGTGATGTGTTCTCACAGCACAAAAACTGCCAGACAAAACTCTCCTCTGTTCACAGAGTGGGAACCTCTCCATACCATCTGCCCCATACAGTTTGTGCACACAAGTCACCACAGCACATGCTGAAGGCGCAGTAACACAACACACCTATACGTGCCAATGGGAAAGACATATGTAAAGATACGGCTCCTTCATGGATGCAGGCAAAAGTGCATGTGTGCAGGGAGTGCCAGCAGCAGAGTGAGATAAAAACAGAGCCCTATCTGGAAATTATACCCCTTCTCCCCTTTCCACTGCAAGCAAATGGACTTAAATCACTCTCTGCTCTGCAGAATCTCTTTTTTGACAATGTACTTTCATATTTCTTTCTAATGCAACATCTTTTTCATTTCTTTCCTAGAACAAAATCTGAGACACAAAATCTTCTGACTTTTTTCCTACAAGGTTCTAGTCTCATTTTTCTTGCCTAAAGCCACTGATATGCACACCTCTTTCCAGCCTAAGCTCCACTTCTGTAAAATCTTCTGTCTGGGGCTAATTAAAACTATATTGACGCTCTTGTTAAGTTCAAAGAACTTAAAAAAAGTCATTTGATGAACATTAACATTATGTCCCAAGAACACAATGACAGATTTTTCATTATACCATAAAAATTTTAGGATGCTTGTCTTCAGAACTATGGCCCACTGGGTGATTTTTGCGGCTCCGAATGACTGCGCAGAAAAGATGGGAAATGACTCTTTGAGGGAGTTTTCATCTAAGACACACGCAAGAGAAGAAAGAAAAGCAAGCATTCATTATTTAAAACTAAAACCACATCATGCCATGTTTGCCCATAAAAAGATGCGATGAACTCTCTACTGGAAAATCTGGCAGTGATTCCCAACAGGAATATGCCCTTGCCTCTTCTGTCTTTGGCACTCACCGCCAGATATGACTGAAGGAAGTTCAGAAGCAAAGGGGCCGTGTCTCACACTCACTTACGTGCATATAAACTGAACAAACCTGCTCCTCGCCTAACCCATACCTGTACACCACTATTCCATACAGAACAGTATTGGCTTATAGTTTTATTAATAAATCCACAGACCTGACAACTACCATTTCCTGTTTACAGGCTTCTCGTAGAGCCCACTACAGAGATAGCAGCTTTATTTTCTCCAGTTTCTGTCGCCCATGGGACACTGCTTGCACCTCCACAGTTGGCACTTGCACCCCCGAAGACCAAGAAGTTTCCCAGCACAGAGCCCAAGTTACTTGAACATGACAGGGTTTGTTGCTAACATCAGAGCCATCAGAAACTACATGGGAGGCAGTGGTGAAAGCTGTCATCCTTCTGTAGCTATGTTTATTTGCACGGACCACAGATCTCTCCACTTCATCTATTATTTTTTTTTTTCTCATTGGTAGAAAACAATTTATTCATTCCTTTTATCAATTAACTAGACATGACAGCCCCAACCCTGAAGAGGAATTTGAAACTGGAACCGATGGAGGTTTGGATGGGGTTAAGGAGAGGGAAGGTATTAGGAAATACAATCTAAATCAGTGGCTTAGTGAAGAAAAAAAAAGGGGATTTTTTTCATGCTGGGAATTTAAGGAAGAAAAGTAAATGACAAATTACAAGGGATTATCTCCCATACAGGGTTCTTCAAATGTATCCAGAGAGAGGAAAAGCACAATGATTTGTGAAATTTATAAACGCTAGGTAATTGTTAAATTGTTGTACTGCTGAATGAACCCATGAGAAGTCCAACATCTCCTGCCAAGGCTTTGGCACGTAGCCCCTGTAAATGTGATATTAAATGTTAATCATCTACTTAAAGCAGGGTTTGTGGATGAATGGCTCTCCCGCAGGAAGACCAGCGAGACGGAAAATACGCAACAGTGCTGTTCTTGTAAGGACCCTGATCTCCACATAGGGCCTGATCTGAGATCACCTCCCATGACACAGCGAGGATTAAAGCACGAGTCTCCCACTAGCCACTACAGAGCAGGGATAGGCAAGAAACCAGGAGCAGAACACTGGGACCAGCAGACACTAATAACGTCCAGGGGAAAACAAAAGGGCAGAGAGTGATTGCATAGCCCAGAGTTTCTGATTTAAGTCCAAAAACCCTCAAGAGTTGTGGTCTCTTTATGCTATTTGGGAAGGGTGAAGAAAAAAAAAAAAAAAAAGGAAATGACAGCTTGCAGAAACTGAACATGCCTTGAAGGATAAAATAATATAGACCTACATGCCCCAAGGAAAAGGAAAAAAAAAAAATGGAAGCGGAAGAAGAGCTGAATGTATTAGCAACCCAGAGTGGAGCACTGCAGAGCCTGCAGCACATTTCACAGGCAGACACGGCCGACAAACATGTCACCCAGGACAAAGATGGAAGCTGCTCCACATTAAACATTCAGGCTAAGTGTCTGACAGAGAGGAGTCCGTGGCTTCAGGGTTGAGTTGTTTTGGAGAAGGGGACAGCACCACAGCCCCTGGGAGCTGTACCTGAAGTAAACAAGTTCATATCCTCCCTCAGAGGGCCTAGACGCTGCTACTTGCTGCAGGGGCTCTGGGGCCCAAAGGCGCACCAGACTCTGAGGGCAGCAAGTACAGGAAGAGGCTGCCTCACCATGAGCAGCAGGACAACAGCAGCTGCCCCCAGGGACAGGACCAACTGGTGGCAGCCCTCCCACCCCTGCTCCACACCCTCAAGTCTCTGGCTCTGACTTACTGCATGCACAACCTGCCTAGAAGCAGCTGTTACTCAAGGGGAGGGTAGTTTCTACTTATTGCATTTGTGCATTCAATAGAGGGGAGGGATTTAAGACACTTCGGGGCTTTTTCATGGAAAGGAACATGCAACAACAAAGGATGCAAGCGCATTTATGCATCTACGTGTATTTCGCTCTACTGTCTCCCATCAGATCACTGCTGATCTGTCACAGGCATCCAGCAACAAGATCTAACAGTCACTGACTCCCTTTTTCAAGGGAGAAAAGGAAAGAAACATTTAAAAAGTTACAGCTACCCTCAACAGCGGCATTTGAAATAAAAACAGTAGTCACAGCAGGAGGGTTGAAAAAGTTTCTTTTTAAAGGGAAGGGAGACAGGGAAAAAAAAAAAAACACAATTTACAAAAAAAATCATTTGCAAGGAGGCTGTTTGTCTTCAATATACTATACCAAACACAGAGTGAGATGTGTTGTAACTGAGGCTAGCCGAGAGGTTTTTACTTTGGTTCATCTCGTTTTCAAATGAAGTTAATTTTAGCCTTGCCTTAAAGATGCAACTAGGAAAAGGCTGGAACATAAAAACCTCAGCCCTCATTTCCACATTGTGTTCCCCGCTACAACACCTTTAATAAAGTTTTAACCTAAAAAGTAACAGTAGAAGCCCTCCAAATGAGAAACATTTTCATATGATAAAACACTGTTGTTATGGTGAATGCCTTGATCAATAAAGAAATAACCCCTTAGTCATTTTCACAAATAAGATTACACTTCATCTTCAGGAGAAGAGTCTTCCTCTTACTGCTACGCTTTTGCACCTGCTACGAACAAAAGATAAAGAGCCTAAGCCCAGAAGCCTTCTAAGTTATCCTGACATGTTTTAAATAAGAAATACAAAGGACACACACAGCAGACGCTTTATTCAAAAACAACTTAAAAAAAAAAAAATTAAGTTTGCATCTTCAGTTTTCCTCAGCTTTCTGAAAACTTCCCATAAGTAGGATTTCCTATGTGAAGGGTCTTATATTGATAACCACTACCCACATACAAATTACAGGCGAGTAACATATTTTGTACCATAGTGTTCTCCCATTCACATCCACACAAAGCAAAAAGTGGATATTAAACCCTCCACACTGTATGAGATGTATTTGGCATCACACACTTGCATTAAGCAGGTATAAATGACCCAACACTGCAGAATGAGCCCCATCCTGTGCTAAGATCCCTGTGTCTTCCATTACTACTCTTGGAATTTAAAGCTATTACTAAATCCTAAGAGAGTTAAGGCATCTAGTTATATTTGTTCAACAAATAAAAATAAGTCTATACAAGAGCTGAACAATACTGCTATAAAAACACATTCACCCAATAACAGCAGAAAAAGCTACCTGCATTTTGCGAGCCTCTAAACACAGGCAACTCTCCCTAATCCTCATATCTCGCAGTGGAAAACAGCACAAAACAAATCAAGTACTCAAATCAGGAACATACTGTTCTGTGTAACATCCATTTGAACACTGTTCAGAAAGGCTATTTCTGCTGCTATAACAAGTTCTACAGTTACCAAGTTTGATATGTATATACAGGTTATAAAAAACATTTTTATCATGATAAACAGAAAACTTTTGCTAGACAATTTTCACATCATTGATTGTCACTCCTTTTAAAAGGGTAACAAGTGTTCTTATTTGGGGGGAAGGGGGAAAGCTAGTTCTCTGTTATCCCCATTGAATATTAGGTCCAGTGTCTGCTCACATTTCCAGTAAATAGTCACTTGGTTTATTCATCACTGGAGCTATCCACAGCAGGAGGGCTTGTTTTAAGTAGTTTCAAGAAGCTTATTTTAAACTTTTAAAGAAGTTTTTTCCAATTATTACATTTTTCTGTTTACATATGCATTGGCGTAAATAACACATTGAAAAGGAAATGCAATTTCTAAGGGATGAATTTCAACTTCCTTTTCATTTTGAATAAAAAATGAATAGATGTAGCTTCAAGAATGTCCAAGTTGAGATTCATTTTGAAATGTAAACTTAATTTTTTTAGTTTACACTGCTTTATGAAACAAGCTATATGTAGTTAGTAATATCAGGTTTTTTTCACGTTGTTTATCATGAAATTCATGTTTTAGAAATAACATTTTACTACAACTTTTTCTTTAGACAGATGGAAGGAAAACCCCAAGCAACAGGTCCTTCCACCAGAACTGCCAACTAGCACCTTTGTTTTTTCCTACACTAGCCACTGAAATAAGCTAGGTGAATAACAGAAACAGAATTCTGAAATACAGGTTTCGGGAGCTGAACAAGAAGCTACCTCCAGCATAAAATGCTTCATGCTTTCTGTTTTGCCTTTTTTTTTTTTTCTCTCCATCTTTTGCTTGTGTTCTCCATTCATTGAGTTTGCTGAAAGTGTTTACAAAATGTCACTTAAAGTGCATGATTAACACATATATGAAATCAATAGTCTGATGTAAATACAGCTGCTAGAAGTCATTTACACAACAGATCACATTTGTCAATCTGATATCTATTTTCATGAGCCCTACCACAAACTAATTGCAGAGGAGAATCACAAAGATGAAAAGCAGAACAACCTGGAAAGCTCTGACAGTCATTTTATTCCCTTTTTTGACAAGTGCTGCTCTCCTGACAGGTTGCTGAACCTAGCTCTCCTTTTCAGATGTTCAAGTCAACTAAACACTTGAACTGTCTTGGAAGCTTTTTTAGACCATTTCAAAAGGGAAAAAAATATTTCACAGAAATAAAAGTACAGTACCATTACTGTGGGTTACATTAAGGCTTTTAATCCTCTCTGTAGTCCTCATTCCAACCCCAGGACCAAAAAAAAAAAAAAAAAAAAAAAAAATCAAAAAAGCTGCTGGGTTTGTTTGGGCACTTGATTCTGTTACAAGAGACTCATATTTGCCTTGTTAAATTTCAAGGACCCTCCCAGTCCATAAATCCATCCTTACATGTGCTACCAGCAGCTGTTGCAACAAACTAGACCCATGTTTTAAAACAGAGCCAAAATAAAAGAGTTCATCGGACATCACTCAGCTAAACTTGTCCTTCCCAACTGAAATGTCCATCAGGCATGTACTGTCATTGACCAAATTCTACTTTCTATTTAAACTACCTCCTTCCTCATTTCACTGCCCCCTTCTCCAGTCCTCCTCCCAGGGAGGAAAATCCTTCTTGGCTCAAGCAAGCTGGCAGACACAGGCTTCATCAAAGCCTCCCATGAACATTCACCTTCGCCACTGCATGAAAGTCTCCTCGTCCCATACCAACACGACCAGCTAGGTTTAATATGTATTTTGTCCTTTGCTTAACAAAGGAAGCAGCTCTGCTGGCTGCAAGAAGGCACAAACTCCCTCACCACACAAGTCTTCTCAGCACACTTTGAGTCAAACATATGAATGTTCCCCCCCCCACTTAGAAGAAACACATGAAAAGAAATGGACCCTTGATACATGAGTTAGGTCAGTCAAGCAAGATGTAGAGCGTTATCAGTGCTAAAGATCCAAGCAGTTTGGCTGTAGTTGAATGGACTGCATTTCGGTGTTTGATGTCTGCTCCAAGCATTTCTTAAGGGTCTTAAGAGTTTGAGTTTGCATTATAAGCAAGAGAGCCAAGTACCATAAAGCAAGACTTCCTAGGTGGGTGTAGGAATGCTAGATGCTGGAACAGCTCACCTATAGCTACTTCCAGTGCTGAGGGGACCCGTGAATAGCACAGAATACTAGAAGGCAACAAACCATTTCTAAACACTGTCCAAGAGGAGGGACTTGCTAGAGATGTCTCAAGGGGGCAGAAGGAAAAGAGAGCAGCACTCAGTGCCACAGGAACCATGCAGTGCTGCCACTCCAGGCAAGAGGCATCAGATAAGGCTGCAAGCTTCAGCTCTGTGTCCCCCTTGCCAAAGGGGGCAGTCATCTCGCTCCCCCTTCCAATAAGGAAATGGTTTGTAAACAAGTACGGCCAGAAGGCACCTTCCTTCCCCGAGCAGGCTGCAGAGATATTTGTATTTTGCAGGTGTGCCTCTTCACTCAGCGTATTCACATACAGCTTCTCCGAGTCCCATACAAACACTAAGCCTGCGAAACCACCCCAACCAGCATCCATGCTGAACCCTGTAGCACCTCATACATGTTCTGGGGAGCTGCACCACAAGGAGCCAGGTGCAGGCTGGGCGCAAGGCTCCAAGCAAACAGAGTCCATGGCAAGACCAGGACCAACCTCTCATGAAGAACAAGGGAATGAAACAGAGGACAAGAGCCCAGCTACATCCTGAATGACACCACCTGGCTCTCCCTCACTCTTAGACTTTAGACAAATGGTCTTTTTTGCTATCACCATCTGAGCTGAGTGACCACTAACATGATTTTGCTGTTCAAGAATTGTTAACACACCTCCTTTGTCTTGCAGTCAATGAGGTTCTGGAGGAACACAGAAGACAACTGCTACTCTTCGGCTTCTAAAGCTTCCCTTCTGCACAGATGCTGTCAAGCATTTTTGTTTGCAACCACATGCCTACACACTGCCACAGGCGGGTAGGATAATGCGAACAAACAACTCAAATACTGGCACAAAAGCTGATTCACCTGTTCTCCTCCTAGTTCTGTGCTGTAAAGGTATGAAAAGATCACTATTTAACATGAAGGTCCTATTTTTTCCAAGAAATGTTTTCAAATCCAAGCTGCACCAGAATAATCCCTTGCAAAAGCTGTTAAACCTTCCTGACATTTCAGAGGTCAAATCTAGAGACACTAAAGTGAGGGCCTGTGAGCACTGCAGCTCTCAAAGGTGCTGCCCCGCAATGGAGCGCCCGGACCTGAAGCTGCATCCTGCACTGCAGTAACACAGGGAGGCAACTCGCCAGCACAAGTGGCTGAAATCCCTGCCTGCAGCTGACAGGAATAAAATACACACTTAATACCTGCACTTCAATTAACCTCCCTTTAGACCAGAAATCAGAGGTCACAGACAAGGCCTAAATCAGTGGTATGACAACAGCTCTCTGTAGCCATGACTCACCAACTGATCATTTTCTCTTAGTAAGTGTTGTCTGCCTCCCTAAAGACTGTGGAAATCAGCATTGGTTCACAAACTCTGTGGCCTTCCTCCTAAGTATCACTCCCGTGATCCGCTCCATCTCAGTTTCACACCATTTTCCAGTTCTTCACAGCTAACTCCCCATTACTCACTCCGAATCCTCTTGCTTTCCACCTCAACCTTCCACCTTCTGCTTTCCAGCTTCTCTCCAAAATCCAAGACCAAGATGGAGGCAGGACTGCTGTTCTTGTCATCTTCCCCTTCAGAATCGACCTCTGAGAGGGTGCAAAGGTAAGGTGAGTTCTCAAGTCTATTCACAGCCATGTGCTGCCATGCCAAGGTGGTCTGAACTCACTCGTGTACTACCTCTCATGTGTGGCTTCTGTCACGGTTAAGCCAGCCAGCTCCAGTGCCGCTGTAGGACTACAGGCAAGGGATGAAATACTACAAAAGTATGTTTTCATCTGTAACTTCCATGTTTCTCTGTGCCGTACTTTAAGGGAAAACAAACAAACCAACCAAAATGAAGCAGCATCACAAATGTCCCTAGCCCAGAGTGCACCGCATGGGGAGTTTCATTCCTTTCACGGACTCAGAAAGGATAGAAATTTACTATCTATCCTAAGGTTGCTAGCCCAAGCTGCGGAGTCCATCCTTTAATCTATATTCGACTCCAGGAGGTACTCAAGACCAAAGCTCATATTTAAGTGTATGTAAAACAAAGAAATTCTCACAGAAAAAGCAAAGGAAGGTCCATTCCCACAGCAAACATCACTGAGATGCAAGCATGCACATCTTCAGGCATTATATTTCATAAGGGATAGGATAGGAGCTTGTTTTGGAAATGACAAGCTTGTGTTGTCCACCCAACTCCAGTGCGAGCATCAACTATATAGGTGCATTAATATTGCATTTGCTCTGACTTCTACAGCAGGTAAATTCTTTTGCACAATTACTACAATTACAGAAATCGTTTCTTAATGAGAACTTAAGAGTCTTACTGTGTACGAAGTAAAGGGAAAGAGGAAAACAAGGATACTAGTAGAAAGTTCTTTCAACAGGATATATTTAATACAGAAAATCCCATAGTCTTTAAGTACAGATGCTGCTGCAAGCATCATTTAAAGCTGCACTACTGCACTAGCAATTGAAACACAGCAGCATGGAAAAGGAAATAAAGGACAGAATGCCAAAAACTACGACAGAAAAAAAAAAAAAAAAAAAAAAAAAAAGCAGGTATGACAAGCCAATAGCAAGTAGTGACACAGATATAACACCTCACCTGATAATTCTTCAGTAGTGTTATCGCACTTACTCAAGAGAACTAGGTACATTACAGTTTCTCACAGTTTATAAAGCAAAGGCAGAACTTCTCCACACCTTTAAAATATGCTGATGCTTAACAACACATTATTAGGGGAAATAGAAATGTTCACCTTGGTCCACCTCTTTCCCATTCCACCCTCCAAAAACATTCCCCTCCAGCTGTCCTCTCCATTCCCTCCCTTGGGCAGAAAAGCTTTTAAAAAAACAAGATTCATGTTGGAGCTCAAAGGGAAATAAAAATCCAGGCTCCTTCACACAGTTGCTGCATGCTGCTTTCTCGCCTATAGTTATTAATCAGAGAAAACCTGCTCTGGAATAGGAGGCAAGTGCAAAAGCACTCCAGAAGAGCAAGTTGCTCAGCCATTTCCTCGTACCCCACAGTAGTTAACCAAGGCAGATCGGTTACAGAACAAAATACAGTTTACACAAGAGACAGGTTTTTACTTTTGAAAAAATTATTCACACAATACAGGCATGGAAACAGGAAGACTATGGTAAAAATTACATTTTATAATATGAAGATATTAATAGGCCAAGATGACAAAACGAGGAGTCCAGCTCTCTAGTTCAATCTTGAAACTACAGGAGCACCTTCTCGATGATTTTCTCCAATACAACTTTTTTCAAGTTGACTTACCTCAAACAATAAGCCTCCGTAGACACAGGTACCTGTGGGACAAAACAAAAAAATAACAAGTTAGTAGAGTCCAGCTGTCAGTAACTGAACAAACTGCATGAAACAGCATCTTTTTCTCTTCTCCAGGCTCCTATAATTCCCTCTATCATTAACTTAGAAAACAAGTAAGTGCTATAGCAAGAGAACACGCATCAAGGAATGACTGCTGCAAGAAGAGCTGGCATGTACTCTTGCTCCTAAACCAGCAAGTCCCATTTCACCAAGTGATGGGCCCACAGGACTCCCCCTCCTGACATCCAAGCCTCATCATGGGCACTGTCAACTGAGGGAGAGGTTCTCGAAGCAAGTGACAGGCACAAATCTGTTCAAGCATAATTTATATAGCCTACTCAAATAAGATGACGGAAATAAGACATGAACAAGTTCAGTGACAGCTTTCATGGGTTTTCTGGGAAACAGCTCTTCTCCAAAAACTGCATATATCTGTCTGCTGAAAATGTGACAACAATGTGAAGTCAAAAGCAACCAAAGAAACTCAAAGATGGAAAGAACATGGGAAAATTCACCACAATGGAGCACAGAGAACTAAGAACCTCTTTTCTGAGAGAATCAGCATTTCCAATAAAATCAGATTAGAAAAATCCACACAGGAAACATTATAACTGCACTGCTTCCAAGCAGGTACCCCTCCTTCAAGCTCATCTTTAGTTCAGCTACAAGAGGCTGCAGAAGTACCACCAGGAATTACTTTTCTCTTGAAATTAAAGACAGTTATTGAAGGGAGGGAATTCTTTTGTACCTTGACTGACTTCAAGTTACTGAACATACTTCCTCACACAGATATCCTTTCTTCTTTGGGAAATATATGATAATTTCAAGTGTCAATATCCAGTTCACCTCATAATTCCATGCAAAACACTATATATCCTATTGTGAGGAACATGAGAAAACAGCACTTAACATAGACACATAAGGGGAAGAAAAAAAAAAAAAAAAAAAAAAACACACCCCACACACATTTCAAATGTTTAACTGTTTTACTCCTGAAAGCAGCTCCCTATACTTGCTCTTTTTCCAACTTCAACACCTCCAGTCCCTTAGGAGTGCCAAAAACAATGATTCAGTATCCTAAGAGTGAAATACTGTATCTAAGTATTTAGAGGCCTCAAAGAGAGAGGGGGAAAAAATACCATCTTCCTATCTTTACCACAAGAGACTATAATTATATCTCCCTTGTAACACAAGGCAAGAAACAACTCGCAACCATCACAGCATCCCATGCCAACAAGCTTCTCATCTCCACAGTGCAGCACAGAGCAGGGACCAGGGAACTGGGGCAGGAGCAGCCACCGTGGGTGGCAGCAGGGGTGAGACAGGTCTCCACAAACGGGGCAGTGCTACAACCTACTCTCTGCACTCAGTAGGGACACACTCCCCCCCATGCTCCGTATAGCTACAGGCGAGCAGAAAGCCTCATTCTTCCTCTCCTCTTTAAAACAGGAGCCTAATTGGCTCCCTCGCTGGTTAAGAGGAATACTATGATTTAACATTGCTCTGTACAACTCAAAATCCTCCGTTTCAAACACTTTTCAGCTTTTTTCCTCTCTCCTGAGACTAGCACTAAACTAACCCATGCACAGGTTTTCTTCTGAGCAAAGCCCACAACATTAGGCATGACATAGCCTTGCTTTCTCACTGCTTGGCAGGCATTGCAGGCAGCTGCAGACACTGCATGCAGCTGCAGGCACTTGTGCCACAAGCCATCGTTTGCAAAGCCCACCTGAAAGAGGTTTCCTCAAAAGAAAATATTCCCTTCCACATATTGGAGTCACCATGAGAAGAAATCCTTAAACCTTTGCCTTGTTATTTTTGTGCCAGCCATCCCGAATGCAAGAGCATGGCAGAGCGCATTTCCACACTTTGAGTTGGTATGTTTTTCAAGAGGATAAGTCTCCTGTAAGCCACTGCCCCACAAGTACATCTCCCAAAATTGCATCTGACAATGCTTCAACTCCCACTGTCTATTCCTAACTAATAATTGCTTTTATCCATCAAAACTATACCAAGAGGGATGCACAGAGTTATGGCAGGGGCAGTGTTTGAGGAACTAGATACTAACATGCATAGAGTACTAGCCACCAACTATTAGATCATCAAAAGAGAACTTAAGTAAAGCTCTTTAAGAGGAGCAGTCCAGCCACAAGCCTCAACTCCCCCAGCATTTGATAAAATTATCCCATATACTTGGACAGTCAACGCAACATTGTATAGAACTTACCACCTTTTACAAGTCCATCCAAAAGACACTTTTTAGTATTCAATTCCTGCTTTGCAGCTTAGCTATCCTTAGCACAACATGCACACGACACCCAGTTTTAATGCAAGGCTCTCTTTTCTTTAGAGGTGCAAGGCCATGCCTGCTACCCACCCTCGGTTTGCACAGCCGTGGCCACGGCCACCAGGGCTGCTTCAGCCAGCAGAGCACAAGGTGGCCCCGGATTTCTCGCGTGGGGATCTCCTGGGCAAGCAGCCTTGCCCTCACCACCGCCAGCACACGTGCGGGAGCCGGCAGCAGCGTTACGGGCTCAGGAGAAGCACAGTCGCATCAATGAAGAGCGCGGCGCAGGAAAGGGGACCAGACAATGAGGAGAAAAGTGGGAGAGATGGATTGAGCTGGGCCAGAAGCAGAGCTCACTGCAGCCCATCGTGAGCACAGGCACCGCCAGCTCTGCTTCTCTTCGGATAAAGCCGCCCAGGACAGGAAGCCTCTTTTGGAAAAACCTCACTAGTAGCTTCCCAGGAGGCCGTCCCGAAATTGCCCTTCGCCCCTGCCATGCCTGAAAGGGGGGTCCCACACACTAATGCCATCGCTCAACGCCTCCCTAATCCCCGCTGCCGACCTTCAGCCGTCCTCGCTCCCCTCTCCCCAAAGGCTCCGTCCCTCCACGCCGCAGCATGCCCAAAACGCGAGGCACTCCTTAAAATTTTCATTTAATCAAGAATCCCCTCTAAACTCCAGATACTCCTTCCTGGCAGACGCCCCGGGGCGGGACCCAACCCGGCGGCAGCTCCCGCTCCCCTCAGAGCCCCGGGGGCAGCGCAGGAGCCCCGGCCCGGCAGCAACGGCTGCGCAGCGCGCGCCGCGTGCTCGGCAGGGAAGGAGGGTGCGCGAGCCCCCTCCCCGCCAACGGTCTCCAACGGTCGCCGCGCGACGCGCTCGCCCGCGGCCAAACCGCCAAAATGGCGGGGGGGGAAGCGGGGAGCAGGCGACGGGCGAAGCCCCGCGAGCCCTTAAAGCGGGGCGCGCAGCCCGTGCCGGGGAAGCGCGGGCACTCACCTGCGGCCGGCGGCGGCGCGGCGCGCGCTGCTCGAGCCAAGGGAGGGCCCCGCGGTTCCCGCACAGGGCTCAGCCCGTACGGGAAGGGCACCCACCTTTCCAGGCTCTCCCTGCCCCTCTCCCGTGTGATTTTGCAGCTCCTCCCTGTTGGGGGGGATGAATACGGCTTGCAGGTGGCCCCAGCCCGCTGCTTCCCGCCTTTGCTGGCAGTAGCGCCCAGAAAACAAGCGTGGGGCCAGCCCTGCATGGTCGGAGCACGCGCACAGGGTGAAAACATTCTTATCTTCCTGGGCAGCTGCTCAGAGAGCCGCAGGCTCCCTGAGCCTGGGTTGCTGTCGAGCAAGGTTTGTCCCCAACGAGTTACTGCAAACGCACGGCTACTTGTGCTGAAGCTGCTGTGCGGCTGTGGGTAAAAATGCAGGCTCTGTAAGCAACCTAAGCAAGGGCATCCCAAATCTGGCAGAAGGAAGAGCCAATGTGCAGAAAAAAGCAACACCCAGACAGCAGCTGCTGTGAAGGCGGCACCTAAAGTGACGTCGGGGTGACTCTGCTTTCCCTATGCATTCAATTGCTTTCTTTGGAATAGTCCAAAAGAGCACAAAACCAGGCAACTGAGGTTTGAAATTAATTTTGCATGAGTGTAAAGCAACGACACATTGCGCAGGAAATTATGTAAACCCCTTGAATAAATTTTATTGGTGAACAAGAAAAGGACAATTTCCCTGTTACACAATCTTTATATCTAGAAAANCTGCCGCCGCCCCCTTCACCTTCCTCCTTCTCCCCCGCCGCACACCCAGCACGTTTGGAGCCCCCAAGCCACGGAAACCCCTCGCGCAGCCGCTTACCCGAGGGGCCACCCACGTGGGGAGACCCGGCACTGAGCAAGGGCCAGCACTTGCAGCGGCCCCCATCTCGCACCACGCAACGCCCGCCCTGGGCCTCTCGCCTCCCCCGGAGGCGTGCTGGGGTCCATCTGCAGCCCCTTGCCCTCTGCATGCAAAACGCCTCTTCCAGGTGGTAGGGGTTGAGGGTGACTGGGCCAATGTGTTGCCCTAGCAGGGCGCTGCACAGCACAGGAGCCCTTTGTGGGCCCAAATCCAGTCATACAGCCAACAAAACCCACAGCGTGGAGTTAAGGAACGGCCACCGCTGCTGAAGCTTTGCTTCGTTTTGCCACTTTGGGGCTTTATTTGGATCCCCCTTCAGATCCCTCAGTTTATGTTCCGCTTTCCTATTTCCTGTCCCCTTCTAATAACTTGGGGTCTCCAGCATCTCCACGCTCAATTGCAGACACAGGAGCTGACTTTTCCAAGTAACTCAGCTGTACCAAGAGTTGTCCCTTCAAGTCACATCCAAGCTACGATAGAGAAAACCAGCACAAGGCCCGAAACTTGGGCCATTTAAACATATTTCTAACAGTAAAATAGAAGTGAACTTAAAACAAACACATACACACACAGTTGCACTGGTCTATGAATGAAGTTCTCTTCTCAGTTCTGTTCAGCAAAAATGGTTCACAAGAAAACCCAATCTACCCTCCAGCAAAATCAGCCCATCATTTGTACTATGCTGGACTGGTTGCTTTAAAACAAAAAATCAGCCTGATGAAGTACAACTACGCCAGCACATTTAACAGCAGATGATATTACCCCGAGGAACTGCTCAGTGGTGATCAGTTTGCACATACTTTAACCCAGAAAGGGAGGGCAGAGTTCTCCAGCACTATTAATGTAAAAACTATTAATTCCTGTACTACAATTCCTACAACAAATGTGAGAAATACTACACAAAGCATGGCACTGATCCAAGGCTCAAGCAGCAATGCACATGAGCTTCTTCCTGCTCTACTAAGTTACTACTGAGTAGCTGAGAGCTCCTTAAAAAGCTGGAGCAGAGACACACAGCTGCAGTGCACACTTAATTCCTAACCAAACAAATTTTTTATGTTAATTGAAAATACACTAGAAACAATTAAGGGAATGAATATAGGCTCTAATCTCCTCTTAATTACTCAGGTGAAAGTCAGAGCAACTCTACTGAACTCTGAGGAGAACGAGCAGGACCAAGCAGATGCAAAGAGTGAGAGTCGGGCAAGCAGCATTCATTAAACTGATAAATGTGAAGCTGAAGACACGCCTGCTGCATACCAACACTTCTCTGCCAGGTGCACATTCAACAGCACAGTAACAAAGAAGAAAAATCCTGGTTGTTTGCTGTCCTCATTTTCTGTCAACCAAGGGCATAAACACTTAGTGTTTTATTGCCATATGGCCGTATTGCCCCAAATCACCTCTGCTTCTCCAGTTTCGCTGCAGACCAGCCTTGCTCTTAGCTTAGGATCATAGAGATGTGCAGAAACAGACTGACATTTCTTTCTTGCTCTGCCTGAAAAGCACAAGCTCCAAGGGACAGCGTGATCTAGTAATGAGTAAAGCATCTTTTATTAAAATCACTCTGTGTAACAGCTAAAACAAGCATTTACCACCTGCTCATTCTCTCCATGACTTTTAGCTTCACACTAGCAGATTAACACAAGCAAAAGGGGGTATGCCACCTTACTTTCTGCTGTCCTGAGCTTGGCTCACCTTCCCCCTTCTGTGCCCCTGTGCGAGAGGTGACCTGCGCATCACTCCCACACCACTACCTGGTTTCTGTCATCTTTGCATCTTCCATCCAGCAGATCCTCTAGCACATTGGCAATTGCTGCCACTCCAACAGCTGCAGGGCTGCAGTGTTCTGCTCCGGGGGAGCAGAGAGCAAGCACCCTGTCAGCATGAAGCCACTTTGGAAAGGACAGTGTGCTCACACTCAAGCTGCGGTAACAAAAGAAATGAGCCTGAGGAAGAGGCCAGACCAGACCTGCGTGCTTGGACACCACCTGTGTGAATACACGCCGTGTCTTGCTTACGGTGTCATCTCCCCAACCACGACTGTCTCGGCGCTGCCTCTGTCACCAGGAGTCACCTGCTCTAACATCTTATTCCAGCTCTTGTCTATATGCACAAGCTCCAGTTCTCCTGTAGTGGTACCTTCACTAAATGCCATTTTCAGGATCCTACTACACAGCGCTAAACCCCTTTACAAGACAAGGGGTTAGGGTTTAGAAGGCACCCACATCAAGAGCCTTTCCCCTCTAGAAGAGAAAACACACATAAAAGATTTCTGAAGTTTTTCCTCAAAGTTCCAAAACACCATGGAAGTTTAAGTTTCCAAAAGTCTTAAGTTCTTTTTACCTAACTCCTAATTCAATGTAAGAACAGTATCTTTGTGTCAAGTCTGCTCGAGCTTTTAACAATCCACCTTTCAGAGCAAATTTCGGGCTACCTAGAGAACCACAGGAGATGGTCACAGGACTGGAAGACTGCAGTGTTCCACACACACCTTTTCCAGTGACTATCACAATGCAGAGTTGCCACAGCTTCATCCCACTACCAGTGACCCTCAAACTCAGATACCAGATCAAGAATCATGGTTGCTGTTGCACAAAGACATCTGCTTTTCCCTGCATTCAAGGCACTGTACAAGTTGGCAGTCCTCCACAGAAAACCAGCTAGAATGACGACTCTAGGGTTAAATACTTTGAACACATAGTCACATTTGTTAACTGTGTAGATTTTTAAGTATCTTTTGAATCAGATCTCTTAGCTGAGGTCAGTTTTCCATGCATTCCCATTAAGGCCCTCTCTCAACTCAAGTCACTAGGTTGAGTGATTCGAGCTTAACGCCTAGCTTAACGTCTCTTGAAAGCTGGGTATGTGTTGGCAAACGTACAACGACCAGGAAAAGAAACACATTCCTGAAAAGGATCTCTGTCCAACCATAAAAGCCAATGGCTCTTCCCAGGCTCTTGTGAATTGCTTGAAATTTAGCCTTCATGACTTATATTCAGAAATGTGTGGGTTAGGCCTGCTTAAAAAAAACATGGCCTTTATACGGCAGCTTCTCAGAGATAGGCACAGCTTCAGTCCAATGTTTTTATCCAAGCAGTTGCTTTCCAAGACAATTAAAGCACTGCTAAATATACAACTAAGAAATAAGCGTTCTCTAAATTTTCCCATTACAGAAACCCATAGAGTTTTGCTCTTTTACTTAAAATATATCAAAGGAAGCTTACTTCAATATGCATTCCTTAAGTACTGCTAAATCTTTTGGCCTTGGCAAATACATCATGTAAAAGGATACACATAGTCCATTTAACAATACTCAGTTTGTAAGCCCTGGTCAAGCTGGTCATTGCTCTTCGTGAATGAGTGTGCAGGAGGCCACTGTTCGCCCTCTCTACACAACTCTCCTCTCTCTACCTGTTGCTTACCGTTCCAGCCTGCCTCATGACGAGGCAGACCTTTCACCAGACCTTAAGGGGTTTTTTTGTTCATCTCAGTCTATTTCAGCTCTGTCTTCTCTGAAGATACTGACCTGATCAAGAGACTGCTGAGATGAAAAGCTAAAATAGATAATTTAAAAGGGGGCGGGGGGGAATAAATAAATAAAAAAGAGGGAGTGGGAGGGAGAGATACCTTTTCCCAATAAGTAGTAGTATGCCATCACTTCGCTTGAATATGCTAGTTTTTAGCCTCTCTGAAAAACCCAGCTGGCTTTTCTTTCCATAAAAAAATATTGACCTAAAGAACTAATACCTATGATGAGTACAAACAATCCAGGGAAAAATAGAATTGCATTGAACCTCCTCCTTCCAGCTGGATAAGGACCGTTGCATGCCAAGACCAAGTCTCCTAAAGTCTCCTAACAAATATTAAACAGCAGGGACAATTCAGCTTTCAGAAGAGCCCTGTGGTCAACTCCAAGCAGCAAATCCTGTCAAAACTAAAATCAAATCTCAAATCTCTACTGGTGAATATTTTACTTGGCACAGAGCAGTAATGTGCCAGAGGCTGCAATTGCAGTTTAAGTAGTTCACAGTTTTCATACTTATAAAGTAAACAAGTGGTATGAAATAGCATTTTTGTTTTTTTTTTTTTAATAAGAGAGAGAGAGCTTAAACCTCATCTCCAGCATGTCAAGGCAATGCCATTGAATAGGAGCTTAGCCTGACATTCATGTGTTCATCACTGTTTATCAATAATATTGTTTTACCCAGAAGGCCAAAGGTTCAATTGTGTCTTTAATTATAAAAAGAAAGGATTCTTTATAAGCTAAGAAGTGTGAGGAAGCACAAATGGATTTTTATCTGACCAGAGGAAACAACTTCCTCTCGTAACACTCTGATGCTGTGATAAACCTAGAAAATTCAATTCTCTCACGCCGCATGAAGCCCAATACAGCCAAGCCACCCTTGAGTGCTCGGTATTGTATTTCACTCAGACTTCTGAAATAGGTAAGCAAGAGTGCTTTATTTTTAAATAGATATATTTGAAGGGAACAGCTGCATTTTCAACATGATTTCAAGTTACTCTTTCAGGACTATTCTTTGGAACACCTTCCCACTTGCTGTCTTCCCTTCAGAAAGAGCACTATTTTTAAGCATAAATATCTGTAGTCCAACATTCTAGGAAACAAGGTTTATCCTTGATTTTAGTTCCAAGTTCACTGACTTGCTAGGCAGCCTTTTGCAACACCTTTTGCCAAAAGTTTTTGAAAGGTAGTAGTGATGTGGGGGCCAGTAAGATATGCTTTAACACAAGCCTGCATTTCCGAGGCCAGAAGCTCTGTACTTTGGATGCATCTCGTCCCTTAACATCCAAGGCCACAAATCACTACTGAAATATAAGAAATGCAGTTTCTCTGCACACAGAATAGGGATAAAAAAAATCTTTACATTATGTACAGTATAAATGTTTTGTTCATTCAAATACATACGCTGAAAATATATAGGATTAGCCTATTAAATACACACCTTTCAAGCCACTATAGGCTGATAACTGGATTCTGGGAAGGATTTGAGATTTAAAAATTCTCTCCAAGTCTTTCCTCTCCTCATCTATATCCAGCCCTGCTTCAAAGTCCTTGGAAAGACATAAAAATGACTCTGAATAGCTGCAACTGTGACCCTTCTCTGCATATCTCTCTGCCCCAAGCCCCCAAATCTATGCTCCACTTAGAATAATAGCTACCTTGCACACAGGTCATTCCCAAATTTGCTTTGGTACAATCGGATTTAGTTTTTTACTGCTGGGAAATGAATTAATTGGCTTCTTATGGGTATGCGAAGTGCATTTGAAATAGCTTGCACTATTACTTATTTCCACTCAAGTCTATTATTTACCTCCTAATGCTGCCAGGACCACATGTGCAGCAGTGCAGTCTCAGCACTCCTCCTGCTGGAAAGTTGAAGCTTTCAGGAGAGATCTATGAACGTTACTGCTGCAAAAAAGCACCAAAAACTCCCTCAGACAACTCAGTTGCTACCTGGTTGCAGGATTACACCTATAGTCACCTGCAGGCTTAGTGGATAATGTGATAACTTGGGGGAAGTGTACCCCAACATTTTCTTCTGTCAATTATGCCTGGCTTGATTTTTCCCCTATTTGGGTCAACTGAAGCTGTACCACACAGACAAGATAGCTTCAGCCCAGTGCACAAAATAGCTTCACCCAAAACACAGGGGCCACAACCCAGCCTGACAAAAGCTACAGTATTTCAGAACACAGATGGTACCATGCCAGGCACCACCTTTTTCCTAGTTGGGGCACACGGTTCTGTTTATAGCAAGTGCCAGAGGTCATTGCCTGCTATGCCTTAGTTATAGTGAACAGCAGCTCATATAGGATTAAAAAAAAAAAAAAAAAAAAAAAAAAAAAAAAAAAAAAAAAAAAAAAAAAAAAATCACCACACATGATTTATGTTACTAAATATATTCCAGCACTCCTTCAATACTTACAAATGGTGGGGATTCCTAGTCCCATACATCATCTCCTGCTTTCTTAAAAGAAGCAGGATCTCACCCTTTTAGAGGCAAAGAGATTGTGACCTTAAAACCTGTAACCTGATCCTTCCTTAAGGAACATTGTTAGATGAAGTATGATGGTCAATGAAATTCAGCATAGCTTGGACTGTGCTGCTAAAAACGAGAGAGGAGGGTCTGGGGATGGGTGACTGCCATGAACAACATGAACCACCTTCTGGAGAGAGGTTGGACAGTCTGAAGGGTGTTCTTGTCTTGCCTGGTGTGTGCAAAGACAGTCCTTGACCTGTCCACCAGACAGCTCTTCTTGTCGAGGGAGAAGCACTTTTCACTAAGCAGCGACTTACTCGAAACACTCTTCCCTTTACTGGCAGCAGCAGCACATAAAACACCAATACCACTGACCCGTTAGGGCTGATGCATCATTCCTTCCTTCACCATAGACACAAGTAACCAGGGCCTGAGCTACTGCTGTCCTGCTTTTGATCCAAGATCTGTGCTATTTACCTAGCAAGAGAGTATAAAGCAGTCATTAGGATAAAATTATGGAACAGGCTGCCTCTTACCACAAACAGCCTACCTAGCATTCAGGACAGATTAACAACTGATTTATATGGTGTTACAACTAAAACCAGAAACTACTGAAACATTTCACCCCCATATTCAGCAAAGAAAGCACTATTCTTTATTTCCAGAAGCAAAAATTTCAATTTTAGTGAGGCTTACTCTAACAATTAGCACTAGTTGCTACAGTATTTTGGCTAAATACCATATCTATAATCCCCTCTGCATGTTTCAAGACTCAGCTTAATAAATGACAATAACCATGCACACTCTTCCTCTTTCCCTACGTCGATCAGCCAGCTCAGGATACAAACAAATCTTCTCATGTGCACACACATCACAAGGCTCCTCTAGCATCAGAGCAGGCCAGAGGCATTATAGCTGTCTTGATTTACTCATCTACAGTTAAGACCCACAGGATTTTACTTTATAGTTTAATTGCATTTTCTTAGGTATAATTGATATTCTTTTGCTTATCTGATCTAAAGAAATTCACACGTATCTAGAATTGTCACAGTGTTTGAACTTTCAAGTCTTCTGCAATAATACTCCGTATTTCACCTTTGCTTGAAGCAAGCAAAGAAGGACTAGAGCAGAAGGCGAGGAATCTATGGAGTGGATATCAAAATTGTAGATCAACAGATCTTACTTTGATCTGGTTCCCTCTGGGTCAGAAACAGCATACACTATGTATCACGTTACTGCACTGTATTTTGTAGGCAAACTTACCTGCATACACCAAGCCTTTTTTGCAAGGGATCTTTTCATCAAACACCCTTTTTTGGTGATAGTATGTGAATCCCTTGGTATCATCACAAGCAATCATTTGAGATAAGCACCAATAGCTAAACTTAAGAGCCAGTCCTCGAAACAAGGCATACCTGCCACAGCTTGACATCCTCTCCTCACACAAACACACATCCTCAGCAAATGCTGTACGCATTCTCAACTTAAACCATCTGCTCAAGATGCTGTACTTGAGCTAATGAAGCTAGACATCTAGCATGAGGCACCTGTGCTAAATGATCAGCTTCTTCATTAGCAACAGGTCACCTATGTAAAACCTTGCATAATAATCAAGCTTTCTGCTGTAGACCATTCTTTGCACACTCTCTCTAGAGTGGCTTAGGCTAAGCTGCCTGGCACAGTCACCACTACTGCTAGGCTTTGTGCCTTTTATTTGCCTTTCTATGGCAGGGGGGACACGCAAGGGGACAAATAACCCCCCTCACAACCACACAACCTGAAATAGCTAATGAAAATTATCCTTCTTGAAATATGTCTGGTGCTACAGACCACATCTGAACAGAGAGCAATTTACACAGCCTGAAGCTCTTGATCCAACAACTTACTCTAAATTCTACAGAACAAGGAGAAGAATTTCAATACTCAAGGTACTTCCAAGTTACTTGAAACACCAATCCCCTCATTCCTCTCTCAGTAAATCAGAGGCACATGTTTCTGTAGAGATAGACAACACCAAGTTATTCTTCCTTCCTCAGCACTTCAAGTGTTGATCTAACTAGAATCAGATGGAAACTATTTGGATGTTTAGGTCAGCTAACTTATCTGCACACAACATTTTTGCTGATCACATCAACCGTTTCCTCCTGCTAACATAGGTTTAACATCCCTTTATTCCTACTTATTCCTACTAGCCATGTGAGAATAACTGATAGTCAAAAGCTGTTTGCATATATATGGCTCTTGCAGAATACTGACACTTTCACCTGCTGCCCAGGACATGTACTGAATTCAGTGGAAAGTCTCCTTTTATCTAGAGACTTTTCCATCAAACTCTTCAGAGATAGGTACTGCACATAGTTTAAAAAACACAACAGTTGTCTCAGAGCTATTTGTCAAACACTCCAATCAGTCAAAGGCTTCAGCTGGAAGTGTAAGAAGTTCTAAGCAGGCTAATATGGGTAACAGAAATAAATCAATAAAAAGCCTCCCCTCCAGTAACAGGAATCATTTACCACAGCAAATGTTAGTCATCCATCCAGATTTGAATATCTCACCATCTCTGCAAAGAACAACCCTTTTTAGTATCTTCTTAAATTTCTGCATCGCTACAGAGCCAAGGGAGAATGCCACCTGCTGGCCACAGCAGAGAAAATGCTAGGAAAAAATTGCAAGAAGGCAAGAAAACACCTATTTTTAGGCAGTCAGTTGGGAGATGCACAAATATTTATGCTAGTCTCCATTTTCTATGCAACCACTGCGCTGGAGAGAAACACAGCAAGTGTTATAACAAGTCACAGCAGTTACTACTGAAACTGAATTAAACAAGCCAAAATGGCTAAGACTGTACTAGAAGCATATTCATTGCTGGCTGTTGACAGCAAGTCTGTTGTTAGCCTTTTAATTGGTTTGACTGGCACCAAGACACTGCATTATTTCCTCTGCAGAATGGGTCAAGTAGACAAAAACACTTAACTTCTCCAAGAATCCCAAATTACAAATAACAGGTGCTAACTCTTCACCTGCAACTGTGGAAACTGGAGAGGAATACTTAAGAATTTACAATGTTACTTTTATTGAGTATAAAACACAACACGCAAAAAAAAAGCCCCACAGACCAGGGAACTTGCAGCTTCCAGAGGAAATGTTAAATAACTTCAGACTCCTGTTTGTGACATTGAGGTTACAAGGAATTAAGTAAATTCAAACTTGATTCCCCCCCCCCCCACCTCCTTTTAAGGTTAAGATTTGCACTTGTTTCCCTTGCTTGACAATCAAGGGAAAACATGATCTACTAAAGAGTTCTTAGATGGAAGTTATTCCTCAGCTTCTGTTTTTTTTCCTTCTTCCTTTTCTTCCTCTTCTTCTTCTTTCTCCTTTTCTTCTTTCTCCACCTGAGGAAGAAGTCCATCCAGGTTCAGCAGCAAACCCTCACTGGTTGAAGATCGAATAACCAACTTCTGTACAAAAGTAACTATAAGAGAGAAAAAAAAAAAAAAAAAAAAAAAAAGGACAACATGAATTCAGTTATTCCATTACTCTTTAGGTCTTCAGATGGAGACTAACCATTATTACTAACCTACACAACAAGCACATGACCATACACATACTCATATCATTTCAATACATGTTGCTTCAGAATCCAATTCACACTTTGTTGTCACACAAAATACTCACGTGGCAGCTACATTATTCCTTCAGTACCTCATCAGCAGTTGATACCACCACTGCCCCAGAGCTTAGACAACACAAACCTTCATACATTTTGCACTCACACTCCTTCAAAAGTAGCAAATCAGGCACAGGTGAAGTCAGGATGGAATACGGTCCTGACTGCATAAAGATGGATGGAAAGAACATTGGCAACCTAT
>VZSV01000249.1:793712-805245 GCA_013398735.1 Nothocercus julius | reverse complement strand
CAGCTCAAGTTCATGTTCTCCAAGAAGCCATTTAAGCTTAGATGTATACATGCCTCAAAGTACAAGACTTGTTTTCTAAATATATCAGATATGTAATTCCATAGGAAACAGAGAAAAAAGCGTAATTTCATTCCTAGGTAGCTGAGTATGCATCAGTTACTTGGAAGCATCCATTCAGACCTTGGACAGAAGCTACCTTGCACTTTCTAAGGCAGCATTTGGTTATTTCAAGTTGGTGGGAAAAGCAACTGAGCTCTGCAATAAAAATAGAATTAGATTTTAAGAGAAAAGATAAGCTTTCTGAAGCAATTAAATTTGCTGAGCTCTCAACAAAGGAGCAAGAGGGGAAAGCAACATCCAGCTATCAGCACTCAAGCTACAGCTCACCTCCAGTCCCATCTCAGCACTGCAATTCCCCCAAACTTCCAGAGGAAGAGTCTCACGTCTAAATAGGAAGCACAGCTTGAAAATGAAGTAAGAGATAAAACCACAAGTTCTGTCCTGCCTACAGGCCTCAGGAGAAAAGGGAACAGCAGGAGATGCTTGGACAACAATAGGGCCATAGGCTCTTAGGATGGGGTAAGCACTGCCTGTCTTGCAGTAGCAGCAGAAGTCTGTCAAGCACGGAACACATGCATTTCACCACTCCTCCTCTGAAGGGGAGAGAGGCAAAAGCAGTAACCTTCAACCAAATGCCACCTGACAGACAGCACAACCTCAAGGAAAAGGCTGGACAGGTTGGTCAAGAGACTGCTCAAGCGTGCAGAGGTTCACACCTCCTTCGGGCTTTGAAGCGGGAACCAAATGACAGCCCAGTTACTGCACAAAAGGAAGACCTGTTAGTATCGTTTGGGCCACATACCTATCAGACCACAGTGATTAGGCTACACAGACATGTGTTTTCATAGCTACAATTGAGCACTTGCTGATAAAGAATGGATAAAATTGCCACAAGGCAGGAGGAGGAAGAGATTAAGCAGATCTGAACCATCAAGTGTAATAAATACTGCAGATAGACTAATACAACACTTTGCATGGAGAGCAAACACTCTTACTCCAACCCTGATCAGCTCTTCTACTATGTAACACTTTCTACATAGCTCTGTGTGTTTACAACTCCCTATTCCCACCAATGTAATCAGGTTTATAATAGACTAGTTCTAGTAAACACAACCACAGGGAAACTGAGTTTATGGCAATCCAGTCCCCACTAATCGTTCAAGATGCCAGACCAGGAAAAGCACAAAAATAAAAAAATTCCAAGTAGGTTCCAGCACACTGGAATCAAACTCAACTTACTGGGAGCTTCACAGAATTTAACTAACCTCCTGTTCATAATCTTAATACAGGAACATGACAAAACACCCAGGACATTTCCAAAGTCAGGTTCCCAGAACCAAATAGAGAAGGAATGTTTCGACAAGAGGAACTCTAGAAATAGATGCCCTGACTTGTCTGTGGAAGATAAAATACAACTCCTACAATACACTCAGAGAGCTCACTTGGTATTTTTAGTCTTGCATTTGGTCAAGTGACTTAAAAAGACATGCACTTTTGTAATGACTACCTAGCTGCAAAAAGGCATTTGATTACATATGGAAGTTTCAGAGCAACCAACAAGCAACAATCGGTAATTACTTGGTCTAAATGCCTGATGGTTAGCAAAGATATCTAGACTTCTTTAAAAAGAAGCACTCCTAATCAAGCTTGCTGGAATAAATATATTTGTTACTTGTAGGAAGCAGCAAAAAAGGAAAAGGAAGGTTGATACTGCAAAACAGAAAAAGAAAGGCCATCAAGCCCTTCTTCAGAAGGGCTTATCCTTATTTCACTGGACTACTTCAGATCAGATTGCAACTTCTAAATGAAAACAAAACAAACACCCACACAATAAGAACAGCCTCATTTTCTGCTTCCAATTGCTCATCTCTGCTCAATACCGCATATTTTCTTTGGGGGGTGAGGAGGGATGAAAAGTTCTCAAAGTCTTGTAGACTTTGTATTTCATAATCTGTGTTCAATTTGGATAGTAGTTATTAACTACCATGTAGAGCACCACAGGAAAAAAGACCAAGTGTTTTCACAAAAAAATAAACCAATATTGACCTAAGTTAATAGTTCTGTTAGTTTAAACATAAAGCTATTCTTGCATAAAATTACATTTTTAAAATCACTATTTCCACCCCAGTTAAATGGATGACATTTGTTTGAAGTTTAATTTATTATGACAAAGAACAGACTACATGTTGGTTCAGTTTCTTGGCTAGGGAACAATGAGCAGAACCCACTGAAACAAGACAGAATTCATCCTCTTAATCCTTTGTAACCTGATCTTCTGGTTCAGGATTTTTATACACAGAATTAGCAGCTTTGCAGAATGAAGAGCAGAAATCCAAAAAGCATCTTAGCAATACAAGTTCAGAACTTGTGGTACATCTTCACAAGCAGGTATCTGACATATGACTAGATGTCAGCTCAAGCATATAGTTTCAACCGAAGCAACTGCAGGTGGAGTCTAATCCAGGGGTCCAGACTTTCTTGTCTCATTAGGATTTCACTGTGTGGCTACACTCCATTAAAGGATCAACTCTGCAAGCTTAATATGCTGCATATCTCATTTCTTGCCTTGCATTGCTTACCTTGTGCTGCGGTGCAGTAGGAGTTCACATCAGTGGGAAGAAATCCTATTCATGCCCTTATGGGCAAGGATTTACTCAAGCGCCTACCAGCTCCCCCCTCCCCTCTCAAGAAAGATAAAACCATGGGGTCATCTGATAACACCCTGGTTAAGAACACTTATTTCTTCATTTTGCTAGCTATAACTTCAGTTAAGAGATTGAAAGAAAAGCTGCTTACCAGTGCTAGGCGGCTTGAACGTGTAGATGTCCTGGATAACTGCTTTTAGATTGGCTACTATCTCCTCAACAGGCATATCCAGCTGGAAGCAAATAATTCACAGTTAGCCACAGTGAAACTTACAGCTTGGACTAATGAAGTGGCCTAGGTTACATACTTTCTGGCCATTTGGGTAGATTGTGTTTCTTCATATTGTTCCCCTTGTTCAAGAGCTACAAACCCCATTAACAGCCTCAGCAAGATGATCCCTAGTATTTTATATAGGGTTATAGGCTCATTTTTCTTATGTCTACTCAGAGCATTCAATAACCATCATCTGTATACCATATATGGTCTTAAAAGAAATAAAAAGTTAACTATAGATGTACAAGTACTTTGACAAAAATCTTATTAGCAATTAGGAGTTCAGGGGAAAAGCTTTGCAAAGCAGCTGCCAGAATATACAACACATGAACTAAAACACAGAACATCCTCAAATTGAACAAAATATGTTCACTTCTGGTAATGTAAGGAATTAGTTTTGAGGGTATTTTCATCTTCAAAAAAATCTTCCTATCTACTTTGTTCAAATGAACTAACACCACTGCCATAAAAATGAGTACCTCTATCTTTGGAACAGCTTGCTTTCAAATCTTACTTTAAGGTTAAATCCTAATTGACTCCTAAACTGAATCAACTAACCCTAATAGGTCTGAATGATTTAGGGAGCATTTGCAGTCTATAATCCAGACTTAAAGAGACCATAAAATAAAAAAAAATGTTGCTCTCAACCTCATCTTATGATTTTCTGTAAGAACCAAGAATTACCACACACTACAAATACGTTTAATTCCTTCATGTTTGAGATACTGATGTACCCTACATTTAGATAGGGAAAGAAAATGGTACTCAAACCAACTTATATTCACACCGATATGCTTCATCCCAGAGACTATCTAGAGTTATATAGGTGCAAGCAGATCAATAAACAAGAAAAAGCAGGGCTCAAAACCTTTCTAAGTAGTTTCCGCATAACCACAGTAACTTCTTGCATAGACACACTCAAGTTGTGTGAAAACGTGAATATTTAATTCAAAGTGACACTGCTTTATTCCCTTCTCCAGGAGCAAGGGGATAAGTTCAACAGCCCTTTTCTTTGCAGGCACATCTCTCAAAATAGGCATTTTCACTCCAGAATTATTTCCCTCTACATATTCAAGAAATCCAAAGCAGGAAAAACTTGACCCAGTCACTCACATTTCCTGTACTTGCAAACCAACACCGTAAGAGAACTATTGATGTAATAACAAATACTCCTAAAAGGACCCATTCCAGGGAGCACTGGATTCCTCAGCAAGACAGATGAGGCCATTTTCCAGTCCCTGGGCCTATTCTCCTTTGTCCTTCCTGCCCCTTTATAAGGTAGCCAGAACGAACACATTAGCACTAACGCGGTTAATGGTTTTCCAGCCTTTGTTGCAATTGACAGTGTCCCCATCAAAAAACACGAGGACTCAGCCTCCAACAATAAAGGCTGCAATGCATAGGGAATCAATTTTAGCACCTTGACTCAGGTCACAGATTCTCTTTTTTCCCCTGAAAAACCCTATATCGAATTTCAGCTACAAAGTGTCATTGCCCAAAAAGGAACTGGATTTTTTATGGTTTTACCTCAAGGCATTTAAGACATTGAAGTGACCACTTAAGCAGAAGATGTCAAAGATGTCACTGCCTAATGAACATCTGAGCCCCATTTACCTTTCAGCTTATAGCTAAGGTGAGACACCAAGCTTTTAATAATAACAGCAAGATGATCAAGATGCCACAGCAATATGCAACTGTCATGTATATCATGATTCAATTAAAATGAGGTTTTTTTTTTCCTCTTCATTTCAAAGAGCACTTACCTCTACCAAGAAGTTACCTCAAATGCCACAATGCAAGAACCACCTATTTCAAAAGCAGGATCGGAGCTAATCCTACAAGGCAGCATCCCTTTAGTTTAAGGCAAGCCTTCAGATCTGGGATCTGGAATTGAGCAGAGCTCAGACAGCTAACAGACAACTGTTGGAACATATGTTTTTCACATAGGTCTTGGGCACTACCCCCCAAATATCTTTCCACTAACATTTCAAGACAGAAGAGTAAGCACCTCAATCATAACTGTTCTTTTTTACAGGTTGAAAAGCTAACATGCTTTTTCCTTTCTTTAAAAATCAAGTTACAACCTACACTCACATCCACAGATAAGGGAGCAATGACAACAGGTATCTTCTGTTTTCTGATTTCAATGTTAACTCCCATATACTTCAACCTTCTGTAGCCCCAGCTGTAGAGGTCTGAGGCTAGTATGCCTCTGCCCACAGTTCTAAGCCTGTGAACAAAATGGTGATCCTGCACACGCACCTCTTCCTAGAAAAAGGCATCCTTTAGAATCAACAGTAGAATTTCACTTACTGAAATATCCTTCATCTATTCTACAGAAGAACCAGTTTCCAGGCAACTCTGCACAAATCCAAAGAAAAAAAAAAACAAAAAAACTAGAGACGGCTTCCTATCGTCAGATTTAAAATCTTACTTCTATTTAAAAAATGCAGTTTGGGAGAAAAGGTACGTTGTAGTGACCAAGAGCACACCATCCAGTTTCAAAAGATATGTTGACATCCTCAACAAAAAGCAGCTTAAATTCCCCTCTGCAGGTAGTCCCACCAATAAACATCCTGAACGTCCATGTTTCTATCCCATTAAGCTCACTTTCTCAAAAGAGCACTTAACACCATTTAAGCCAAACTGCTGCCATTTTCTGGGTTTTCAATTGCCATGTCGATTATTTAACCACACACACAGACATTAAAACTACCAACTGAGAGTGCAGGATTATATTCAAGCAACAGGTCATAACTGAATTAACAAGCAACATTAGACAGCAGCACCAACAGGAAAACATCACTTTGAGAAAGGGCAACTTGGCAGAGCCCCAGGAGCATCTATGCTTCTGTTCAGAATACAACAACAGATCTTTATGCTTTATGTTATTCCTAAGTGGTTATTTTCTCACTGCTAAGAGTTCCCTCAAAAAAAGCTCTTGATTCAGCAGCGTGCAGATAGGCATGGCTTCCACAGGCTTCCAGAGCCTTGCCTATACACGAGATGCCCTTCCAGCATCGCTGCAGTAACAAGAGCAAATGTAGGTCAGTTAAGATAGAGTAGCTGCAGAAGCTGGAGGGACCGGATAGAGACTGGATAGATCCTTCTGCTCAGAGCTCCCAGCACACACCCCTGATGTGTGCACATTGCAGTCACCCCTGCTATGAGGCCAATACCCACTTACCATAGATGAGCTTCCGGCATACAAGTGAACCCCAGGCATATTATTCAACCTATGAGGTTAAATGCTCATTCATAAATAACAACTCCTTATAACCAGAAGGGCCTCTCTTAAGGCCGCAGAATGATGTCCCAGACGACAACAAATTTTTCCAATTGCTACTGAATGGCAGGGCCAGAACTGCCTAGCAGCAGCATGTGAGGCACTGCGCAACAGTCTCGTGTTAATTTTGGGTTAGTAACAGCATCTACATTCTTCAGAAACTCTTCTGTATGAAGCTGTATGTAGCTATGCCAAGCTGATGCAAGCACAGATATGCTTAACACTGTCAAATCAGAGTTAATTCATCTTGACTGGAAAAAAAAGAAAAAAAATCTTAACTGCTAAAAGAAGCTTCAAAATAAGCTTCAACAGCAAATATTTCAGGCTGATCTACAGTATAACACATTTTGTTTGAAACCATCTGCTGTTTAAGATGCAAGAGAATGCAATTGCCATATTTGAAACAAGGCTAGATCTACGGATTCCACATTTCACACATTCCCATTAAACCTATACTCTACTTCACAGAGTTTGTGTAATATGCAGAAATCGCCACAGCTAGTTACACTTCCCAAGCTATCTTATCTCTAACACTGCCAGACAAAGCTTTGGAGATGAAAGTTGTTGTAAGCTTCTTTTCTATAGTGCTATCAGCTTTTAAACAGCACACACAAACCTAGAACTCAATGAAGGAACAGACCAAACAGAATGAAAAACATAGCCAAAGAGCAAGGAAAATAAGGGAAGCAAGGAAAACACATACAAAGAGCCCAGATCAAGGGATTAGAAACGCTTAGCAAGAACTACTTCCTTACTAAACGGCAAAACAGCCATCACAAGACAGATAAGTTTAGTGACAGTCATCATCTGTCTCCAAGTTAAGAGTTTTTATTTTACCAGGCCAGTTCAGAGATGTTCAATATTAAAATCACTCTTTCATTGTTAGTGTAAGCAAAAATCAATCCTTTTTGATCCACCTGTGCATAGTGACCACTGACTAATAACCCTCAGGTTACATATGAAATAAACACTCCACCCACAGAAATGAAGAGGAGGTTGAGCCTACATAAAAGTCTCATGAGTCATGAGGAGATGGCTAAATATATTCATCATTATTCAATTTGCATATCATGTCATTCTACACTACAACACACTGCCAATACAGAAGCAAATACAGAACCCATTTTTAACTTCCTTAACCACTCGGCATGAACTATACCTTGCTCTTCCCTCCCCCCCCCCCCCCCCACCTTACATTAAGTTGATTCTATAGAGAAGAGACAGAATTAAAAACTTCTTACACAAACTTACTCTTGCTATTCTTGTTTTGATTAGATGCTCATCTTGCACTGCATATTCAAGACCTTCTTTAAAGAATTGCAGCATTTTAGGAATATCTTGACCCATGGAATCTAGTTGAACAAGAAACAGGAAAAAAAAAATAGATTGAGCATTATTTATTGGCATGACAAAACCTAATACTAGTAAAGAAATTCAATGTTTCAGTTCAGGCAATGGAACAAGACATTTCCAAAGTAATACAACTTCACAAGCAAGACCACAGCCCTCTCATAGTCATTCTACCTTAGTAATTCTCCCTCTTCCATCCTGCCCTCCCGGCCCCCAAAGCCATCAGCTCAAACAAACAGCTGCTACAATAATATGTAATACAGACTTCACTTCAAATAAGGAACCTGTGAGGAACATATTAAGTGTATTAAAGCTTTGCTGTGTAATTAAGGTAACATAGAACTCTGAAGCCTGGAGTATTACACTTAGAAGAAACCCTTAGTGCCTACCTGAAGAAATAAAATCGTCTATGGCTACGTAACAGCAAGGCCAACCACCATGCTAACTCAAATGAGCATTCCCACAAGCCAAAATAGCTGTTTTTTCATTATTATCTCAGCTACAGGGGCTCATTTGGCCAACTTACATGATCAGTCCATTTGTTTAAGTATAAATGTTATTTTTTCCCCACATGCGTTCTGATGCCTCCAAAAGAAATCATGTGGTTTGTAGCTTGACATCTAAACTAGGAACAGCACAAAATATGTCACTCATTCCAAAACACACATGGAGTATTCTCTGTTGAAATGCTTTGGACAGAGTTAACAGGCTTGCAACAAATGTTTACATGCCTAAAAAGCCTGCCTACAGTTTGTAAAAACGTCACCAAAGCAGCTGGAGCAGGCAGCAAGCGATCATTTCCGACTCAATACTTCACACAGCTGTCACCACGTCAACACTGCTTGAATAGTATCTGATTTTTTTTCCTCCCTCCGCAAGGTAGGAATAGACCCCTTAAGCACAGTTGAAAAAAAAAAAAAAAAAGGCAAGTCTGCAAGGGAGGACAAAGGTACTCAGAGACTGGTGTTTTCCACTGGGAGAAATGTAACTTGAAGATGCAATTTCTTGAGTCTTATGGAAAAAGGATGATCACACAGTTAAAGAAACAGCTTGTCCTAAGGAAAAACAGGAACAACAGTGCTGTTCTGACTACCGGACAGGCAGAAGGCGCAGTAGTTGTCACTAAGCCAAGATTCTAAGAAGTTGTGCAACAGTTAGGAGATTTAGTTGTCTCAGCGAAACCATTTTCCCCTCAAGTGTTGCTGCTAAATTTCATTATATTCATGAGCACAAGTATCTACTTGGAAAACTTATTTCGACTCTAATCCTGTGTTCATATCAGTTGTACAAGAAATTCAAAGTACCAGCTTTCCTCCAAAAATCTAGCTTCATTGATCTAGAGAAAGATCAATTCCCATCTAAGAGAACTGAATGGCTTCAGGTTACTCACAATCATGGAGACCCAGCGTCACTCTAGCCTCTCCATCAAAAAAAAAAAAAAAAAAGTTAAAAATCACCTCAAGATTAAATCTTATTCCAGTATTTTAGATTCTAATCATTTAGAGATACAAAAGAAAATCCCTTCTTACTTCTTCTTGCACTTGGATATTTTCTTCTTAATTTGCTCTTCAACGGTATTAATTTAGGCATTATTTCAGGTACAGCTACATAAAAATCCATTTTTATTTCATCTTCCAAAATCTGCAACAGAGTAAGAGAGAGCTCTACAAACATATCAGAGAACCCATTATCTCACTCCTAGTTTTGTCTGCTCATTTCAATACAGAGCTTACTGAACTTGCTCCTTCCCCCTCATTCCCTGAGGGGAGTTAAAAGGTTTAATTAACATAATTCTTGAAAAATAAATACCCATTTGATTAATTCGACTCCTCCCACAAGGGCAGCACCATTCTGTTGAGCTATTTCAGCTTCTTCCTTATTCTGTTAAAAGAAAAAAAAAAAAGCAATTAGGGGCATATAGACTACCAGCTAATTTGTCGATATCAACATCACGCAAAAGGTGACATATGGGACAACTAAGTGCAGAAAGATTATTCATAGGTGAACAAAAACACTCTAAATGTTTCAGACAATTTGACTAAAAATTTAGTGCTGGACATTTAGCTTTGCAACTACAATTTCAGCTCACTCCAGTTGCAATAAGAAGTAATAATAGAGACTTCAGTCCATTTTTTCCAGCAACAGGAGTAACAAATTTCTCATATTTGCTAAATAGCTAACACGAGTCTTCTTCTCTCTCAGGCCTTCACCTTCTGGATGTTACAAGCAATCAGCCATGAGATGGAGCTGGCCTTTATTGTTTCTCAGAGCTGAAGGCAAAGCATGGAGCCTGCTACTGAAAGCCACCCAATGATCTCTTTAGAAATACGGTTATTCTACTTCAGAAAGAAGTTTTAAACCTCAAGACAGTAGTGGTGGACATGGACTGCTACAGTAAATGGTTTGCATTAATTTGCTTACAAAGTTCTTCAGTCTATGACATCCGCCAAAAATAAAGAGCTTCTCTTGTTTCCAGTCATAGTATCTCAGAACTCTCCAAGCAATAATAGAGAAGGTACTTACTCTGATTTCAGTTAGAAACTGGAATAACCAAACAAAAAGCAACACCAGCACCTCCCTTGTACAGCTCTGCAGAACACTGAAGTATTTTAAATGTTTTGTATGAATGCAATTAATGCATACAAAAGAAACCACATTAAGACACCCAAACTGAGTATTTTTTGCTTTCTTATGATAAATAAAGGAAGTTAATTCCCTAACATTGTTTTCCTCAGGATACACATTCACAAGATAGATATATTTGATATATTAATACAGCTGACTTCATCACAGAGAGAAAAGTAGTAGCTTTCAGAGTTCAGTCCCAGGAACTGAAACCGTTACAGAACGCAACTAAGAGAAACAGTTAAGAAATCAAGAGACCACTGTCTCGTGTGCAAACAACGCAATAAGTCTACCTCAAGTCATTTTGGCTTGCAACTCCAAGCCAATGAGTCTGCTGTATGGTTATTGATGAGTTTGCCTGATGTTATTCCAACAAGCTAAATAGAAGGAAAATGAAATAGAAAATGATTCTACTAGCAATTTCTCTTAATTAACCAACTTGAGCCATATCTCACTGTCACATCTGTGCAGCTATCACAACTACTCTTGGTTTACTCCTTGTTATAGTATTCTACATATGCACACATCAAGATGAAGGAAATCCAAGCAGGTGCATGTTAACACATCAAGACACTACTCAAACTAACCCTAGGTTTGCGAGTTCTGTAAAACACTTGCTGAGTCTTTTCAATAAAGGTACAATACAAATATGAGAACTGGCTGCATTGTAAAACCATGCTGTGTACACAACTCAAGCAATTCTCCTTTACTCACCTCTGTGAAAACCAAAACCTTATTCGTTTCATCTGTAAAACGATATGGAAGCTGAACAATGCTTGCAAACTGTTCCACTTTTTTCTAACAATAAAAAAAGAATCAAAATAAGGGAATGAAAGTCATAACTTTAGTAGAAATCATAGTAAATAACTTAGCCAAACTGCATGGCCTGCAGTCATGGAGCTTAGCACATGCATGAACCCCAAGGACCAATGAAACAGAGTAGCAAATAGGAGTTTTTGTGTTTTGTTTGTATTTGCCTTCCACTGAGGCTTGATAAAAAACAGAGTGGTGCAAATACAACATTTCCATCCCAACCGCAGCAGCAAAGCCACCATAAGGAAATTAGCAGTGGTATGTTTAAAAAAGAACAGGAGTAACAAAAAATGACAGAGAAAACAAGTCTCAGTAACTCCATCCTTATCCCATTAATCTGAGGGATGTTTCTTAAGATACGTGCATCAGAGCTGAGTAGCACCGGCAAAAGCACCCAGTGTTCTGACAAACAGGGATGCTGCAGGTGACAGAAGATGGACAACAGCAACATGTACTCTGCTCAGTAAATATATCCGTCCA
>VZSV01000249.1:751338-790221 GCA_013398735.1 Nothocercus julius | reverse complement strand
CGCCGCGCTGCATGCAGGTGAGGCCGCAGCGCCGCCGCCATGTCGGCTCGGGCCTCCCGCCGCCCGCCCGCCACGGCTCCCCCTCTCTTCTTCCTCCCTTCCTCCTCCTGCTGCGCCGCTGCCATTTTATGTTGGGGAGCGACGCTGGGGAGCCCCCCCTCTCCTCCCCGCAGAGGGGCCGGGGGCGCCCCAAAATGGCCCCCCGCACGCGCCGCCCCGCGCCCGAAATGGCGGCGCCGGGGCGCCCCCCCCGCCCCGAACCCCCATATATCTCTCTGTAAAGTCGCCTCTATATCGCCCGCTCCGGCGGCGGGAGGCCGGGCTGGCGGCAGCCGGGGACTCGCTGGGCTTTAAACTGAACCCCCCGGCACCCCAGAGGTGCCGGTATCACCGCGTTTCTTACTGTTTTTTTCCCCTCAAGGTGTGTCGTCACCGCTGTAAGTTACACTCCGGACATCGCGAAAGAGTCACTCGGAGCGAGCCCGGGCGCTAGCACCTATAAACGCAAAGTTTTTGCAGCAGTTTATTTTTTTCTTTAAACTCACATACTGTCCATAAATATGGTAAAGGGTTTGGTTGCTCTTTAATTGTATTTTAGCTATTTAATCACCACATCAAATTTTACCAGACCCTGCTTAAGATGTTGGGGCAGGGAACCTGCATATGCCAATTTGGGAAACTTTGAGCAGTTTTGGTTGTACCAACTTCTCCCTCACTAGCTGGATTTTGGGGCTTTTGAAAGAAGCGGATGACAGCCTGGTTTAAACAGAGGTTTTCTTAGAGTTAAATGTATTCCTACATTGAATTCCTGGCCTATCAACCTCACTCTACAAGACTGTCTTCTTGGCCCAGCACAGTTTAATTGCCCATACCCCTAAAACTAATCCAGCGTGGGAGGAAAACACCCAATACCAAAATCACTCGCAGTTGCACTTGTGGTGTGTGTGGATACAACTGATAAGTAAAGTGACAGTAATAGGTCTAGTTTTAACCTGCAGCATTCCTTTGGGATGTTTTTGCAGGGGAAAAAAAAAAAAAAAAAAGTTCTTTCTAATGACTAAGTCTTTATTGTGTCAAAAATAAAGGAATTCCTAGAGCCCAGAAGAAATTACGCAGCGCCCAAAGCTTTGACCAAGGTGGGACAGGGCCTGAGCAAGGGCAGCGCCGTCCCCGTCGTCATTTCTGCGCTCTGCCTGCCGAGGCGCGCTGCACGGGTGAAATTGGTGCTCGCGAGTGCTGCCCTTCGCCAGCGCAGCCGGTTTTAGGTGCGGTCACGTGCCGGCGATGCTGCCGGGGAGATAAGGGCAGGCACGTTGCACGCGAGGGCTGCCTGGCGCCGCTGCTGATGAGCGTGGGCGCTCCGCACCGCTTCCTGCACCTCGCGCTGCTCTTCTGCAGGGCACTGTGCTCCCCGCCGATTCACCCCGACTTGGGGCTAGCAGGCGGGCAGGAGCTCTGCTGCTGCAAACTGTTGCCTTGGGCTTTCCCACAAGGAGCATATTGAGAATTTATTTATTGCTTTACCTTGTAGTTTTACCCCAGAGTAGATCAGCAGCAGATGCTGCTGACATATTGCTGCTCCACACTTTTAAATAACTATATGCACCGCCATATGCATGACCTGCAGTCTCACGTTGACTCATCCAGACAGAATTTATGTTCAAGCACCAGGTCGGGCATAAAATCCACTTGCCCGCTGCTTTCAAAATGATTGAGGATGATGAAAGCCTCGTTACAGTGCAACTGTTCAGCTTAACCGGATGGTCAGAGTTTTGCAGAGCTGTGCTGCCTGTATCTGTCTGCTCAACAAATCCTTTTAAAGAGTTTGTTTTATCCTCCTCGTAATATTCAAAGTGAGGACTGTCATGATCCCCTCTGAGTGCTGTAGTACTGTGGAACTTAATAGATCTGGTTTTGCCTTGTTTTCCTGCAGAGGCTGTTCCGTTCTCATTTAGTTTGGGCATTTCAGTTGTAAAATACCTTACAGATGAATCATAGGTGTTGTCCATTCTTGAGCTCAGTTTGTTTCTTCTGTCCTTCATAGCTGGGATCCTAACATGTTAGCATCAGAGCACGAATACCCATCACCAGAGAAAGGTAGTTTGGCAGCAGTATGAAACATGGGAAACCCTACAGATTGGATTTAATCCCCGCAGAGTTTTACACCAGGTCTACATGGCAGACTTCTGCTGGCACAGGTCTGTCTGCGAGTGCTGTGACCAAGTGTGACCCCTGGCTGACACAGCTGTGCCAGCAGAAGTCCCGCCATGGATGCCCTTATCTGCAGAGCTGCACTTACTGATACCACTTGTTTTCGTTTTTAAGGGTGTTTGTCCTATACTCGTAGATACTTGTAGCCGTGTTTTGCCAGGGAAGCACAACACTCTCAGGACAGGAGGAGATCTGGTGTAATCACACCTTTATTTGTCTGGCTCAGAAGGGACAAGTGATCTATTTGTATTTTATTTGCGTGCTCGCCTCCTCCTATCCATGGTCAGTACCAGTTTGTTGACTTTTACAGACAGAAATCTCATGCTGTAGTGATGTTGCGACTACTACTTGTTTTCCTTTTTTTGCCTTCTAGAAGTGCTAGGAAAACTTGTGTTTCATGTAATATCCTGGGATTATTTTGATTTATATTCTCCGTGTTTTCCATAAATTATCCTTTTTTACAAAGCAGAGCAAACTTCTGATTGAGTTTGCTGAGTGCAGGAATATTTAGTTCCCACACTGGTCTTAAAGCCAGANAAAATAAGACCGCTCCCACTGGGGGAAAAATTCACTGATTTGGGCGCTCAGGTGAGTCTTCAGTTAATTTAGCTAAAACACTGAGAACAAAACCTTAGGTAGCTTGCAGCAGCAGCTGTCCTCTATGTTCAGAGGGCAAATACAGAGGTATACTCTTTTTTTCATATTAAAACCTTTCCAAGGGCATTTTGTTGAAGTAGCAGCCTCAGTAACATGCATAATTTCAGGGGTGTTTTTTGTCCATAAAACAATACTGCTTGAATCAGCTTTATTCTGTTGAATGCTTCTAGGTTACTTAAGTTTAAAAAGGGGATAAATATGAATAAATAGCTTGCTTGGTATTTACTGGAAAGAGCTTAAAGAATTCCAGAAGGGTACTTAGACACTGAATATGATCTGATTTGCAGATCTGATTTGCAGAATAGTGAAAAAGAAAATATATTGGGCGTGTTTGGTAGTGTGGGAACGTAAGATGGCACTTTAGAAAACGTGAAAAATTTCAAGTCTGTTTCATGCATACCTCCTGAAACTAATTCAGGAAGATTTGTTGTGGGTTTACTACTCAGACTATTAAAAGCTAAGACTTGGCTAATACATATTTTTTTTAATTCTGTGGCTTTTTTTGGTGCTAGCCTATGATCAGACTTTGTGCATTTGCAACTTGCTGTCTTCTTTTAACAAGATGTTTCTCCTTTGGTCCTAGGGCAGTTTTATTACAGCCATAAAGACACCAATAGCACTTGGACACACAGGCAGCCCTTGTCCTCTGCATTTGTCTGTGCTCCCTGTGTGCCCCAGAAACCACTGCCTGAGACACTGCTTGTCTAGAACTCACTTACCCAGTTGTCAGGTCTTCTGACTTTATGGATACTCTGCTTGGTAAGCTCACCATAAAAAAAGCAAAATGGGAGCCAGAGGCCGCAGCCTGTTCACATCTTAAGGGTGGTGATTGCTGGATTGGCCCCAGCAGTAACATCCATCTTAGCTTTTTGATTTTTTTTAAGGCATCTGTCTGCACAGCTTCTGTATCTCATCTGTAATTATAAAAGCAGGGTCCAGCTTAGCAGGTGTCTTTACAGCTGTCTGTATACACTACCTCTGATATTCCTGTGCTCTCCCTCCCCACCTTAAAAGACTCGGATTCGTGTCCATAAACTTTGTACATACCTCTTGCTGCAGAAGCCTCCCAAACAAGCAAAAATCTCAGGGAATAAAGGCAACTCTGAAACATCCTGCAGGAGTTGGAGAAATGATACACTTGGGATTTGCCAGTTCCATTTGTTTGTCCTTTCAGGAGTGCTCTGGAGTAAATCTCAGCATGAGGTGCAAGGAAGATCTAGGCCAGTGGCAGGACACACTGCCTAGTTGTTTGACACCTAGTAAATTCAAAGCTGTTGTGTAAGAGCTATCTGAGAGGGGGAAAATGTACCCTCAAATCCCCAAATTGGAGAAAAAGGGAGTACAGGGGAAGAAAAGCCCTCCAGAAGAACCATACTGGAGTCCTGCCCAAGAGAAAAACTTTTGCAGTTCTTTGGACATCTCCATGCAAAAGGTCAAGAAGTAGCATAGCAGTATATTCAGACACTAGCAGCAAAGCTTTTCCTTGAGGCCTCCAAAGGGTTAATTTAAACTAGGATTAAAGCTGGACAGACATGCTTTCTATGTTGTTCCGTAAGAAACAAAATTCATACCTCTCAAATGAAGCAGCAGAAATAAAACTGAAAAAATCAAAATTAAAAAAAAAAGCAGAAAGAACAAAATAGTTTTGTGTGGATTCAGTGAACACTGACACTGAGATTACAGAAAATTGGCAGCATGGGTCCGAGAACAGAGCCCCCTTTAGCTGCTGTCTGTCATGTAAACAGCTAATTTAACTAAGTTTGTAACCTATGTGTGTACACAGGGAAGAGATAAGGTTGTATGTTCACCCTCACAGTGGCATTTCCTGATGTAAATGATTAATGGCATTTTATGATTGCATGGCATTGTAGCTGTTAATGCTCCGCATATAGCTAAAGGGTTTATTGTTTTTAACTTTTTTTTTTTTTTTTAAACTACTTGCCTGTGAAGGGGCTTTATGTATAATATTTTCTCTGAGAAAGGTATATAAATGAGATTTGAAAGCCTGTTGGTCTAAGATTTATCAGGAAACTCTGTGGCACAGCTGCATACTTTAACACTGTGCATACATTGTCTGCAGACACATTTCACACATTTCCAGCACTGCCACACAGGCAAGTTAACAAATATGCTCAAATCAGTCATGTGCCAGGAGAGAAATGAAATACTTTTTTTTTTTTTTTCCTGTTTCTTTCTGTGAAAACTGAGTATGTTGATGACACTGAAACTCTTCTACGTGGAGCATGTTGTTGCACCCACGTGAGCAGGGCTGGGGACGAAAGGAGATGGGGGCTTTGGCATTGCCTCCCTGCTGAAAGCAAGCTCAGGCTTGCTCATGACATGGATGGTTAAAACTGGCAGTGTCAAAAATAGTTAAGAACAAAACAGCAGAAAAGCTGGCTGCAACTCAAGAAGGTCCATGGGAACTCTTGTACTGCTTCGCTTCTTCCAGCAAATTATCTTTCCTGCCTACAACAATAATCAGTGCTTGCTCTAGAGGGAAAAGTTACTGGAGGTGGCAGGGGTGACGTGGGAACAGAGACAACAAGCCTCATGACGGGGAATATACTTCTTAAATCTGTGGGACCACGGATCTTCAGTTTTTAGATTTTTGTGTTCTTTTTTCCCCTTTTTGCATCTTCAAGATTGACACGTCCTCAGTGACGTGCAGACACCGAGCTGCTGCAGAGCAGCCTGCAATCATCCCTGCTGATGGGCAGGGAGACCCAGGTGACTCAGGATTATTCACGGCCCTAGCCTAGCCTAGCCAAAACACAAAGAAAAAAAACCTACTGTGCCCTCAGTTAGGAGCAGCAGGGATTTATAGCTGGAGAACTTGAGGAGGCAGCGCTCCCCACAAGAGTCCCTGGGCCTGCAGCCTTCCTGATGTAGCTGCTCACCAGTGGGTCTGTGCTGCATACTGGAATGCAAACCTAAACGAAGGGTCCTTACCACCAAGCCATGCGTCCTCCCACATGTATTACTGCCTGCCCAAGGCTCTCCCATCTCAACTTGTAGGAAGCTAAAGCCTAGAAACCAGTTATATTGTACATGTCAAAGAAATAACTACTCACGGGTTGAGTTGGTGCAGCAGTATGCAGGGTGAAGATGTAGTTTTTGTGTTGGGTTGCTGTGAAAATGAGCTCTCCTCGCCGGCTTTTAGGGGAGGCGCAGAGGCACCGGGTCTGCTCGGTGGTGGTAGCCATGCAGTGCCTCTTGACTGCTGTGGGAAGGATGCAAAGGGATATGCAGAACTGGAAAGGGCCCTTCGGCTTTACAACAGCAACGGTGCAGGAAACCTGCCTTACTGGCGAAATGTTTCGAAGAGGAGCTTCTATGGGCTGCTAAATAGAGTTTTGTGGATGCTAACGAGTACACCCCACGGATAAATTCTGAAGCCCAGAAGGCCCTTTCCCTTCTTGTTCGTGTCCACTACAAGCTGAAATAACCCTTTTTTTAGCAAGTTTCTTCTCCAAGGGAGAGACCTGAACCTCACGTTTGAGGCAGTAGTGCAAAGCACTTTTTGTTTCCTCTTTGCTTTAGCATCATGCCTGTGCAATCTGTTTTTAGTTCATCAGATTTCACAACTGTAAGGACAACTACAAAAACATCCCCTTTTGGCCAAGCTATTAATATCAAGATCTGTAGATTGTATTCAGGTTCACTGTTACTCACCCTTTAGAGCAGCTAACAATCTCATTAGGTAATTTCCCCTCTCTTTTTAGGAATGCTTCCAAAACTGAGCATATTTGTGAGTTTGACTCACAAATTAGTTCTGCTGTTGTCCTCCATGAGAAATCAGCCCAGAAGCCATCTCAGAGGTTTCCATTTAGAGTATTTAGAGAGAAGCCTTGAGGGAGACTTTCCATTATCATCTTTTAGCTCCTCTTTCACATCATACAAGCAGGAAAGGGGGAAGCAGGAAGCTGCCTTGTGTGCTTTGCTGCTCTCTGCAACTGTCCTGCCTTCTGTGGTAACAACTGAGCAGCAAGCTCCTAAGTTTTTAGTTATGTTGCCTGAAGCTGTTCCTGCTTTTGTTGATTAATAACAAGATTTTGTGGTCTAAAAAGGTATTTGAGAGTTCCTGGTGGAAAGCCCCCATTCTAGCACTCGTGAAATATGTGCCTCGTCCATGTTAGCAAAGAAGTTTTCTGTCAGGAGATGGAGGGGGAATGAATAGCTGAGACTGCCTTGCCCTATGTGTCTCATTAAGCTTGTGTGAAGTTAAAGCTTTCTGCTGTGGAGCATCCCCCTCGATCTTTCTCCACAGTCAACCTTGACACATGGGAAATACCCTTTCCCTTCGTGGTGCCTCAGGCTTAGCCCGTGTGAGCAAAATTACAGCACTTGGAGCTGCTTAGAGGTCCCCCCTGTCATCTGGGGGAAGAAACTCAGATAGGAGCTTCCTGCAGCTCTGTGGAGGGTCCCTTCCCTGGCCTCTTGTTGGAGCACATACTCCTGTGCATCACTCAGCCCGTGCACAAATGGCACAGGCTGCCCATAGTAAAGTTTCCTGCTCATAAGGACAAACACAAAACTGAAAAGTGACCTGAGGCTGTTTGAAAGGGACCTACCCTACCTGAAAGGAAAATTTTTGTCATCAAGAGTCCTGATAGCAGGACACACTGTTTTCTTAAGGTCATAGGACTTGCCAGCTCAGGACAGGAGAAGGCCAATTGGGGCCTGGTGAAAGCCGTTTCAGTAAACTGGCTTGTCTAAACCTTAAAACTCAGTTTGTCTTTATCCTCTTCTGTAACTCAACAGCTGGCCTTGGAAGCAGGAGGGAACTAGCACAGGATGAATTATCCACCCTGCAGAAGTTTCCTCTTGTGAACGCCTTTCCTCTGATTTTTTTTTTTTTTTTTTTTGGAAAGAAAAGAAAGCAAAAGGAAACCGGGGCCAGGCAACTTTTCACATACCTATGTCAAGGCTAAAGTGCCAGGAAGAGTTGGGTTCAGCTCATCAGATGGCCCACGACTCGTATTTTTTTTTCTCCAGATCAGTTAAGTTGCTCAGCCAGGCAGAATCAAATCTCTGATCGTTTTTGGACCTGTACAGTGATCCTCTTGCTTCTCCCTGTTAGTGCAGAGAGAAAGATGGTGAAGGAGGTTATATTATCAGATTTAAGAGGATTTTTTTGAGCAGATGAGGGCAAAAATATATTATTATTATATGAATTTTCTGTTAATAGACTAGGAGTCCTGCGGTACTAACATCTCTTTGAAATGTCTGGGATTACAAGGCTGCAGAGCCTTTTTGCAGATTATGTAGCCACTTGGAGAGTTGCTGTGATTTAGGAAACCCATATTATTCTTTGATGTATTTTTAGTTTACGATTTGACCCAAAGCCAGCACAGTAGTCTTGTGATGAACTGTAAGGAGGTTTTCTGCCTGCTACAGTAACTCCTAAGTAACCCCTAAGTGCTCCACTAAGCTCTATGTGCATTGAAACACTGAAAAGTTCTCTATACTGACAGCCATTTCTTGGGCCACCTTTTTCCATGGCACAGCTCTTTGGTGGCCAGTGGCACTTGGGCCTGAAAATCTGTGTCCAACACCTGCAACCAGAGCCCAGTGCCACGGGGAGGCAGGAGGAGATCCGAGGAGCCCTTCCCAAACCAAAGGTGCTGCCGAATCCGATGAATTAACCTCTTGCTTACTGCAATATTAAATGAAAGCAGAAAGCTGTTTGAAGAAAAGTAGTGTGAACAACTAAGAGTATTCCCTGATTAGGTCAAGAAAACGCTTCCCCCGAAATCCCTTCCCATGGCTGAAGAGGAGAATCAGCCCAAGTTTAGCTTATCTTTTGACAGAGGAATGAGAAGAATTTGTGCTAGCTGTGCCCTTGGCAGCTAACGTATAGTGGCTTGCAGGTATATCACATACGGCCTGCTTTGCTGCAGGCAGGAGCGTAGGGTTACAGAGATCCTTCTGCACGCCACAATCAGCCTGATGCTAATTTTGACTTAAGAACCATAAAGCTTCCGGCATTGCTCACAGACCTTCCTTGCCGGCCAGAGCTCACAACTCTTGCACGTCTCGGGGCACAGCCTGGTTCTGTGCAAGCTGGTAGGGATTTCCCTGGTGCATAGGCAACTACAGGTCCTTCTTGTCACGTGTGAGTTTCCCACAGAGACCCTGTCGCCCTAGTGGGGTCACTTCTCATTTTCCAGCATTCTGGAACATGGCTAGAAGAACAGGTTTTAATTGTTAGCATTGATTTTAAAACCAAACCTAGTACTTGAAAGTTAAGCATGAGCTAAATAAACATGTGAAAGAATAGGATAATTGAAAACACAAGCCCAACTAACATATCAGAAAGCCCCTCTCTGTTTATCAAGCAAGCTTTTTTATATGTAATTCTTGGCGTAAAAGTGAAATCCACTTAAAAAAGGAGTTAACTCCTAGAAAATGCTTTATTAAAAATATATCCTGTCTTCAGTCTCCTGCCTCGAGCATAGTAGCCAAGCTCCTTTGAGTATTAGTGCAACATCTTGTCGGATCTTAAAATCCTACTGTGATATAAACAAGGCTAGTTTATTGTGCCAGAAACTGCACAGCACTTACCATTACTGGCACGCTGATTTTTTCCTTTGACTTTCTGCTTCTTCCCAAGCTTTGACAAGGCCAAAGCTACCTGTAGTTGTTGCGCAGGGCAGGCCTCGAATGCAGCAAAGCTCCTCGAGGGAGGCAGATTTCCACGCTGTTAATTATTGCTGCAAGGGACAGGCTGCGAGTGATGAGCTGCCCGTTACCTTCCTTTCATACAGGGTGAGTAGCCAGCGCGCTGCCCGGCTTATTTTTGCTAAGCTGCTGGCAGCGCGTAGAGGGTAAGATAACATTGTGGCCGTGGAAATAATCTCCTCTATTCTTCTCCCCAAGCAGCGACTTTCTCTCAAGGATGAAAGGTTATTGATAAGTTGGCATTTATTGTAGGAAAGGGAAGAAATACTCATTGAGAAAAGCACTTCAAAGGCGCTGCAGCGGCATGCACAGATTCATTATTCCTCTACAGTTTTGCTCAGGAAAGCAGGTCGATGGCTGGCTTTGCTCCAGCTATCGATCCTGAGGGGCCGAGCTGCTGCCTCAGGTAGCTTGGACCCATCTCCATCATTCCCAAGCGAGTGACTGAATGAATCAAAGCATGGGATCAGCTTTGCCAATGAACAGCCCTTTCCCTGGAGACCCTGTGAACATACCCACCTCTAAGGGCTGGGAATTATTTCCTCCCTGGGCCTCTCCCTAGCAGTTTGAAGCTAAGGAAACCTCCGATTACGTCAAATTGCAGAGTTTGCCAAGATGTTTGCTTCCCCCTGGGCTGCTTCCACCTCCTGCCTCTCACTGACTTCAGCCCTTAATCCTTTAAGCCACTCTGTCCTGGATCCCATTAAGAGACCAAGGCTCTCCTGGGAATGGGGCAGCAAGCACAAATGGGTCATTTTTTTCAAGCCCACGGAGGATACACGTGTAAATAAAGTCATGTACTATTTAAACTGGCCCTCCAGAGGCTTCTGGTTAGGCTTATTTACAGTCTGGCAACACATTCTTGCTTTACAGTGAACATCGCATGCATTTCTGTGAAGCAGAGCGTGGCTTTTGAGGGGATATCTACCATGTGTTTGCATGTGAGTCAGCTCCTAAAAGCTGTTTGCAAAGAGGTGTCAATGTGTATGCAAACAGGCAGATAATACTTAATACCTGACTCGGTCCCTGTGAGTAGGGATTGTGGGCACAGCAAGAGGTCGCGCTACTTCAGCCACAGCCGAGGCCCAACTCTGTTGCTCAAGACTGCAATGTTAATAAGACTGCACACAAATTGAAGTAACTACCTAATGCTGCACAGCGTTCCCATGCAATAAACAGCTTTGCTCTTCTTGTGGAAGGGGGGGGGGGGAACGGAGGAAAAGGAAGGGTGGAAGCCCGGATACTCTGGTGTTGAGTTTACGAAAGATCTCTGTACTTCATCTCAAGGAGATGAGGGAAGATGGGGAAATAACTGGGGGTGTATGTCAGCAGGACAATTAGCCTTTTCCATCCACAACTGCCAGTTGGCTCTCAAATTAATAAAAAACAGCTAGTTCCCTCCCTTTCCACTCCTCCCCTTGGCTGCTGCACCTTGCAAGGCAGCACCTCGCAAGTCCTTAGGAGCCGCTGCCCCGAAAACTCGCTAAAGCTCCGAGAGGATTTGCTGCCGAAGTGGGCGGCACCAACTGCAGCAGCCTCTCCTTGCTCAGCCCAAGGGCAGCGACACACAGGACATAGGGGATGCCAAGGGGAGCAGCGTTGGGCCACAGGTCTCTGCGCCACGGTGCTGGCACAGCCTTGCCACCAGCTTCCGCCACCCTGTCCCGCGTCCCGCCACAGCGCCTCCCAAACCCGCAGTAACCTTTACAAGCAACAGGATGCACCAGGATACGGGGAGAGCACAGGATGCTCCCCCTTTCCCCTTGGGAATCGCAGAGTGCACCCGGGTCCTGCCTACCTGCTGCCGCAGGGGCAGGAGCTCCATGGCCTGTGGTGCTCTTAACTGCCCAAGTGCCCCTAGCCATTCCTGCACTTTTCCTGCCAAAGAGCAGATATGATTAATAGATGCCAATGAAGTTCATAGAGAAGAGCCCTTTTCATTGGTGAGCCCATGCGCTACCTCCTGAGAAAACATTTCTTTTTTATATGTCTTTTTTTAATATAGATTTAGGAACTCTTCTTCCAGTTGCACTTGCAGACAATGTCATTTGTGGCTAGCTCCATGATACTAAGCTTAAAATTGTAACTGCTATTCCTTAGATTTAATAACCACTTCAAATTTCATCTCTAATCCTTCAGTTTTTCCTCAGTAGGTGTTTCACTATCCCTCTGTTGATAGGAGGCTTGCCTGTATCCCAGTAGTCCCTGTTGATTTTCCTCATACTTTCTTTCAAGACAGTACGACATCTCATTATTCGGGAATGAGGTGAGCAGAAGGCTTGCTTTTTTAATAAAAGATATGATGGGCCATTTTTATTCATTTCACCCATGATCTCTGATTGGCAGCCAGATTACTCTCTCCCAACTGCTACTTCCAAGTATATCTGCTGATAGACTCAGCATGGTCCTCAAGCTTACTGGAATTACAACATCTAGAAAGATGGTAGAAAATATTCCCACAGGAACATAAAACAAAGAAATTGCAGATCTCCCCAAAAAGGACTAACAAAATGTTCATTGTAACTTTTCTTCCTGGCTTCCCTTGATTTCCCAGGTAGCACATACACTTGCTCTGAGGCTTTCAAGCTGCTAGTATGCTGTTAATTGATCAACTTGTTTTGCTCATCATCCCCCCCACCCCCAATACTCCAGAAATCACTTTCTGCATGCGCAGATACCAGCTGGGAGCCTGGGACCCCCAGCCCATTGGACCAATGTAAACAAGTGGACCTCTCAAACCAAATCTGCAGCCTTTTGCTGAACCCTTTTGGCCCATGCAGCCCAAATGCTATTAAATTTATAGATTAAAAATGGCTCTGTGTTCTAATTTGTGACCCAGTTGGCCAGGGTTAATAACCAGTGCCTATTTGCACACATATCCCCCCCCCCTCCTTACCAAGCAGCAAGATATTTAATTTCAGAGCAGCATCAGCCTATGGGAGCAAATGAACACTAAGCTGGGATTGTGCAGAGGGAGGAGTGCTGATCCAGGCCATGTGTCAGAGAGCTTTCCAAATCCATGGACAGCCTGACTCACGTATGCCAAGACCAAAATCCATAAAGGAAGTCACTACACCGGACACCAAGCTGGGGAGTTACGCCAACATACCCGTGAACATAGGGCTGAAACAAGAGGCACTTACAGCTCTTTTCGATGTGCCTCCCCATTTCCTTTGCCTCATTAGAAATAGACCAACCATTTATGCACTGAGGTATGAGAGAACTTGAGCAACATATACAATAGGCATAACTCTCTGGGGAAGGCACTGGTCATTATTTGGAAACAACACGTAGACCTGCAAGACTGCAATCTATCTGGCTTCAAATCCAGTCCCTTAAAAAACTCTTCCAGATTCTCAGTTGCTGTTGACTTCTCCTCCATTAAAAAATAAAAGGGGATTTAAGAAGTTACCCATTCAAAGAAGGCAGAGTGTCCCTAGCACAAAGCCTCAGCTCTCCTGTTGTGCTGATACCATCCACAGGGCTGCTTCAGCTGCTCCCTACCAAAATCACAGTTTGCAACCACCTACAGCCTCCGTATCTCACATTCTCCACACCCACATAAAGACAGAGCAGTTTTCTCTTAGCACCTCATTTTCCAAAGTGCCACGTGTGCTGAAGCTCCAGGTATTTGCTTCTCAAAGGACATCTCTTGTGGGGAAAAAACCCGCAGCACAGCCTCACACCTCAGAGGTGGCCACCAAAAGAGCCTAAAGTGCCCCCGTGGGCTCCTTTTACAGTTAATGAGCTGGAGCTCATTAGCTTCAGCTGGGAGCACAATTAGGGTTTCAGCTGGGTGTTGGCACCATGCCAAACATCCCTCTGGGTTGTGATGCTGGTCCGAAGGTGTCTGAGAGGTGCTAGGAGAAGTGTTAAGCTGGACCTATACCCAAAGAGCTAACGCTGCTTACAGGTGTGAAAAATCAGCACTGCTTCCATTCCCATATCCTGGCCACGGTTCCCACATCCCAGCCGCAGCTCCGGTATCCTGGCCACGTGCGCCCGCTGTGGCGCTTGCAGCAGCGCTGGTGCTCACCTGGTCGCGCAGTTAACTGCTTCAAGGAGCTACCTTTTTTCCCCCAAACACTAACTGAGAGAAAAAAAAAGTGATATTGGTTTAGTTTCAGGACGAGGCGAGTGGAAAACTGAAACATTAGGAATTGAGAACCTAGACAGAATTCATATTTGCTTTAAAATATGCCTCCAGTGACTCCCAGTTCTTGTTTAATGCTGCTGATCTGCAGAAGAAAAAAATATATATTTGACTTTGTTTTGATTTTCCTGTAGCTACGGAGATTACGCCGATGTTCGTTTAGCTTAGTACTACTTCAGAATAGCATTAAAGTGACTAACATCCGGAAAATGCGTGTGTCATTCGCCGCGCAGTTCGGGCCCAGTTCGTCGGAGGCCCTTTGGCCGCTGCAGATGGCTGCGCGTTGGCAGAGCGCTTCTCCTAACAGGCAGTATTGCAACACGGCCTGGGCGGGCGCCCTTCCCGAGAGGAAATGGTCATCCCCAAGGCTCTGGAGGGGACCAGCGCTCGTCTCCTGGCCTGTGGGCAGGTGCAGTGAGTACAGGGTGACTCAGGTGGTGTCGCCACTGCTGTTCGGCACGTTTCCCTCGCCAGCGACGGGGATGTTTGTCCAGCACCTGCCAGCTGGGGAGGAGCCGGGATGCGGGAATCCGGCCGCGGCGGCTCCGGCTCCCGCTCGCTGGCCAGGGCCTGCGCGGCCTTGGGTCGGCAGCCGGACCTGCTCTGGGGCTGGGCCTTGCCGAGCACTCAGCCGTGCGCCCGGCTGGGGGCAGAGCGGCAGGACAAGCAGTTTTCCATAGGCCTTTTTAACTGGAAAGGCGCCCAGACATTTAAAACTGCCGGCACTGGCGGGAGGGCTGCTGCCGAGCACTGGGAAGCAAAGCAAAGATAAAGACAAATCCCACGAAGCAGTGCTGAAGTGCAGCCTGCGGCTTCCATTGCTTTGGCGGGTCCCATTCCTAATTTCAGGCTCTGAAACAGGACTCTGAGCTCAGGGGTCTGGCCGGGTGTCCCGCGTGATCCGTCCCGTTGGCCTCCCGTGGCGGCAGGTGCGCCGAATCCTCCTAGGGCGCCGCTGCTTTTATTGCCATGTGACTTCACCTGGAAATAGAAGTTTGCTATAATCAGAAGCGTGGTTTGCAGCTGGCACGCGCTTGAAACGCAGGGGGTTAATTCCGTGTACATGGAATTTCCTTGCATGCTCTCAGGGGAGGTAAAAGAAAAAAAAAAAAGTCTTCTGGCTGAAGCAAAGCATATGGATAAGGAGAAAATGCCTTCCGTGGACCAGCTGGGTTGAAGTCGTGTAAAATTAAAGTTTTGTGTGTATGAGCAGCTTGTTCAGTCAATCTCACGTTCTAAACCGAACGACTCCACAGTCTTTCTTACACACAGTCTGGGAAGGGTACAGAGGAAGGCATCTCATCTGTAAAGTGAATGTTCTTTTTTGGCTGAGGTATCAGAGTGCTCTTCTGACAAGTGTCTGGAAATGCACTTGTTTTGAACTCATCTGCATGCAGATTCACCCTTAAGGCATGAGGACATTTGGTACTTGGATATCCCGTTTGTATAAGACCCACTGACAGGAGTTTTACCTGCACCTTGTGTTGTCTCTCCTAGGCCATTAGTGATAAAAAGGCTTTCACTGATACTAAGCAATAATAAGCATGAAACAGAAAAGCTGGGTTGTTAATGGGGAAGAAAATCAGCTTATTCCTGTTCAAGTTGCAGTTTCGAGTCTCGGGTAAATGAGGTGCAAAAGTGGGACTTTTGCACGCTGCAAATTATTGCTGTAAAAAGCAGCGAAGAGTCTTCCTCTCGGCTGTTTCTTATGCAGGAGAGAGTAGTCGCTAAAGCGCAGGAGGGAAGTGCTGTGGTCTCGCGTACAGGCTCTGTGAGCTGCTGTGAGCTTCAGTGCGTGTGTTTGTGCAGGGTGCCAGGGCAGGGGGCAGTGACGTGACTTAGAAAATAGGTAAGAATAGAACAGTAGAATAAATACTTAACCATTCTTCTGTGAATTAAATTTTTCTGTATAAGATGTTACACTGCTTCTTATACAATGGAAACAAAGAAAGGTTGTTCAGTGGCAGACAGTAATGGCTGTGATGATCTTTCAGACTAACAGGGATGCCAAAGGAAAAATATGACCCTCCAGATCCTCGCAGAATTTACACCATCATGTCAGCCGAAGAGGTAGCCAACGGGAAGAAATCGCACTGGGCCGAACTAGAGATCTCGGGTGAGTCCCTCTGGTTGGGATCTTTGGCCTAGCAGGGATGTGACATGCAAAAATCACACCAGGCTCTTCCCAACAGGAGATCCTGCTGTGCAAACAGGTTTTCTTTGAAGTGGAGGGGAGGAACATTATCCAATGTAGGAGACTGCCTGCAAGCCTTTCTTGCGCACTGTCAAGTCACTTGGTTTAAACCACTACCTGGGTGCTGAGTTCTGAGTAGCACCTCTGCTTCCAGGAATTGTGCCTTTGCTTCCACCCTATTAACAGGGAGTGCTAGGCAATTATTTAAAACCTGTTCAGTGGAAAGATCTCGGAGTGTTTTTTCTGTGAAAGGGTTTCCCCGCTGGAAATCCCATCCAGCTCTGCGTGAGGGTATTCTGACATCCCCCAGCATTTGTAGAACTGTGTAAGACTGACTGAACTGAGTGTAAAACTGACTGAAGGGGCGCTTCTTTTCTATTTTAGGTAGAGTGCGGAGCCTAAGCATGTCGCTTTGGTCGCTGACACACTTGACAGCTCTGCACCTCAATGACAATAATCTTACTCGCATTCCACCTGATATTGCCAAGCTCCATAATCTGGTTTACCTGGATCTGTCATCCAACAAACTCAGAAGTTTACCAGCAGAACTAGGAAACATGGTATCTCTCAGGTGAGATAAATAATTCTAGATAACTTTCCAATAACTGTTTTGTGAGGATTGGGACTTAGCATTTTATGACTTTCTGTTGATTTAATTATTCTGAAAAAAAAAAAAAAATCAAGATTGATGCAAAGGCTTAGTTCTATAATTACTTTGGTTACACTTTTTTTTTTTTTTTCTAATCTCCATGGATAGATATCTGTATGTTAAATAGTATTCTGCTTTGTATCATTCTCAGTTTGGTACTTGGGGACTGGCAACTTCTCCCTGAGTTAATTTTGTCTTTTTCTTTTTTTATGGGAATATTTCAGTTATGCTGTGAAATGGGAAGACTGACATATCTTCCTTCAGTACAAAAAAAATCAGAATGGAGACTGCTGTCTTTGCAGAGTCCTTTAAGATTTTAAAAATCCTTTAAGATTTTTCTTTTGAAATGATACTCATCCAAAACTTTTTTCATGTGCTGCAGGGAATTGCTTTTAAATAACAATCTGTTACGGGTTTTGCCTTATGAACTTGGACGGCTCTTCCAGCTACAAACCCTAGGTTTGAAAGGTGAGTTCTTTAGAGTAAAATACTCCTAGAAGTACTCCTGAACTACTGAGAAGGTTGGGGATCCAGAGATTGAGGTATTAACCTCAACACTTCCTTAAAATTTGTTCTAGATACTAAACTTTTCACAAAGATAAGCAATCAGTGTGGGAAATAATGCTGTTCTTTAATGCTTTTAAAGCTCATTATAAACTTATCTCAATTTTTTAAATAGAGAAATAGACCTCTTAACTTACTCTATCTTGATCGAAATGAGTTGAAGGGAGAAAGTCTATAGGTAGTGACTGTGTCTATAGCATCTGCTGCTGTGGTACTCTAGAGTTACGGATTCAAGCAATGTAAAGGTCTTATAGGTCTGTTTGTCTGGTCTCATTATGGGAAATTTTCTGGAGGGAAACCTCAAACAGGCCGAGCAGGGAATCACCCAGCTGTTGTTTTATTTGCTTGGCAGGCAATCCTTTATCACAAGATATTCTCAGCCTCTACCAGGATCCAGATGGAACTCGAAAGCTACTGAACTACATGCTTGACAATCTAGCAGGTGACAAATCTATGAATCTGACTGACATTTTAAAAGTAGGCTTTACTGGCAGTGTCTGTCATTCATTCAAGAATCTGAACTGCCAAGGAGAGAGTATTTTCTATCTTTTGTGTTCTGAGATACATCTTTTGTACTCCAGGCTTTGTTTGGAAATCACGCTACATGGAAACCTTCATGAGTGTTACAGTATAGTTTTAGGAAGCATGTTCTCCAAATTTTGCCATTCTAGTACTTACTATGCTTTGTTAAAAGTTCAGTTCACATGCAGATTGAATAGAAAAATCCAGTGTTTTTTTCGTAGACTTAAAATCAACAGAAACAAAATTCTTGGGAATCATAGAACTGACAATTTGTTCTTACTATGTTTATCTTTTTGTCTAGCCTTTAAATACTTTTGCTTTGTATATCCTCTGGAGCTTAAGATAGCTTGGAGAATTGGGGTTGCAAAGCAAGGGGTGAAACAGTCTTGTTAAGCCATTGGTTTGATTTAGAAATTATAACTTATGATGATAAGCCTGAATTAACCACTGCTTTAATTTTTTTTTAGTTCATCCAGAGCAGCTGCCTCCAAGGCCATGGATTACTTTAAAAGAACGAGACCAAATTCTACCCTCAGGTAAATCTGTATTTTTTTTTCCCCCCAGTGTTCAGATAAGTTCAGATAAAATTTATCTTCAGCTTTATTTTTAGTGAAATCTTCTCTGCTACACGGATCAGCTAAAATAACTGTATACAAAATGCTATGTCCACACCAACGGTGACTAGCGTTAGACTTCGAGGAGTCCCTTATCTATCTGCAGGAGAACATGTGGAGTGCCTCGTAATGCAGATAGTTTGATGCCCTCTGTTGTTGTTCAGGGTGAAGTGCAAGAGGCTGCATTTCCCCGGCATGCACAACGCTGCTCTCTATCCTTCCTGAATGTAGACCTCAAAAAGCATTTGTGAGTTGTATAAAAAACACAAATGGTAATATGGTTATTGCAGAAGATCTGATTAATAGCTAACAAGGGTAATATTTGCAGTCAAACCAGGAAAGTATAGAGAGAAAGGGTGGAAATACAACAAATTCTGTGTCCATTGCAGCAATAAAGCTCTGCATGTCTGCTTCCACTCCCCTTACAAATTAGTGCAGTTCTGCTGACTTGATTTCGTTTTTATAATCAAACTCTATAAGCAGAAGCAGAATTTAGGAGTCATTAAATAGCATTGCTCCAAGCAAGTGAGCTGTTTTGGTCTCTTTGGGCCCTTTTAACTCCTTTTCAAGAAACTCTCAGTGGAAGAAACCCGATGAATTTTGTTCAGTAAGCCCTCCAAAATAGTCTTTGTAAGATACAGCATTTTGCTTGAATACTTTCAGTGTTCGTTATCTTGTGTGGCTGATATCGTTTCCCCTTCTTCCTTTCCTTCTAGCCTCATTCACAGTCATGTGTTACAACGTGTTGTGTGATAAATACGCCACGCGGCAGCTCTACGGCTACTGCCCATCTTGGGCGCTCAACTGGGAGTACAGAAAAAAGGGAATCATGGAAGAAATAGTCAACTGTGATGCAGATATCATTAGCCTTCAGGTAATAGCTTCGGTTTACATCAGAAACAGGAAACATGAACTTCCACTTTTAGAGTGTAATATTCTCTTGAAAACGCCCTATTCTCCTGGCTGCTAAGAGATGCTGGGGCTCACCCATCCAGACTGTCCCCACACCATCTTGTACACATGCCGTCTTGTGCTTTACCAGATAAGACAAAGGATTTGATATAAAATTAGCTAGACTAATTTTTGGAGTTTACTGCAGAGAGGCAGACTGTGGAATGATAAATCCCCCAATGCCACTGTCTCCTGCGTGGGGCAGAAGTTAAAATACATATTTCTCAAAAACAGTCTCACTGAAAACGGGGGACCAGCATGGTCAGAATTAAGTACTTGGTTGCTGGTCTGATACTTGTATGTTTTACTAAATTACATATTAAATATATATTTATATATTAATTAACTGTTAATTCCTGCCGGATATCTGCAGACCTCTAAGCAGTTGTAACCCAGTACAGCATCCGTACTGGTATGTCAGAAAGAGCAGGGGCAATCTCTTGTTACTGTGCAAAACACACCTGTGACTTTCCACTTGGGAGTAGTCCAGGATATCAAGGAACACAAATCTGTTTCCATCAGGCCATTAATCTAGGAAGTGACATGATTTGGGCAAACAGGAGCCTTTGACTTCGGTAAAAATTGCTGGCCGCCGTCCAAGACAAGCACCGGTTGCCGTACAGTGATAAGAGGGGCTTACTTAATTTTTTAGTCTTGGGTATTTGTGTTCCATTGCAGGAAGTGGAAACAGAGCAATACTTCACCCTTTTTCTGCCAGCCTTGAAAGAACGAGGATACGATGGATTCTTTTCTCCAAAGTCCCGTGCCAAAATCATGTCTGAGCAGGAGAAAAAGCATGTGGATGGCTGTGCAATATTCTTCAAAACAGAAAAGTAAGGGGCAAAAGCAGCTTTTCTTAAAAGCATTTATGAACAGTTTGGTTTGTTATTATGCTTTGTCTGTCCCTGTTTAAAAAAAAAGAAAAAAAAAGCAGAAAAACTCCATTTGTCTGTAATAAATAATATATTATTTTAAAAAGCAGCTTTTCTTAAAAACAAACACGCAAAAACTTTCATTAGAGGAAGGTTTCCATTTGTTCTAAACTTAGATGCATTGCAGCATTTTAAGGCTGGAAAGGAATGAAAACACAATTTCATGCATAGTGTTACACAACTAAACGCTCCTAGACCCCAGATATCTCACATCCCAGGAGAGCAGCGCCCTTGCCAGACCAAGAGCTCTGCTCTGACTCCCTGATACTTCCTAGGGCTGCTTTTCCTTTACTAAAATGAAAGGACAGAAGAAACGCAGCTCGCCCTGTCCCCGTGGATGTGGAGAGCTGGAGCTCCCACAAGCTTGCTTTGTAGCAAGCTGCTTGCTACAAAGACCTGCGTGTCAGGCCCATTCACACACGGTTCCCTTTGTCTGCTCAGATTTAGCCTGGTGCAGAAGCACACGGTGGAGTTCAACCAGGTGGCCATGGCGAACTCAGAAGGCTCGGAAGCGATGCTGAACAGGGTGATGACGAAGGACAACATTGGGGTTGCCGTGGTGCTCGAAGTGCACAAGGAATTATTTGGAGCAAGTGAGTATGAGCACGGTTATCTTAAAGGCTGATTATTCTGTTCCACGTAAGGTGTGAATTATTCCTTACCCTGCAGAAGAGCAAGCACTGTGCATGGTGCTAGTTTGAGAAGCAGCAGTCCATCAGAAGCTAACACAGGCCATGGGTGACAGGATTTTCTGGTTTGGCTGTCCATTTGTCCATACATCCTCCATATATCTTTCTCCTCTCAAGATTCGTCCTTGCCTTCTTTGACAATTAAACTCTATGTATTTGTTTTTCTAGGTATGAAATCACTTCATGTGGACAAACAGCTGCTCATTGTGGCCAATGCCCACATGCACTGGGACCCTGAATACTCAGACGTGAAACTCATTCAGACTATGATGTTTGTCTCAGAACTGAAAAATATCCTCGAGAAAGCCTCAAGCCGGCCTGGTAGCCCAACAGCAGATCCTAATTCTATCCCTCTGGTGCTTTGTGCTGATCTAAACTCACTGCCTGATTCAGGTAGGACTCAGAACTCCTAAGTTTATCTTTTTTAGGATGCTGAATCCTCTTCTGAGGATGATTTGGCAGTTTGTGCTTCCTTGGTTAAGAAATGATGAAAGTTTTCTTAGTTAACAGGTTCCTTTCAAAACCTGAATATGGAAAATGAAAGCCCTCTGGAGGAGCAGATTGGGTTTTGTGATGAGCTGTACAGGCTATAAAAGCCAGTCATGCCTTAAAAGATGTGTAGAAAAGTACAAAAAGATGTTAAAATGAATTGCTAAATAGATAGCCTTGAGCAGCACTAATAAGGGGGAATGTTGTAAGTTAACATGAAAACTTTCATCAGTTCTGAATCAAGCTCAATGTAGCTCAGTCTAGCACTCTCCTGTGTCAGTAGCTACACCAGGGTCTCACCGTAATCCTAAAAAATTGTGTCAAACCTGCTGGAGAGCCCCTGTTCCCTGGCTGCAGGTCAGAAAGCCAGACACCTCTCAGACACTGACGAGATGGTGGCCGCTGGGTAGATTTCCCCTTAGGTGGGAAGGTTTTTTCTTTCTGACTCCACGGGGTCTCTTCTCAGTGCTTTGGGTTTTAACGCTGTGGTCAAAACACCACGAACACTGGCTGATTTTAAAGCAACTCACGGACTCGTTTCCTTTGCAAACAGGGGTAGTGGAATACCTAAGCAATGGCATAGTAGCTGACAACCACAAGGACTTCAAGGAGTTGCGGTACAACGAGTGTCTCATGAACTTCAGCGGCAGTGGGAAGAACGGGGCTTCCGAAGGAAGAATTACGCATGGCTTCCAGCTCAAGAGCGCCTATGAAAACAACTTGATGCCTTACACCAATTACACTTTTGATTTCAAAGTAAGCAGCGATTTCTTTCTGAAATGGCAGGGGCTGACCTGGTCTCTCCAGGATGCCGTCTTAGTGCTCTGACAATTGGCTGTTCTTGTCTCTGTTCCCCTAAGTGCTTCACCACCAGTTCCTGCGCTTGCTGGGCCCTTCCCAAACATGTGGAGATCCTATATGTGTTGGCATTTTTAAGCTTCTGAAGCTGACCCTGTTCAGGGACTTAAAATGGAGACAGCACATTGAACACAGAGCGGTTCATGCATTTGTTGTGCTAATCGCAGTGCTGCAAGTCTTGCTCTGGACTGCAGCGAGAGGCAAGTCGAGTATGCGTTGCCAGCCCCGAATCTGTTCTCACTGTCGTCTTTCTCTTTCTCCCCAGGGTGTGATTGACTACATTTTCTATTCCAACACTCACATGAACGTGCTTGGTGTCCTGGGGCCTTTGGACCCTCAGTGGCTGGTTGAGAACAACATCACTGGGTGTCCCCACCCTCACATCCCTTCAGACCACTTCTCACTGTTAACACAACTCGAACTCCATCCTCCGCTCCTGCCTCTCGTCAATGGTGTTCACTTGCCCAGCAGGAGGTAGTGGAGCCCTGCCCCGCTGCGGGCAAGGACCTGTTGTCATGGACCTGTACAGTTGTAAATCAAAGTATATAGGAGTGAAGTATGGCCAACCTTAAGCTGCTTCTTCAAGCTCCTTTCCTTATGTGTTTGATATGAGATTTTGCACATTTTGGTGCATATTGGTATCATTTGGCACTAGGGCTGGAACCAAAGTATTATTGCCTTTCCAGGTTTTTAATTTAATTTTTTTTTTTAAACTGGCAAGCTTTTTCTTTTCAGTAGGAAGCTGCACTTAAAAGTGAACAAATCAAAATAAAGACTTACATAGTAGCATATTTAAAGATTTTTTTTTTTTCCAGAACATGGCAAAATGAGCCATCCTTTTAGGAGAAACAAAAACAAAAGTAGAAGTGGTTGTCTTGTAGGAAGTATATTAGAAATGCTGTTTGTCTGAATCCAAAATGGAGACTGAACTCTGCATCCAAAATAAATTTTGCACATCAGCAAAGCACTTAACATTTGACTATAAATTATTAGCAGCGTGGCCCTGCCCGTTGTATAACTAATAGTGGAAAACCAAAGATGGCTTACAAGCCACAGCAACACCTAAATTCTCCTGCCGTAATTTCATTCCCAGTGACCTTACAGCAAACAAGAAGTTGTACTTGAGCATGTAATGCCCTATAGATCTTGCTTGGCAGCTGCAGAGGTAATTGGTTTTTGGAGCTCTGAAGAACTGGGTCCCTTCTGGGTAAGATACTGGGGGTCCAACCTGTCTCTGTCAAGCAGGGCCCCCCGTCTGCTTTGGCAGACCAGGGTGACCCTGTTTGGGAGCCGGATTTCGAAATGACGAGAAACAGCACCAAGAGTTGCCAGCATTTGAGTTCTGGGAGAAGAGAAAACAAGCTCCGGGTCCCCTTTGCTCAAGTTCAGCCGCAAAGGTGAGAAACTTTGGACGAACCGTTCCCGCCAAGGGTACAGGAAAAAGCCGCTGAAAATGATTGCGCTTCTGTCTCCAAAGTGCATGGGGAGTAGCTGTCTGAAAGCTTTTTCCACGGAGGGAAAGAGGGGGAGCCATAATCATTCCTTGGATTATTTTTCCTGACCCTAGTTGCCAAATAGCCATCATAAGTTTTTAATACTCTTTCTTTCTTGTCGGTCAGGGTTGAATTAAAAAGCTGCTGGTTCATTCCCAACTGTTAATGCTCTTTAGATGTGTTGGAAGTACTCTTTTTTTTTTTTTTTCCCCCTTTTTTTTATGCTCGAGGTGGCCAGTTCAAAACCTTTTGCCTCAAGAGGCATTAAACATAATGCAATTTTCTGAAAAAAAAAAAAAAAAAAAAAAAAAAATTGGTTGGCTGCTTGATGTTAAAAAAAAAAAAAAAAAGGCACAGTAATAGGAAAAGGTTGTGTCTGTGTTTTTAAGTTTTTCTTTATTCTGCTTTTTTGCTGCTATAAGATTTTCTTGAATTTATATTTTAAACTTTTCATGCACTTTACTGTTTCTAGTCTCAAAATGTGATATTTTTAATAAACGAAAAAATTTTCCATTATGTGAATGAAATTTTTAAACAGACCAATAGCCTATATTTATGTCTCATTCATACACGTTAAAAAAAAAAAGTCAAATTTAAATTGTGCAATTAGTTTGAAATACTAAGGAGCCATCTGCTGCCTTGCAAAAAGGACAATTCAGGCTGCTTCTCCACTCTTTCGTTAGACATTTCCTTTGTCATTTTATACATAGGAAGCCATCCATAGGACAAAAACAATTGGACCTAGGGGAGAAAATAGTCCCTGACTTTTGTTGGGTGGCTGGGGAAGGGGAGGGGGGTGAGTAGATGGCCGAAATTGGTTCAATGCAGTGACAACTCCCTTGTAAAACAAGTGCCTAAAAACGGAGGCGTCATCTGTTGTCTGCTGGCGATTGGAAGCGACGGTGGCCAGGGAAAGCCGTGAGCGGGAGCCGCTCCAAAAAGCCCATCCGAAAGATGGAGGTTTCCCCTGGGTGCAGGTATCTCTCATTTAACGTACCTCACGCTCCACACCTGATCACGCAGGCAAACGGAGAAAGCGAGTGAGAGAATAGTACTGGAAAGTAGAATAGCATGAAAAACTTAATTCTGTGGACATTACCTTTCTGTAACCAGCTACTGTATCTGTTGTGGAGGGGGGGCCTCTGTGCACCCAAGGTCGGCGCTCGCCGCCCGCCCTCCTCCCGTCCTCCGCGCGTGCCGGGCGGGCGACGCGAGCAATACTTCCTACCATACTTCACTCCCAATATTTTTTGAGCTGTTTGTATAAAATGGAATTTCGAGTTCACCGATGATTGTATACGAACTGCCGAGGAGCCCGTTTATTAATAAAAACAGAAACCAACGGCGATCTGTTGTAGTGTGGGGAGACGGAGGGGAAGGGGAGAGCAGAGCTGGCGGCCGCGGGGTGCAGCTGAGACCTGCCTTTGCTCCGTGCCCAGCGGGAGCTCTGCCGTGGGGTTTCCTCTGCTCCGCGGTGCACGCTCCGTGCTTTTGAAACGTGACTTTAACAAGTGCTGTGCAAAAATGTGAGTTTTTTGGAAGAAAAAGTCTTACCTTTCCCATATCAGACTCCCCTCCTACCATGTCTCCATGTCCCTTCCACCCATGGAAGGAGCAATTCGGGGTGGCGCTTTTATCCTCCCTCTGAGGAGCTGCCCCTGTTCTTCCCACCTGCCCCTCATTCCCCGCTCCGGCTGCCGGGGGATCCCAGCCGGCATCCGGTTTGGTTCCTCAGCTGTGTCCTAGTGCCACCTTCTACGCAGCCCCCAGCAAAGAACAGAAACCTTCGACAAGCAGCTTCTTAAAACTTGCTGTGGTAAATCTGCTACATCTGGGCATTTGTGTGTCTCCACATATATCTAAACGTATATAAAAGAATGTTTTACAATGGAGCTGGGTATTTTTGTTTCATCATTTTAATGTTACAGCGTGCGCGCGTCTGTGTCGGGTGCGGAGCAGGGGGCCTCAGAGCAGCTTTTCTTGCCCTCGGCCGTGAGGCAAGCTTTCCCCGTCGGTGTCTAGCGTTCATGGAGAGAAGCACTTCATTTCCTCAGGTATTTTTATGAAGATTCAAGGCCCAACTTAAATGTACTTTTTTTTTTTTTTTTTCCTGGAAGGAGCCTCTCCCTGCTACCCTGGGACACGATCAGGCTAAACGTGTCCTACCAGGGAGCTCAGCTTGGCCCTCTGAGAGGACCGAGGGCTCGGCGGGAGAAAGGTCCTCTCCTCCCCTGCCATCGTTTGACTTCCGAGTTTGCTCTTCTGTGATGGATCCAGATGGGTCCAGGCACAGCTAAAGCCGAGCGGGCATCGTATCGGGTGGCCGCTCTTGGCTCCCATCCTGAAGCCAGGTGAGCGTTACCTTCAGAAAACGAAAGCTGAGGCAAAAAGCAGAGGCAGGGGGATAGGCAGAGGTAAGGGGCAGCATTTACCGCCGCTTGCTCATCGCAAGACAAGTGATTCGACTCCATAGCGAATAATAAAAGACAATAAAGTTTGCTGGGTTTGGCTTTATTGGAGGATGGCTGACCTGGGGAGCAGTGTGTCCCGGAGGATGGTCAGTGCGCGGCGGGAGGAACGCGCTCGCACCTGGGCCCCGGGGTGTCGGAGGCAGCTGGTGGGGCCGAGGGCGCCCGGCCGCGCGGGTGCCCCCTCGCGAGAGGATGCAGCGCTTGGTTCCTCGCCTCCGTTCTGGCAGCGAGGGCTCAAGCGATCCCGGTGCTCGGTCTCGTCCTCGCTGTTGGACCTCACTACGGCCTCGCACAACGTCGCCACGCGCCGGGTTTACATCCGGTGAGCTGCCTTTGCTCCAAAGCAAAAAGCCCCCTCGCGGCGCCCCTCTCCACACACGAGCTGCTCCCTTACTTGGGACTCGGGGCTTGTTTTAAGTCTGGATCATGCCCTGCCCTCCTGCCGCCACCGCTGCCTGCTTGGGTTTTGCCCTGTCTGCCCTGAAGGCCGGTGCCACTTCCCAGCAGGCAGAGTGGGAGGGCCGTTCTGAGGGAGCCTCATCTCCCACCGCTGGGCTTAACGGTCCTGCCTTTTCCTAACCTTATGGCAGCTCCGAGAGGGAGATGATCAAGACCTTAAACTAACAATTTTTTCTTCCTTTTTTTTTTTGATTTTGAATCTTCTTCGTCCCCCCTCCCGCTTCCCCAGGCCACGTTGCAGAGAGCGGGTCCCGCTCGCCCTCGATGCGCAGGGCTAAGCGGCTGCTGCTCTCCGCGCGCCTGTGCACCCTTCCTTCCTCCCGCGGGCAGTAAGAGGCCTCGCGGCAGCCGCCACAGGGTCCCCTTGTGCTTCCCGCGCAGCCGAAGGAGGCGGCGAGGGAGGTCCGTGCCGGGGCACCCGCGGCAGCGGGAAGGAGGGCGTAGTTGGGCGTCCAAACCCTCGACGTCTCCTTCCCTTCGGCAAGTCCCTCGGCACCTGGATCCCCTGGGGTCCTGCTGCCGTGTGAGGAGCCGCAGAGCCCAAGCCACCTCTGTGCCCGGGGTGCCCGCGGAGGAAGCGCGGCGGCCACGCGGGGCCCGCGGCAGCGGGTTCATCCTTTTATTGAGGCTGCAGGAAGCAACGCCAGGACCGGAGCGAGCCGCGGGTTCGCGCTGCCGAGCCTGGTGCTGCCGCGCCATCCCCAACGGCAAATAAATATCCGGGCAAGGTGGGCGGCCCCGCGGGTGGCTAAGGGGCCGGGCGCAGCTGCTGCGCGGCCTGGCGCGGGGCCGGCGCCGCTGCTTTTTTGGTGGCGTTCCTGCAGGTTTGGGGGTCAGAAAGGAGAGGGAACCGTGAGGCAGGGCCAGCGTGGGGCGCACGGTGGCTCGGGGCGGCCTGTGGGGCGCTGTGCCTACCTCTGCGTGAGCCTGTGCAGGAGCACCTGGATCCAGGGCGCCTCAGGGGCCACGCACACCTTCTTGCTCCTCTTCAGGGAGAGGCTGAAAGGCAAGGGGACACAGTGAGGCCCTTCCCAGGGGTTTCTCCTGCCCATTTGGCTGAGGACACAAGGTTTTCCCTCCCAGTGGTTTGGCAGAAACGGGGCCCGCCACTCACATGATCTCCTTCCTGCGGCAGTAAATCCCGGGCGAGATGACGTCGATGGCCAGGATCATGCCCAACGGGACCACCTGGGACGTGGATTTGACGCACTTGCAGCGCTTGTTGGTGAGCAGGCTCTCCAGCGACACACCTGCGCCCAGAGCAGCCCAAGGGGAGCTCCCGCTGCCGCACGGGACCGCCCGCGCCCCCCCCAGCACTGCCCCACGGCACAGGGACACGATGGTCCCCAAGAGCAAAACCAGCAGAAAACAGCTTGGAAAAAACGACCCCTGAGAGGGCTCAAAATGGGAGGAGAAAGAAAAGGCTGAAAGACAGAAGGGGAGCGGGAAACCCTCCACCAAGAGCTGCTCACCGGCCGCCGGTGCCAAGTGGCTGAGGAGCAGCGCGAGGGCCAGCGCAGCCGGCAGCAGCTTCATCCTTGCTGAAAGGCCGGCGAGCAGGGGCAGCAGTGACACACGGCGCCTCTTTATAGCCCACGGCACGGGGGAATTCTTGCAGTAGGAAACAGAGAGAGCAACGCTTCTCCTCGGGCCGTCCTTCTGCTTCCCCTCCCGCCGCTTCCCAGCGGACACAGGGCACGCTCAGCAGCGACGCGGGGCAAGGCGAGGGGGGCAGCCCCGCACGGGGGCCCCCAGCCCCTCCGCGTCCTGCGAGCTTCCTCAGCGCAGCGCGGGCCGAGTAGCGGCTGGGTGGAAGGGCACAGGCCCGTCCCAGCACTGCAGGTGGACGCGAGCCGGGCTAGCGACCGGCAGGCGCTGGGACCAGCTGCCACCGTGAAAGCTCTCGGCCACGTGGCAGGAGCCGGCCCTAACCTGGGGGCCCTTGTGCTTGCACAGACTCCCTAGAAAGGGTGGGATTTCTTCCCTCCTTTGGGCAGCATCAACGTAACAGGGCCGTTAGTGACCAAGGAGACAAGCCAAGATGGACAAAAGGAGAGCACCTTCTCAGGGGTGTCAATTCCCCTCTTGGTAACCCTAACCCTCCCGTTCCCCCTGAGGATCTACCCGTCCCTCCTTCAGCACCCGCCTCGTGCTGAAACACTGCGATCCCCACGCTGCTCCCTGGAGTCTCCCCAAGCCCTCACACCCGGAGAGGGAGAACAACGATGACGACGGCAATGAGTGGATGGGTGATGCCAACTTTAATAACAGGCTCGGTGCTGCGCCGAGGGGAGCACACGCATCCCGGAGGAACCACTGGGCACGTGGTGCGAGGCGGACACGAAAGCAGGCACAAGGCTTTGGTTCGCAGGGGTTGCAAGCACACGGGGGGGGAATGCGCATGGGCAGCAGCGCTGCAGGGCTGTGGGCAGCACCGCCAGGCGCTCTGGGAACAGCCACTGCTCAGGCCATCTGGTCGCCCCGCAGCAGCTTCCTCAGCGGGGAGCCTCTTTCTTCCTCCTGCCCAAAGTGCAAAGGGGGAATGGGGTGAAGCAGGGCTGCCACCCCAGGGGCCAGTGGTGGCCCCAGGGGGGACATTCCTGGCTGGGGAGCCAGGGGGACAACTTACAGGCTGGGAAGGTCCCGCAGGAGTTTCCTCACCCAGGGGGTGTCGGGCTGCACGCACACTCGCTTGCGGGTCTTTAACACGATGCTGGAAAAGAAGCTGGGTGAGGGGAGCCGAGGCAGTGGCCGCGGAACTGGAAGGTCAAATGGCCAAGGCCGGCACAGTCACATGGGCACTTACACGACCTCCCGGCGCCGGCAGCTGCTCCCCACCGGCCTCACCTCGATGCTCTCGTAGAGCCGCGGCGCGATGAAGGCGCTCGTGGTCTTGGCGCAGCGGCAGCTCAGGTTGCCATTGGCTTCCAGCAGCCCTGGGGGGCACAGGAGGGGCTGTGGCCCGTATCCCCACACCCGCCTGTCCCCGCTGCCCACACGCACCCCAAGCCCCTCTCTAGAGGACCCCTCCAGCAGCTCCCTCTGGGGAATAAAGGAAAACAGGGTCAGGAAAGAGAAAAAAAATATGGGTGGAGCAAGGGAAAAAAGGAGGGCCCCCCTCACCTGCATCAGCAGGGCGGTGGGTGCCCAACAGCAGCCAGAGCAGCACGGCCGCCCGGCACGCCATACTGGCGCCGGCCGTGCCCAGGGCAGGAAGCAGCGCAGCCCCGGGAGCCGCCGGCACATATTTGAGCAGGGGAATAGGAGAAGTGACACCGCAGCTTCCCCCGGCTCCCGCACCCCAGCGCTGCCCGCGCAGGGGGTTTTGCCCAGCTCCCTTCCCCGCTGAAGGCGGCTGCCGAATTGTGAAAACCGGCTCCCGACTCGGGTTCCGTAAACCGCATCTGCTTGGCCCTTCCTGAGCCACCCATTCTTGTAAAGGCAGCGGCTCTTCCTGCCGATGGTTCTTCTTAGCCCACACTACCCCCAAATCTTGAGGTTTTTGGCTTTTCATTGTTCTTTTTTGGACAGATATTACTCATTTAAAATAGGTGCTATCCCCAAGTCAGCTCAGGGCACTCTACGTGGCTGGAGCTCCACACCACCCCAGGCACACATGCACGCCTTTCATACGTATTTACAGTGTGCCTGTGTGTGCGCGTATGTGTGTACATTGCCTCCCTTGACTCTCGGGCTGAGGCCAGGGTGGTGCCAGGCATTGAAGTGCTGCTCAACAGCAGAAGCCCTGAGCGAAGCGACTGCTGGCAACTCCTTGGGAAGGGGGATTTTGCAGCCCCAGAGCAGGCACCTCCCACGGGCTGCAAGGCCTGGAGAGGTGTGCGCGAGGCTGCCCACGCGCTCGTTGCTCCCTCTCAGGTCCCACAGCGCTAAGTGCAGCGAGTACTTCCCCATTTCATGCTCGATACCTTGACGGACACATCCTACGGCCAGATTTGCCTTTGGCGGGGCACACCTCGGCCCTAGCTTTGGGGATATACTTGCTGCTGCCGTTTTGCCCATGGCCAGTGATCCCGAATTCGCCAAGCACATCCTGGCTACCACTCTTGGGAGTTTTGTCAAAACGGTGTTCTAGGCAAGACCCAACAAAACTCTGAGAGGAAAAGAAACACAGATTTTATTTGGCTTGAGTTTTCAGGGTTTCACACACAGTGGCATGTAATAAAAAAATAGGACGTGCAGCCTGTTCACGAGTGCTTTGCACCGAGGGCTTTGCAAATCTGTCCCTGTGGAGACAGGAACAGCCCTTGCGAGGGAAATTGTCCCAGGTGACTGAACGAGGGGTCAGAGCTCACCCAGCTCCGCTACCCAGTGCTGGGGAAAACGCGCCCATGGGAGGGCTGCAGGGCTTGGTGGCCACGGAGCGGGGCAGCCCTGGGGCTTTGGGGATGTTTGGGGTGGGGGGGGGAGCGACGGCCAAACCCGGAGCCATCAGGTTTTCACGCCCGTGTGGCCCCCTCGAGGCTCAGGACAGCAACTTCCTTAGCAGGAAACTCACTTTTTCTTCCTGCAGAAAGCAGAAGGAGGGGAAACGGGTGAAGGCGCAAACCGGGGCCATGGGGGAAGAAGCTTCTGCGCGGAGCCGGGGAAGCGGCCGCGCTTGTCCCAGGCACAAGTGACACTCCACGTCATGCTAAAAATACTCACGTGCCAGCGATCCGCTTCAGCAGCTTCTTTACCCAAGGGGCCTCAGGATTCACACACACCTTCGAGAAGGGTTTTAACTTAATTCTGAAACAGAAGCAGAGCTTGTGACCGTTACTCTCCCTCCCAAGGCAGGTACGCGAGCAGCCAGGGCGGATCTGCTAGTAACAGCTTTCTCCTGCCCTGCAGTGGTTTAGGATGGGGGGAGTGGGATGGGGGGGTCACAGAAAGCTGCTCGCAGAGGGAGGCAACAGGACAGTGTGGAACGAGTTAAACACAAAATGCAAAATCCCTGTACCCAGCAGAGACTGCCACCCAAAGGCAGTTTTCTCTGCAGATTTACACATGCGATGCTGTTGGCAAAACCTGAGTAAGGGCAATGCATCCATTGCTCTTCCACCCAGACCAATGGGACAGAGGAAACAAGTGCTGGGAAGCAAAAGCAAGAACAGGTAATTTAACATGCTGTCTTTTAATGCGCTGGTTTAGTTAAGGCAGAAGTAACAAGATCAGGGCTTGCACTGAAATGCTGCCTGCTCTCAGCAGTGCTAGATATTGGAAGGGGAAAAAATGGGTCTTGGGTACGACTCCTTCTACCTAGGCATCTGAAGAGGCACTTCCTCCAGACTGCAAACGCCGCTACTGAGGAAGGAGGCTTGCCACTACTGGAAAGGTTTACCCACATCAGCACCTCATTTCTGGGCTACAACTTTGGAAGGACGAAAGGAGGCAGGAGGCACGTGGCCTGTCCTGGGTCTGCACAGGCTGAAAGTGCCACCAGTGCCCTCCCCAGTGACAGCATCATCCTTCTGCTCCCCAAGCCCCAGCTGCCAAACCGGTGGTTTATTTTCCACAAAAGAAGAAACAGAAGCGGGGCAGCGTGGTAGCTGCCCAAGCAGAGGCAGCAGGAGGGGAGCGCAGCCTCCCACGGCCGCGAGCCCGGCTCGCACTCACATGATCTCCGTGCGCCTGCAGGTGCTCCCCACGGGTCTGATCTCGAGGCTCTCGTACCGCTTCGGGCTGATGTACTCGGAGGTTGTTTTGACGCACCTGCAGCTCAGGTTGCCGTTCATTTCCAGGATGGCTGGCAAAGAGAGAAGGCGACAGCTTATGCAAGCAGTCGGTGGCATTTATAGATGCAGCGCACAAAGTCTTCCCCTTTCTAGTGCTTTTTTTAAAAGGGTCCCAGAGGCAAGCGTAAGAAACATCTAGCACCAACTGCATTTCTGCACCCTGTCCTGCAAGAAACCCTCCGATCAGCAGCTGGTTTGTGCCAATTCTGCTTTTAATTTCCATGCCAAGCCCGCCGGCAGCTCACCTGCGTGGGCCGAGAGAGTCGCCAGGAGGAGGAGGAGGAGGAGGCAGGTGAGTGAGGGACAGCCCGATCCCATCGTTGTTGCACCCGTGCGCCCGGCGCCGCTCTGCAGGGCCGGCCGTGGCGATGCTCCTATTTATTTGGGGAGGTTGGCGAGGCGGCCCGGGCAGATTGGAGCGCGAGTGGTCACAGCTGACAGGCGGCCCGTGACAAGCCCTGACTTCACTCGCGGGACGCCCCCGGCCGCGCTGAGCGCGCCGGCGAGGGGAGCGCGCGGCGGGGCCAGCGCGCTGCCTGGATTCCCCCCGCACGGCTTCCCCCCTCTCCCTTCGGCTGCCTCCGCACAAACAACGCTGCTCTTTGCTCCCCCAGCATTTACTCCCCGACCACAGAAAGTACCCAGAATAAAACCAGAGCGTAAACCCCGTGTAAACAGGGTATTTTTTTGCATGCAGCCAGATATTTACATATTTCTCTAGCAGGGCTATAATTCCCCATGCTATTTTTGCTGTCTCACACCAGCAGCAGGGCTGGGCGCCGTGCAAGGGGACAAGGCTGTGGATCTCCACTACACATTTCCAGTCACTTCCGACTGGGCGCTTCTCCGTGCCAGGAAAACGCCCAGCAAACACAAGCAATGGCCACCACAGCAGTGCTAGCGGGAGGAAGCCTCTACCTCAGCCTCGCAGGGACCGAAGGCTGAGGTTCTCCTCCAGCAGCAGCAACTGCAGTTGTACTTACTAGTGTTGAAACCTTTAGGTGGCACTTTCAGGGAGGACAGGGGGGCTCACAAGGCGGCGACCTGGGCCCCTGGGCCGCAGCCCGGGGATTCAGCGTGAGACACTCGGCAGCCCCGCGCTGGCCCGGACCATGGCTCATCACGTCACGCCGGGAGCGTCCTCTGCCGGGACAGGGAGCAACCCCTCATCCAGGCACGCGAGGAGCCCAGGCGACGCACAACCGCTGCCAACAGGTTCATTTCACTTCATTTTATCGCGCCCCCAGACTGGGCTACAGGCACTACTGTCTTTTTTGCCCGTGCAATGAGATGAAGCCCAAGCCCTTGAGGGCTGGCGGTGCGCTTAGCTCAGCCCACTGCGGGTAACTAGTGACCGTACGTGCAAGCTGCTTGCTGATCCATGGGGTCGGCCCTCAGACTGGTATTTTTGGTAGCTCTCATAGCAGATATTCAAAGTCCCTTTGCAGCCTGGTGAGACTCCCAGGGCTGGGGCTGCCCAGGGCAGGGCGAAGCCACCAGCCGGGAAAGGAAAGGGGAAGGGGATGCGCAGCTGCGGGGGGAAAGCGGGCAGGAAGGAAGAGGGCAGCAGAAAAGCCATGCAGTTGTGTAACAGCCTTCATACTGCACAGTTTTCAAATCTCGTCAGCGTTTTATAGAGTAACGTAATAGTGAATTAAGAAAAATGTCTTCTGCAAGTCCACAGAGGGACTTGTTTCCCTCCAAGGTGGGATAAAGATCTTGTAAAATTTCCATTTTATATCCCAGAACTCAAGATAAAAAAAGAACAAGTAGGACCTTAACTTCCCGTAGACCAGGGTGCTGGCGAGCCCAGGGAGGGTCTCCGTGAGCTATTCCCAATATCCCATCGACTTACTCCTCCATCAGTGGAAAAGGCTCTTGGGTTAAAAAGATGGATTTTGGTCAATACTTTCAGCTTCCTTGCAAGATGTTAGTAAAAGGGGCCTGACCCAGGGACAATTCCACATGGTCTGGCTGGGTAGGGGCAAGGGTCTTTGCACACAAGTCTCCAAAACAGGGTGGAAGAGCAGACGTTTCCCTGTGCACAGGACCCAGGCAATGTGTCCCACTTGCTGCAGGATTGTGCCCAGCCTGTGTCGCTCCTGAGCGTTTCTTACCTTTGGGCTCTGTCCACAACAAGGGTGAAGTGATGCCAACATCCAGACACAGCCCAGCGTTTGGGCAGGTCCCTTCCAGTAAAGCCAAATGGAGGTTTTAGGCTCCAGGGATGCTTGGGGGCCGGACACCCTTCCATGCTGTAGCAGGGATCCATCTTGGGCATTGCTCAGCAAGGCCTGGAGGGGCTCCTCTTCACCACCTTCATGCAGGTCATCTGCTTTTTTTATTGCTTCAAGTGAAATCAAGGCATGATTGACACGTGCTGGGCACAGCTGACCAAATCCTTTAGCATTTGTTAACAGGAAGGTGTATGACGGATAGTCAGATGGGTTTAGGACACCACTCCTTAGGTTTTTCAAGTCGTAAGATTTATGGGAGAACAAAACAAAACAACAAGAACAAAATAACAGCACTGTTGGAGGCCAATTTGCACGAGGCCTGATTTGCACACCAAGAAAAAGCAAGCTCTGAATTCTGGTGGGGCACTGCATGGCCATCACTGCCCACATGGCTGTGAGGAGAAACTTAGAGCAACTTGTGCTTCTTTCACAGGTAGGTCCTATTGATTCATATCTAAACCCTGATTTCCATAGCACAGCCCAGCTCTTGTCCAGTTACTGAAGTAACATGCTTGGATTTTCCCCAGTGCATGAGGTCATCTGTTGAAAGCCTGTGGCATCATACCCGAAAATGCACATTTGACTAGCTGGTCCCAAAGCTCTTGAGGTTTGAGACAGAAATGTGAAATGGAAGGGGATGCAGCAATAAGGAGAACTTGGTGGAGATACTGTAATTGCAGGGCTTTATGTGGTTTGGATAGTTGCGTTTTTGATGTACAACTGCACTAATAAGCACTGTGGTGTTTTCTCAGGAAGGAAAAGCGTAGTCACTGCTGGTGGCTAATATTTCTGCCAGCCAAGTGGTAATTCCGAAAAGGGAAAAGGCGGGTGAGGATCTCCCCTAAGACTGTATTTAAGCTAACCGCATTCTGGATGCCAGTAATCCAGAACAGCAGCCCTCACGTACTGATCCGTGCCCCCGTCAGCTGAAACACACCCGGAAGGATCTCACAGCTCGGGTACTTAGGGCAGCAGCTGCACGGGGCAGGCGGGACGGGCCAATGCGCTGTGATAGTAACCGCCCTCACTCACCCGCTCCCCCTGCGAGCAGCAGCACTTGGCGCACCGCGTGAGCCTAAAGCACGCTGAAGTCAATGAGGTGTCACCAAGAGCTTCATTTGAGTCACTTTGGGGTTTCGTTGTTTTCTATCAGATCTCATCCTCCAATGGACCTTGTGGAAATCCCTCCTATGGTACCTTAGCCAAAGGCCTGCAGGAACATGGTGCAAATAGCTCCCAAGGGACAAAAGCATGGCAGGAAAGGAGTGCTCTGTTGGGTGGCTTTGCTGTACTGCTGCAGCCATTAAACAGCTTAAAACCACACAGTTTAGTGTTGCAAAGCTACAGAAGGCCGCAAGCTAGTTCATCAATGTCTCCTCAAAAACACTGCAAAAAAGAGACGATGAAAAACGAGAGGGGACTCAGGCAAGCCTATACAGTCAGGAGAAGGAAGGTCACTTTTTTTCACAGAGAGATAGGAGATACTACAGGTCTGAGACCCCTCTGGCAGTGAAAAAGGTGCTACAAGACTTCCAGACATTTCCAAACAGCAATTTTGGAGATGAAAAGAAAACCATCTGAACTAAGCACATGAGGACAAGTAAACCACACTGGGCGTTCGCAGTATCAGACAGGGAGGAACAAAAACCCAGGCCCAGCATGACTGCTGTGGAGATGCTGGCTCTCCTGCCCTTGAAGAAAGATCTGGGCCCTCAACAAAACAGTGCCTAGGGATTCATAAGAAGCTGTGTCGAAAACGTCTGCAGTAAAGGCAAGGACAGGTTATCTGGAGCATCTCAGACATACTGAAACTACTAACTGGTTGCGAGTGAAAGTGAACTTTTGGTGCACCTTTCTCTCCATAAGGCACCCAGCCCACCCTTGGCTGACAGATCACAACTGTTTGAGAGGCGGAAAAAGAGAAAAAAAAAACAGATACCAACCCCAACCCTCCAACTGCTGTGGTCTGTGGTACGTCATCTGCTGCAGAGATAGATAGAGATACCTCCTGCTGAAACGCAAGGCGTTTCACACACACCTGCCTTGGCGCTACCCACGAAAGCAGTGTGCGAAACCCCATTCAAGGGCAGGCGGGATCAGATCGCTGAGCTACTCGCTGCTATGGTCGAAGAGAGTCCCTGTCCACTTGATACAGTGCCTGATTGTGGCCCCGGGCTCCTTCCACTGTGTCCCTCCCGTCCTAGACAGGATGTCCTCACATCATCTTGCAGCTCTAAGACACTTTGCCAACTAACCTTCATTTATTTAGATGAGAAAATTGGCTTGGCTAATTCATCACCATCTTCCCTCATGTCCCCTCTTCCAGTTGCATTTTAATAAGAACAGCTCGCTTAAGCGCTTGGCCTTCCTTTCCTCAGAGCAAGGAAGCAAGTGTTGATCCACCCTCAGCTGGAGCTGTTAAAATCTGTTTCTGCCCTTACAGGTATCCAACTTAAAACACAAAACCACAGGCCTAAACTTCCAGAAAAATAACACGAACAGAGCAACACTACTCCAGGGATAAGTAAATGTGCCCCGGAGGCACTGGACTCAGACCGGACCAATCTGAGCGCTGCCGGTCTGGTCGGGTGCCCTCTCACACGGGCACCCCAGGCCACTTTGCCCTCCAGTCCTTTCAAATCTAGAAATCTCCCTCCAAAGGTATCAGCCGACCGTGTGAGTCCCCGAGACCATGTGTTGGTGGTTTCCAGCTCAGCACAAACTCAGCGCCGGAGTTTTATTTATGCTCAGATGCAAAACAGGCTGAAATTACTGCCCCAAACTCCAGATATAGAAATTAAAAACAAGAGCACCCAAATTAGAGAAAGCTGATCACAACCAGTCTAAAATTAGGTCATTCAGGCCATGTACCAAACCAACGGTCCCTTATTTTCCTAGAGGAAGGCACAGTGAGGCAGCACAGAGAAAAGATCTCATTTTGGTGGAGTGATGATACCCACCCTCTTCATCCCTGCAAGCAGATGAAAACAAAATCCTACTCAAAAGTATGTCCACTTCATAAAGTATGAACGGAGCATCTCATGGATCTACTTGAGAGCTCAAGAAAGGGGATACAAACAGAGAGAGGATCAAGAGGAGGGTGAGGAGTCTCTGTGCGAAGAGGCCAAGGGCACCAAGCGAGCGCAGGACGAAGCCCCAGCTGCTGCCAGCCCGCCCTGCACTCGCTGCCCTCGCTTACTGCGGGGTGCTGGCGCCCTGCCCCACGCTTGCCCCAGCCCATTTGCATGTGGGCACAGGCCAAGGAAGCCGTCTAGACGCTGCAGGTGCTGGGGGCAGTAGGGGCTCTTTGCGCAGGGGCGGCGGCGCGACGGCGACAGCCCGGCCCTGGGGCAAGCCCGTGACGAGGAGAAACCAAGTGAGGCCGCACCGGGGAGAGCCAATGAAGAGCTCGGCTGGCGTTATAAGCGAGACTTGCCCGTGGCGGCGGACACAGCCTGGCTGCGCTTGCCGCGTGCGTGGCGGGGAGCAGCGGAGAGCAGCGCTGCTGGAGGGCAAGGAGAGGTCTGCACCATCCACAACATCTGTCGCTTCTACTGCTTTCACCTTGGACCAGCAACCATGTGGTCCAGGTCTAATTACCCCAGCTAGTCTCAAACACACTTTGGAAAACATCCCCAGTGTGGCTCATCTGTGCCTCAACAGCATATTTGGGAAGCTTCCCCCAAACTCAGTGCAGTCACTGCCACTTGTGACACTTTTGCCTGGAATCGAAAGACAACTCTCACGCTGGCGAGGATACTCTGGCCCTCGGGACTGCTCGCACAACGGGTGCTGAAGAGGAGCAGCTAAATCAGAGGGCAGAGTTTTCGCACCCCAGTGTCCGGCGAGGCAGAGGATCCTGCCAAGCCGCAGGGCTGCGGGGAGGGTGGGGATGAAGCGGCTCAAGGTTTTAGCCATCTCCTACGTCAGGCGGCACGTCCTCAACCACACTGCTAGCCGGACCACTGGAAAGAGAGAGGACGTGGAGCCAGGAGACCACAGAGACTCGGAAGGAGCCGTTTGAGCTTGCACACTTGGACTTCTATGCTTGGGAGGGAGAAAGGACATCCCAAAAGTGTCACGAGGACCAGTCAGAAAAGGAAACCACCAGCATAAAGTGCATCCCCCGCTCTGTGCAAACAGCCTCACAAAGGCCCTTTTTACCAATAACGCTAAGCTACATCCCATTCTGGGCTTCTTGTTTAGGTAGTATTACCAGCGCTCTCCCGATGACACTTAAGGCAAGATCTTGTCCCTTCCTCTTCTGAGCCTGGATTTTTGGTAAAAGCAGCCAGAAAGAGGGAGGTTTGGTCAGAGCAGG